>OX632363.1:28798260-29348260 GCA_951751655.1 Ophion costatus
AGAATGACACGATCGAGCAACGCATATAAATTGTTATTTGCTGCATTGTCACTGCATAGTTATTGCAAACGAAGTTTCAATTTGCCACCAAGATCGTGCGATTTGACGCCATTGGACTTCTCTCTTTGGGCTTTTCTGAAAGGAAAACTGTATGCCAAATATCCACAGAACATTCCAGAGCTCAAGGAAGCATTTGGACTCACCATTAATGAAATTAGTCCGCAATTATGACAAAATGTTATTGAAAGTTTCGTCAAAAGAGTGAACGTTTGCAAACAGGGACGTTTGCACATAAGCTCCATGTTTGTACCTTATATTAAAATAAAAATATTCGTACATTTCAAATAAATAATACATTTTGTTGACCAATTAAAATGTCAGGCTGTTTTGAGACACTCTACATAAAGGAGACTGTGATTTCAAGGGGTTACATGTAGCTCGAGGTCAGTAAGAAGAGAAACTTTCGTGAATTTTGTCTTGGAAAACCTGTACAGGTTATCAATTTTTTTTTACACTGAGAATATCGTTTTGAGTATCTTTCACAATCTTTGTATTGAAAAATATTTATAAATATGGTAGATACAATGGTTTGTTCAGAGCGCTGTTTGAAAAACGTCCGTCCCGATGCCCACTGCAGCTCGGAAACAAATAATCCGAAATAAAGAAATCAAACTCATTGTCAGTTAATATTTGCATGAAATTTTGTGGTGCTTGGAGGAAGGGTTCAATAAAAGATTGATTTTTGAAAAAATGGCCGCTATTCCAATGTGAAAGTCTCGATTTGCGGTGAAAAAAAAACGCTCTATTTATAAGCTTTTACTGAATTTGACTTGGTGTGAGGTGCAAAAGGGAAAATCGATATTTGACCCACTTGCCGACTACTTAGAGCTCTGAAATTTTGCAAACATGCATCTAAGAGGTGACAATACGTGAAAAGTGCATGAGAATGTATGAGTGGGCTCTGAGTGCTCTCGGATCGCACAATCGTTAAAAGGGTCCAACAGGTAAAATAGGTTAAAAGGTAAGGTCCAATAGGTAAAATAGGTTAAAAGGTAAGGTCCAATATGTAAAATAGGTTAAAAGGTAAGGTCCTATAGGTGCTGAGCCAATATCTAAGATTGATGCTACCTATCACAATTTTCCAGGATTTCTGCTGATAATCAACCAATAATGACACTGGTTCGATTGGAAGGATTAATTCCTCTGTAACAATTTTCTACCTCTGGTAAAATAAATATAAGATAATTTGTATGTAAAAAATTATTATTATTTCAAAACAAGTCTTTATTTAATGTACTAAAAAGTGGAAAATAATTCTTTTTACCAAGTCACCTATATGTGACTATAAATAAAAGCTCGGGGTGCTCAAAATCTAGACATATAATCTTTAATTTACATAATTCCGGTACCATATTAACTGATCTTAATTTACCGTAAAACAATCCTAGATTTCTTAAATAAAAATTCTAAAAATTACTATAAACGTGTGATAATAACTTCCCTAATTCCTATTGTGCCGAATTAAATACGGTTTAAGGCCTTAGGCCACAGTAACGGGTATCAAATCATGTGCGAATTTGACAATTTTTTTTCGTAGGAAAAAGTGATTCACTCATAAAATTAATTACACATCTATTTAGTATGAATATCAAGTTGTTAGAAAAAATATTTATATATATTTTTCGATGTTAAAAATGGTCGACTACTAATATTTTCTTTCGTTATCTTTTTTTTGGCGCTCCGCGGCGTGACATTAAGCATCCACAATTTTTCACCTAGAACAAAAAACAAAAATTCTCGTCAATCTACATTAGAAGACCTAGAGAAGTACGTACGGAATTTAAAAAAGATTGTTTTATTCAAAAGTTGTAGGTATTTGAACTTAAGAAATGAATTTTCAGTTAAAACTTTCGTTATAACTGCTCATAAACTGCTCATAGAATGAAAAGTTTTCGATTATTCAGAAATTCCGTTCGTACTTCTCTGCGAAATGCAATTAGGAACATAACTTTTAAATTTGAAGTAAATCGAGTGAAAATTGTTGAAGTTATTTGTCACGCCAGTTGGAAAAAAGCTGTTTCGAGAAGTTTCGAGTAGTCGGCTATTTTGCACATCGAAAAAAAAAACAAAATATTTTCTAACAGCTTGATATTCATACTAAATAGATACGTAATTAATTTTATGAGTGAATCACTTTTTCATGCGAAAAAAAATGGTTAAATTCGCACATCATTTTATTCCCGTTACTGTAGCCTAAGGCCTTAATGCAACTGAATTGATCCAATTTATCCACCATTTAAAAAGTTGACCGCCACAAGCTTTTATTTATAATCACACATAGGTAACTTGGTAAAAAAAAATATATTTTCTATATTTTAGTACATTAAATAAAAGCTTGTTTAAAAAAATTGCACGTATAAATTTTCGTTATTAAAAAAAAACCATGCACCGAAAAAAAAAGTCGTTCGTTAAAGCACTGATTTTTGGTGTAAGCCTGTCAAATTTGAAATTGATCGGTGCAGTGATTTTTGAGATGTGGTCACCGATCTCAAAAGTCAATTTGAAAAAGAAGTGCGTTTAAAATTCGCCGTCTCGCGTAACCTACTTATGAACACCCATAGCTCCCTCAATTACGAACCAATAGACCCCAAATGTTGCGAGAACGTTTTTGAAATTCTAAATTTTGATAATCCGTAAGACCAAAAACCGATATTTTCACAAATTTCAACCAGGCGTTCCCCTTCAAAGCGTTTGTCCCTCGAAGGGACAAGGGTTCTACACTCCGTAGAACCCAATGTCTTCAGGATCGAATAAATGTGAGTGCATTCGCGTAGACACCATACGCGACCCGTCGTATCCACAAAATCAATGATTCCTCCAGAAATAATTGAGTGTCCGAAAAATAGCCCGATGTGCTGACGGCCAACGTTGCATAGATGCAATGGGTTGGTAACGACCTCCCTCGTGTGCATATAATAGCTGTAAATAATTACGACCGAATTTACGTGATTTCGTTTCCGGTATCACCGAGTTGGCAATTTCGTATTAAGTGATTCAAAGGGGCCGTGACGTGAGGCTGCGTAATTTCAAAACGATCGAACGTGTATATTTGCAACGATATCCCGAAGTAGAGTAAGCGCAGTCGGGCGTCGATCATTTCGCTATAATATATATTGCATATTTCCATGTCTCGGTTCAAAGGGTGTCAAACGCCCTCTGGGGGATTTGAAGCTACGCGCATCATCAAAGGTATCGCCAATCGGAGCATTCCATTTTCTGGTATCCTCCCACTTAATTAATGCATTAATAACTTCTTTAATCCAATGTGACTTTAACGAACTCCCTCCCCCGCCTTCCCCTCGTTCTAACCCCCACCCCCCTCCCCTTCGTCGCTATATATCTCTTTCGCCATTTCTTTCGTCGCTTCGCTCGAAAGTGTACGCGCTACTGGGCCAGCGGATCGTCGGATACATGATGAAAAAAACATGGGAGCGATCTGGAAAAAAGCGCGAAAGCTCGGGCGGCAGAGCCGGGCTGGCGCCGGGGTGGTAGGGCGAAGGGGGGTGGAAAAAAGGAACGAATAAAGGATTCGAAATAAAATACGCCGACTGCTGTGAAGCCCTGTCGTATCCGAGAGACCTCGGCTGCTGCTGCTGCTGCTTCCAGTCAAAGCTTATACGCCGTCGGCTTTCCGAAGCTACATTCAGAGAGACAGAGAGAGAGAGAGAGAGAGAGAGGGAGGGAGGAGAAGAGAGGCATAGAGGGAATTTGAAAAGCGAACGAGCGAAGAGAAAGACAGAGGGAAAAAAAAGGAAAAGACGAGATATTACTGATGGGTGTAGCGTTTGAGTGTGTATGTGTGTGTGTGTGTATGTGAATATAAAGGAGCACACTATAAGGTAACCGAACTATTTTTCTCACGTCGATAAAAAAGATGGTCATAATTTTTTAGAGAGCTCCAACCAATCATAGTGAAAACCATTTTATTTGACATCCGTTTGTTCATTTTAAGGCGGAACATGACAGGTTGGCAAACTTCATTTTTATCGTGCGCCTTTTATTTCAATATTTGTGAAATATGTTTGCACATTATTCCGCGGATGTCACATGTCGCGCATGTCCCTCGTAGAAAACTTATACAGTCGAACCTCGATATAACGACGATTCGTTCATTCCTTTCCGATTGACACCCGACACTTTGATACAACGACATAATAATATACATTATGCTGTAATAGCTTGTAAAAATTGCTCTAATTTAAATCTTGCTTTTTTTAACGCGTTACCCCCGCTTGCAGCGCAAAAAAAGGCCTTTTTCATGAATGTTTTAAAAGAAAACTACAAAACTTTTTTAATCGATCAATATACCATCTTAAAGAACACATCTTGAAGAACTTTCAGTAATTTTTTTATTGAAAAATATTACATTGTTTAGTGGCAAATGGCCGTCAATGAAATAATGTTTTTATATACACGGTTTGCGGTGACCAACATTGCGGCGAAGTGGATCATCTGAAAAAAAAATGCGGATGGATTTAGTCAAATATAAGTATAAACTAGTCTTTAATCGAAGGATTTTAAAAGATATTAATTTTTCACTAAATGGCGGACAGTCAAAGTTAATGGTTCGATTTTAACGAAAAAAACGGCCGTTTTTTGGCTATAAAACTGCCATTTTTTTTTCGAAAAAAAAATCGAACGATTAAAGACTACATTTTTATGTATTAAATAAGCCTGCAAAATTTCAAGAAGATCGGTTCATTAGTGTTCGAGTAATCTTGGTCACCGACTTCAGAAATGCCATTTTGAGAAAAACGCGTTTAAAGTTTCAATTTCAGTTCTTCAATTCACGGATTCTTCTCTTTCAACGCTCATATTTCAGTCAATTTTGTTCGGATCGACTTGAAATTTTCAGGACATATTCTCAGATACTTATACTTCAAAACAATGCAACAAAAAAATCGATTTTTTTAAAAACGCAAGTGGGGGTAACCCCTTAATATTCCTGGATTTCTAGTGGCAATATATTTTCTTTAAGAACATTTTAAGGATCCTGACCTCGATAAAACGAAACCTTAATATAACGAAATCTCAATATAACGAACTTCCGTAGAGATTTGTTATACCGAGGTTCGACTGTACTTGTATCACGATGTTCAATATTGCATCGTTGAAATGCAAACAAAAATCCTTTTTTTATTGTTTTCCTTCACTTTTATCGTTTTGTAGATCTTTTAAGGCCTTAGGCCCTCTAGAGGCAGAAAAAATAGGCTTTTCGCGGATGTTTTTTTTCTCAGAAAAACTACAAAATAAATCGAAATTACAAAAAAGGGGGTTTATCATACATATCAGTGACGGTGTACAATAATTTTTTTGAAGCGATTAATTTCAAAATGGCGGCTGCGCGGCGTTTTTTGCGATGACGTCTCCGATTTTTCAAGGTCCACGGCCGGACAGACAGCTCCTGTAATTTTTTAATTATAATGAGCCAATTAATTTTTTCCGATTGTATATAATAACTGCTATAGAAGTACGTAGGATGTTTTCGATATATTGATTTTTGGCCAAATGGCGCACTTCCAAAGTGGAAAGTGGAAAATTTTCCTAAAAGGTCGTCAGATAATCGTTAATAACAAATGAACTCCGCAATATAAAAACAAATCCTACGTACTTCCATAGACAATGTATTTTCCAAGATATGTTCAACATTTCAAGTGAATCGGTTGAAAATTGTCTGAGTTATGTTTCCGGCCAACGTCAAACGGAGACGTCATCGCAAAAACCCTGCACAGCCGCCATTTTGAAATTAATAAAAAATAAATAAAAATTATTGTATACAGTCACCGATATGTATGATAAAAACGCTTTTTTCCAATGTCGATTTATTTTATAGTTATTCTGAAGAAAAAAAACCCAAAAAGCCTATTTTTTCGGCCTCTAGAGTGCCCTAAAGCCTTAACGGGGTATCCCTATCCGGAAGACCAATTTGAAGGGTCAGAATGATACATTTTTTTTTTAGATACACAATGGTTGGAACAAATGAATTTTTTCCCCGCATGTTGTACACATGTTTGTGGTTACAATGTAATTTTTTCGGAAAAAAATATTCCAAAGTGTTCGTGGTGCTGCAGTTGGGGTTGCAGTCCTCCAGCTGCGAGGTCCGAAACGGCAAGGTCTCTCCAGGCTCAAATGTAATCAGAAACGAATACAAAAAAAAATTCTTCAAATATATCCAACTGGCTATGGTTTCGCGATCCACTTTTCCAAGTTCCGAAAAATACGAAAAATGACAGCTTCTCCAAAGAAAAGCTCATTTTTCTCTTGAAAAACAGCGTGCTGAAGTCATTGTTATTAACAACTGGTTCATCCAATTAAAAAGTGCGATCGTGAACCGAAAATGACTACTGTTCGAACGCTAACTTTCGTTTCAATCGCTTTCGAGATAATCGCGTTCAAACTCAACGGATCGCGGTAAACCCGAGGCACACTGTTCCACTAAAATAGGTGTAACTTCGTCAATTTTTAGACCTTCAGGGTCCGGTTGGTCTTAAGATATTCTCGAAAGTTCACACTATGAGAATATGCAAAAAAAAACGGGTTTGAAGTTTCCACAGACGGATACCTCCCCAACGAGGATGTTGAAGAACTACTCTCGAAGTGCCTATACGATCTTTTTCATCTGCTTATCGCATGCCCAAACGTCATCATCTTTCCCTTACTAACGATATGGATCCCTGCTTGCATCATCGGGATGCACCAGCAATTTCTCATTTCCACTATTGTCCAAAATCATCCTCCCACATTTGCGACGTAGATGGCTAAATGTGAATCCTAAAAAAAACCGTTCCCCTGATTTCCGTAGCCCAAATCTGTCCAAAATTTGAAAGATAAATAAAAACCTCCTCCCAGAATTCCAGCGATGCAAACTTCAACGTCCCAATTATCCGTTGCATCCCCTTTCTCTCTCCCATTCGCCGTGCAGCGACATCCAATTTTCCCTCACACTTTCCTCAGCCGAACGTCTTTCACTGTACGTGAAAGCAAAGAAAAGGCAATTGTTTTCCAATGAATAAAACGTCGAGAAGTTCCTTCCGTCCGTGAACGTGGGCGAGAATATTTTTTCGAGCTATCGGGTAGAAGTGAAAATGGCGAAACTGCCCGTAAAGAGAGAGAGGGAGAGAGAGAGAGAGAGAGGAGAGAGAGAGAGAGAGAGAGAGAGAGAGGGCGAGCTCAGGCCTTTCTTGCAAGGGGCAAAGTGACAGTGAGAAGGAACGCGGAAAATGCAGACGATATATATGACGAATGCAGTTGCAGTGAGAAGGTAACAGTGGAAACGGCGAGTGGCCTCGCTTATATATCTCGTCGCGAGTTTATACGACTGTGGGGTTGCCGGGTGGTGGAAGTGACAGAAACAGGAGCAGCGGGGGTTGGCTAGGGGTAGCGAGGGTAGAAAGAGAGCATTCGTTTCTCCCGCAGATAGATGTGGATCGGTAGAATAGAGCGAAACGACAAAGAAAGAAAGCCAGAGAGAGAGAGAGAGAGAGAGAGAGCGACGAGGGGGGTGGGGTAAAGAGATCGCGAAAGTGATAGAAGGCGAGTACCGGAGAAATCTGCGGGAAAAGAGAACGAGAAAGAGGCTAAGGGGGAGTGGAAAAGATGAAGAGGCGACGGGGGTGGCTATGATGACAAAACATTCGCTCGGAGCTTTGGCGAGAGCTTGAGAGCCCCGCGAGTTGTGAAGAGGGTGCAGCGAAGGGGTGCGAGGAGAAGAAGCACGACGGAGAGAGTGAAGGGGTGCAAAGGGGAATGGCAGCTAGGTGGTAAGGCTATATATCGCGCTCCTCCCCCCCTCCCCTCCCCGCAGACCCGACGCCGGGTTCGTGTACGTTTAGGTTGGGTCTTCGTGGGGTTGGAAAACGTGAGAGCCGGAAAGAGAAGAAAGTAAGCAAAAGGGTATATGAGAGAAGCGACCGTAGCGAAGGGGTGAGGAGCTTTAAGAGAGGAGTTGTGCCTCTGATAGCCACGAGGTGTTGGTCCTGACTGTATACATACGAGGGACGATGACTTCGAAGACTTCGAAACCTGTCCTCGTAGTCAACCTCCCCTGAACTCCACACGTAAACGCTTCAAAATCACCCTCAGACGAAAGTCCATCCATACGGAGAATTCAACACTCCCCGTCCTCAAAATCAATGAGTGATTTTGGAAAAATTCACCGATTGTCCTGGAAAGTTCCGATAGGAAGTGTAGTTCCGGGAGGGTCCAAAAACCTTCGAGCAGAGGAGGAGGAACTTGCACTTCGGGGGGAGGAAGTGCAAGTGAGCGAGGGTGTGAGGCCCTTGCGAAATACACAAGAGGGCAGCGGGAGGGAAAAGGGGAGCAAACATAAAGGGAGTAGAATCGGTGGCGAAGGGTGGTGGAGTGCAGGCGGTTTATATCCATCATTTTGTATTTCTCGCAGACATAAAAATCTATACCAAACCTGCTATCTTTCTCTTTCTTTCTCCTGGTCGTTTTTCCCCCTCACTCCCTACGGTTTTTCCCCTCCCCAACCTCCCCTCCCCCCCTTGCCGTTCGCGTTTTTCTCTTTCTCCATCCCTCTCGCTCTAGGACCCTTTTTCTCTTTTTCCGTTGTCCTCTTTTCTTTTTTTTCTTTCCGCTCCCCCTCTCGCCTCCCTGGTCTTTCGCCCATGCCGAAGAGGAGCGCGTGTAGTGCCATATACAACTCGACGTTTCCATCTCTCTCTTACGCTCGGTCCATTCTCGCTGTCTCTCTCTCTCTCTCTCTCTCTTTTTGTCTCTCTCGCGTCCCGTCTCGTTACATCTCTTTCCTCGCATCTCTCTCTGTCGCGGTCTATCTTTCGCCTCACTTCTGCTGGAAGCCCCGGCCAACACCAACCTCGCGCACGCACGCCACCACCAACAGCAATAGAATGGAAGAGAGCCCAGCCAGATCGCAAAGCTTTCCAACGTGTATATAGTATATAGACATTTATATATGTATAAAATACACGTATATAAATACACGTGCATATATAGCATACCTCTTCTACACGCTTTCTCGCTCTGCCCTCTCCTTACACTTTTTCTACCGTTCTACCTCTACCCACTCCCTCGGTATCTCTCTCTCTCTCTCTCTCTCTCTCTCTCTCTCTCTCTCTCTCTCTCTCTCTCTCTCTCTCTCTCTCTCTCTCTCTCTCTCTCTCTCTCTCTCTCTCTCTCTCTCTCTCTCTCTCTCTCTCTCTCTCTCTCTCTCTCTCTCACTTCTCTTGTCCTCTCTCGTTTCCAACCCTCCCGGCCGGGCGAGGGCAAATATCGTATTTATTGTATGACAGCCACCGAGCCACCACCCCTTTTCGCCCTGTCCTGCCTATATATCCTTTACCGTAAATCCCTCTGTCTGTCTTATTCGCACGCGCCACTCTCTCGCTGCTATTGTGTACTTCAGGCCTAGGTCACCCGTGGTTACACACTCGTGCAGGGGGTAATCGTCGAAGACGGTCGTTACGTATAAACCTCGATGGGGCTGCGTGAGCTCCGGGGCACGGAAAACACCTAACGATTCTCAATATTTGGCCCATTGGGATGACGAGGGCGGAATTCTGCAGACAATTAATGGATGGGCTTGCCAAGCTTAAACCTTTTTTTCGAAGATGTACACTGTGACGTCATTATCATTCGAGGGGGAGATTCGCTTCGGCGGGAGGAAATGAACGAGTTTTGCAAGGTTTTTTTGTGTAGAAACTATTCGTGATGGGTGATTGGAATTTTATGGATGTATTGTTACATCTTTTTGTTTAGAACGAATTTTGTGACACTCGCTTCAGAGACGGTTGGTGCCTGAGGTGGTCCACGGCGTACAATCTAAAGTCTGGTGCATTGGTCTGAGATATCGGAGCCAAAAAGTTTTGGATTTTTGAGACCCACGCGCTCTATGTGAACCTGTAAAACTCAAGGAAAAGTGAAAATTCGAAAAATGATACGTGTTTGGAAAAAATGGTATATTTCTCGTTGAATTTTTTCTGTAGTGTTTGTTTATGAAAAAGTAGTTTTTTAGAATCATTTTTGTGGGACTTTAGGTTCATATGGACGATCATTGTGTTATCTGGAAATGTGCAAAATTTCAAAATGATCGAATGGATGGTTTTCGAGTTATGCTGGACGAGGTTCGCGAAAGGGTGGTTTTTAGGAAAACGTGTTTTAGTTTCAAGGCTCAATAATTTGGTGATTTAAGGAGGTACGATCATTGCTGCGAAACCAACTTTAGGATTTGAAATTTTTATATGATTTTGACGAATACTTTATGCGCCCGTTGCCAAAATTTGCGCTATTTTGACCGTTTAGTTTTTTCGCAATAAAACTGCAAAGTCGAGCACTTTGAGTTACCGAAGCGCGTCGTCTTATGGAGACGAAAACCGGAAGTGCGGTGATCGTGGTTTTTCTGCTCACGTATCCAACTAAACCCGTTGGAAAACGGAAATTCGATACATTAGATATAATAGATATTGTAAAAAATAAGAAAATCAATCTTCACCGTGTAGTTAAAGCACTACGTTACAAGAAAGTTTTAATTTCCGGTTGAAAATGGTCAGAACGACGAAATGGGACCCACAGACTTAGCAACGTCGCGAGTAACAGCTGATGCGTTTGGGGAACGTAACTCAGCTTTGTTTTGAAATTAATTTGAATAGAAGCTGCCACAAAATATGCAAATAACAATTTATGGAGTTTTATCATTTATCACGCCTCAATAATATGTATAATTATATTCTGCCTATCGTGTTAATTCCGCTGAGGTAATTCAAGCCTATTTTAATAGGTTTCCGGCTGATTTTTTTTGTCTTTTCGTCCGTTTTCATGGTGGATATGTTAATATTATTATTATTACGAAGATTACTACCGAGTCGTTGACAATCTAATTTTTCAGTTTTCATTTGTTTACGTGCGATAAATGTATCATTTACCACAACATTTGGCACACTATAATCGATAATACAAATAATCAACATAAGTAAGCATCAATCAGAGCAGCTCTGGGTAAAATAAATGTAGACTCTCTTTTGACCCCGTGGAAGTGATCGTACCTCCTTAATGACCTACCGATTAATCTGCGATCCCGGGGCCATAAAGTAGTTCCTCACCTCCCTCGTGGTGTTCATTTTCGGCCACGAGGTCTGCTTACCTTATAATGGTAATAATAACGTAATGTAATGTAATATAATGTGTAATGTAATATAACATAATGTATTGTAATATAACGCAATGTAATAGAACGATAATAATATTATCCCCCCTTTAACAATGAGCCGAAACTTTTTCGTAATTTTGAAAATTACGAAAATGACATGCTTCACAAAAAAAATGATTTTCAACAAAAAAAACAATTTTAATCATTTGTTATTGAAATGGGTCCACATATCCATTCTCCTTTCGAATTTGAATTGAATCGGGAGAATAGTTTTTGAGATACGACTCTCAGCGTTTGTAGGCTTTGTAATTTTAGCACTTTATCAAAATCAATTGTCGTTTGAATCTTTTATACAATTCGTCAATCTTGTTTCTTGTCCATGGATAGAATTTTTACGCGCACAGCTGTACGTAAATACATTTATTTCGATGGCCAGATCGCTCGCTGTAGTCATAATGTAATGGAAACGTTCTTCATACAAAAAAAGGAGAAGAGAAACATTGCACTCGGGCAATCTCTTTCTAATGTACTAATTTATTCGAGGGTAATAAGTCTTTTCTCCGGCTGAGGAAAGAGCGAGGGGAGAGAATCTTCGAGATAAGGTGAAATACACGGATAAAAGCTGGGCCTCGTGTATACCGATGTAAAAGCGACGTCCCGCATCCTTGGGAAAGCAATGTCGCGGTGAAAGAGAGAAAGGGGCGAAGGGAAGAAGGGCGAGAGGTAGGGAGAGAAAGATCTCGTAAAAGTTAAATTGCAAGACCGCTCTGCCGCACTTCTTACCGACGCGAATTTCTTCCCTTTTTCCACCTTGTGGTGTTTTCTTTTCTTTTCGGATATTTCCGCCTCTCTCTCTCTCTCTCTCTCTCTTGCTCTCAAGCCTTATTCGTCCCTTATTTTTTCGTCCTCCTACACTTTCTCCTTTCTCCACTGTCATTTTTTCCCCTCTCGCTGGCCCTACTCTAATCTTGCCCTTTCCCTATCCTCTTCCCTTACTTTCTTTCTCTCCCTCTCGTATGGGGAACTTCCGTAAGATGCTAGAATTCCATAGACGATTCATCGACTGTATCTTGCTAATAACGATATAACGATGACAGCGGTACTCTTCGAAAACACAAAGCCGTATAATGGGTTTGCCAAAAACGGGGTTTTTCGGATTATTCTCATGAAATGTCAATTTTTAGCGGGTGGGACCGGGATTTTCGCAATCAACGATCAATTTTACATCGGACAAGGGTGTGGAAAATCGAAAAATCGGAAATTTATGCTCATCGTGGGACTCGTAACCTCATTTCGAAAATAGATTTTGATGGGCTTACAGAATGCCGCGGAGCCGTTCCGAAGTCTCAATACCTTCTGCCTGAAAAAGCCAAACGAAAAATGTAGAAATCGACATCCAAAGGGGATGTCGAGCAGGAAAATTAGCAAAATTTTCGAGGGGCCATCAAAAGAGAAGGGTAACTTTTAAGACGTTCAACTTCAACGACCGGCTTCGTAACCGTCTATTATCGCCGTGCTCAACATTAAGGGGTCTTCTCACTTTAGACGCTAAAAAAGGCTATTTTCATAAATTTTTTCGATAGGTTTAATATTATAGATATTGATATAAAAATTGTTACACTTAATAATATACACTTTCGAAATACGCAAAAAAATGATTTATTCAAGTCACTATTTATAGACTAAAATGGTAGTAAAAAAAAGTCCTAAAAAAATTGTTGTTGCGCTGTTGATGAAATCGCGGAGAAAGATCATCCGAAACGAAAAAATCAAAGGGTTTTGGATTCAGTACGTTATCTTTTGTATATGCCAAAATAACAAAATGGCGGTCATTTTTTAAACAATTAAAAAACGTGTTATTTTCATCATTTTTGGCAAAAAAATTGTAAATATCAAACTTTAAAAAAAATCCTTAAAATGCGCTGCCGCTATATCTGTAAAGAATATGTGGTGAAAATTTCATAAGGATCGGTCCAGTAGTTTCGAAGATTTTATCAACAAACCGTCGAAAAACGATGTTTCGAGAAAAAAGCGTTTAAAGTATGTTTGGGTTACACAAATACATAAAAAAGAAATATTCTTAAGGAGATACGATCACTTCCACGGGGTCAAAAAAGAGCCTAAATTTATTTTACCCACAGCTGCTGTGATTGGTGTTTACTTATGTTGATTATTCGTATTATCGATTATAGTGTGCCAAATATTGTGGTAAATGATGAATTTATTGCACGTGAACAAATGAAAACTGAAAAATTAGATTGTCAACGACTCGGTAGTAATCTTCGTAATAATAATATTGACATATCCACCATAAAAATGGACTAAAAAGACAAAAAAAAAATCAGCCGGAAACCTATTAAAATAGGCTTGAATTACCTCAGCGAAATTAACACGATAGGCAGAATATATTGCCTATCAGAATATTATCGATACGTGATAAATGATAAAGCTGCATAAATTGTTGTTTGCATATTTTGTGGCGGCTTCTATTCAAATTAACTTCAAAACAAAGCTGGGTTATGTTCGCCAAACGCATCAGCTGTCATTCGCGACGTTGCCAAGTCGGTGGGTGCAGGGGGAAAGATACGGCCTCAAATTCTAACACTGGTTGCCAGAATTCTAATATTGAGTGCTAGAAAAGTATAGCAGTTTACTGCTAGTTCGGAATACTAAGACTTGTTATAAAAGTGTAAAAAAATTATTCTCACACCGTATAGTAAAAATTATGCGTGCATATTACATTTGAAACTATTCTCGCATAGGCGTGAGTCCTATATGCTGTATAGTAAAAATAATGCGAGCATTGTAAAATACCAACCTTTATTACACGCTATATTTTTATGTGGATTTTACTATACGTATATCATGAATCTTCGTGTATGTATAGATTTCATTATACGCATAGCATTAATCTTCGGCGTATAGGGAAAAATATTACGAAGTTGATTAGTAAAATGTGACTCTTTATACCGTACTTTTTGTAGAATACTGGAAACGAATCGTTCCAATCACGTGGGCTAAATATTTTTTGAATACTACGAAAAATCACAATATGCCGAATAAAATGTATTATTTGTATCAGTTTACGTGCCATATCGTAGGTTCAAATTTAAATTTCTTCATTATTACTATACCATAATTACAATTTTTATCTTCCATTCAATACTTTTTGATATTTAATGATATTTTTTTTTAGAAGCATAGTATTAATTCTAAACTCCGAGGCCCCTGTTTTCTCCGTGTGCTATTTCGTCGTTCTGACCATTTTCAACCGGAAGTTGAAACTTTCTTGTAATGTAGTGCTTTAACTACACGGTAAAGATTGATTATCTTATTTTTTACAATATCTATTATATCTAATCTATCGAATTTCAGTTTTCCAACGGGTTTAGTTGGATACGTGAGCATAAATACCACGATCACCGCACTTCCGGTTGACCGTCTCCATAAGTCTCCGTGCTTCGGTAACTCAAAGTGCTCGACTTTGCAGTTTCATTGCGAAAAAACTAAACGGTCAAAATAGCTCAAATGTTGGCAATAGGCGCATAAAGTATTCGTCAAAATCATATAAAAAATTCAAATCCGAAAGTTGGATTCGTAGTAATGATCGTACCTCCTTAACGTATTTCGAAAGCGTATTAAACGTAACAATTTTTATACCAATATCAATAATATAAACCTATCAAAAAAAAAATCATGAAAATATCCTTTTTTAGCGTCTAAAGTGAAGAGACTTCAAAATCAAGAATTCGTTTTAAAAAATTTAAGGGATGCTCTCAGAGCAGCCAGACTCGATAGCCAGCATTGCGTAGACATAACTGGTTCAAAAATACCTTCCCCCAAAAATATCCTTTCCCCATGCTGTTGAAGTTTGCATCGTCGGAATGCAAAAGAATTTCTTTTTCGTTTCCTTTCCCTCCATTTTTGCTGTTATCCAAAATATTTTCGGTGCCTTCAAGGTTGTAGGTACATCTCTAGTGAATATCTCAAAAAAAACTTTACCGTAGTTTAGCCCCGCCAAAAAAAAAAATTGCAATTAGCAGAACGAACGTCATCTTTCGAACGCACCCCGCGCCTCGTATACTCAATGAAATGTCCCGATAAAAACTCGGCATATATGTAATGACTACACGATCCCGCGACGAAGGCCCGAAAAGGGCCGAAAACAATAGGACGATCGTTCGTTTATATCTTCGCCGTAAGAAATTAAAAAAAAAAAACCATCAGCCAATTTGGAACAATGCGCGGATCTCTACATCAAAATCGTAGCAAACGTTGAAGACGGGGGTGGGCGCGGAAGAAGAGGGTGAAGACGGTTAAAGAGTCAACAGAGGGGGGGTGGACCAAGGGGCAGCGGGAATGAGCCAGCGACGAAGAAGGAGTGCGATGAGAATGTACGAACGAAGGAAGGTAAAACGAGAGGAGCGAGAGAAATAAAAGGCCCAGAGAAAAGCAGAAGGAGAGCGAGATAGAAGAAGCAGAGGAAAAGAGGCAGACTCTGGATGAAAAAAAAATTAGAGGTTTCTCAGAGGCAGAAGAGTCGAGTGGTTATGGGAGCCGGGGGTAGAAGGGGATGGTCGAATAATAGGGCCGCCGTTAATAGCATGATCCTTCGCTCCGTTAGGGTGTGCACGTAGCGAGTGTCGGTGGTTTCGGGGATGAGAGGAGTGTCGGGAGGCAGGTGGTTGAATAAGCATCTGGGATAGCCAAGAGAGAGAGAGAGAGGTAGAGAGGGAGTAGCGCTGGTAGGAAGGGAAGATCGCGAGAGGGTTGGAAAATCGGTGGTGGCGGTGGCGGAGAAAAGCGAAAAGAAATGGCAAAAAAGGAGTTTGTGTCGAGGTAGCAGCCTCACCTTTGGGAGTAGCACAAATCGAGAGGGAGGCAAAAGTTGGGACTTGGCGCGGAGTTCCGCGGAAGGAGAATGAAGAGGTGGTCGAAGAAGGTTTTGATTGGATCGCCCCTGGCCTTCTTACTACAGAGAGGGAATGGAATAGACGAGATGATAACATTTGTATCATATTTAACGCTAGAACGAGCAGGCTAAGGGGTGGGAAGATACCATCCCCCTCCTTCTCCTCTTTCCCTCCTCTTCCACCGTGCGCTTGCTCCCTTATAGAGTAACCACTGCCATCGTTCCTCAACCACCCTCCTCCACCCTTCTGCTTCTCTCTCCGGAGCCTCGAGCACAGCTCCCTCGTCACCCCTTAATACCACTGAAATCAATACTACCACATGGCTCTCTATTTACCTAGGTTCATCGTCCGTACACAAATTTACTGCGCGCCTCACGCTCCTCCAGTAATCCCTTATTCGACGTCGTTCCCTCCCCCCTCCCTCCCTCCCTCCTGACCCTCCTCGAACCTCCCCTCCCTCCCTGCCCCGTTCACCTATCTTCAGCTGATAATCTGCCCCACGACATACACGTATCATTATGGACACGGACGCGAATTGCTGGCGGAAAAAAAATGACGGCTCTATTGTCCTACTTGAGGGACTCGCGGGCCTTTGGAGTTTCCGGCTGCGGGTCGCCAGAAATCTCGGCAATCCTTGACTTTTCAGGCACGAGCGCAGCTGGCACACGACGAGCACCCTTGTAACAATTAAAGCGGTTTGGAAGGAATCTTTTCGTTTTTAAAGCTATTCCAGTCATTTGGGTGGGCGGTGGTGAATAGGGGGTTGGTTTTTTTGTTTGGGTTCATTATCTGGGAGCCTCTCTTTTTGCAGGTCTAGGTGGAGAGTTCCCGAATGGGGGTCGGGAGAAAATCTTTGAGTTTCTTTCGCAGCTGAAACGTACTGAGAAAAAGTTTGGGCAATTGAAGGAAAATTCATTTCCATCGCACGCCAAAAATGGACATTTTGATATCGTTGATTGGATCGACGATCGGGTTGTGCGGAATTGGAAGGGAGGATGGATTATTTATGGGGACGGAGGGGGTGGTAAAGAGTTTTCGGATATGATCGCTATATTGGATAAAGGGAAGCTTTTTTTAAACTTTTTGGATATCATTCGACCAATTTTTTAAAATCGATTTCATTATGGCGGTATTTTTTTTTCATTAGTAGCTAGGTTAGTATCCAAAAAATTAAAATATTTTCTCCTTTTTGAAGGAGGACGGAATAAAAAGATCGTTTATGCCGAATTTTTTATGTCTGCTGGATTATTTATTTGGTATTTGGAAAAACGGTATGTTATTAAGCATACATTGAACTTCTTTAGTGTAAAATTTTATTTGAGAAAATAAAAAGTTCACAACGTTATTGCGGTATACTCGAGCTTCTGTATAAAAAAAATGTGGTCCAACCGCCGGATCGATAGCTTGGCGATGGTTGGATTGAAGAATAAAAATAAATAGGTTTATACTCTATATATATGTAGTCCGCATTGTACGTAGCTGTTAAAAAAAAGGCGGGTGTTAAAAACAAAAGTGTACATTTAGCGCAATTGTTACTTATATTCGGGGGCGTTAAAATACTAAATTTTGGTTGTTTTTTACAATTGAAAATCGGGAAATTATAGCTAGAGTTATGATTTCGGCCAGGTCGAGAAAAGTCGTTCGAGAGACGCGCGATTGAAAGTTTTAGTATGCGTTGATCGTTGCGCTAATTGCTCTCACTAAATCGTCTGTGACGGGGTCGATTCTTAATATTTTAATTCGAATTTTTTTTTTCACATATTTTCGAACATGTATACTTTGAAAAAATGCAAAAAAAAACGAATTTTTAACCCGTCACAGCGGTGTCCCGCCGTAAAACAGCAAACTTTTCTGGTAACTATTTTACACACTGTAGATAAAAATAATTTGTTTGTTCTTCGCGCTTTCTTTAATTTTCTGATACCGTAAATGCTATATAAATGCAAAGTATGTAAATGTATGCTTTGTAAATGCAAAATAAAAGCTCTGAGCAGTCAATCATCAGACCGCGGTTCAATAATGCCCAAACAAAATATTATAAACATCTTCGTCACTTCCAAAACAGCGCACCGTTGTGGTAACTGTTCCAATGATGCTGAAGTTTGCATCGTTGGAACGCAAGGAAAATCGATTCTTTTTAATTGTTCTAATTTCTTTCACCTGTGAAAATCACTTAAGGATGTTGTGTCCAAAATTGAAAATGGTGATAAAATTTCAAAAATTCGATAGGTCATTATGTAAAACATTTGAAAGGTTGTGTAAAAATTTCACGACGATTAGGAAGCTGGCTAGTGAGAAATTTGAATTCACAAATTACACGCAGCCTTATGGAAACTGAAGTAACTTTGCAATTATTTTTTTTTGCTATAAAAAATGATACCAAATTGAAATAAAATAATTGAAATAAAAAAACGATCATTCACAAATATTTCTTCTATTTCTCGAAAACAAATAGCAAAGTTTGCTGTTTGCTAATAGAATTGCAAAGTTACTTCAGTTTCCATAAGGCTGCGTGTAATTTGTGAATTGTAATTTCTCGGTAGCCAGCTTCCTAATCGTCGTGAAATTTTCACACAACCTTTCAAATGTTTTACATAATGACATCAAATTAAAAAAATTTTATTACCATTATCAATTTCGGACACAAGATCCTTAAACGTTTTTACGTATTCTTATTAGCGTTTACGACCACAATTCGAAAAAAAAGAACGCTTTGAATGAGCATAAAGTAAAGAAGTGGAAAATTAATAAAAAGATCGTTGCATTCCAACGATGCAAACTTCAACGTCATCTGCTTTATACATTCGGAAGAAAAAATTATCCATTCTGCACGTCAATGTGTCACGACACGATCGTCAATCTAACAAATGACGTTGGAATATAGAAAATAAAACCGAATATCCGTTGAAACGCTCAATTTTTCTTTTGGGTACATTTTGGCTAGGAAAATCACCAAGGAATGGCAAAAGGGAATCAGGTTGAAGTTTGACATCGTTGACATGCAACGAAAATTAATATTTCTGAATTCCTTTAATTTCTTTCGGCGTATAATGCCTCCAAAAATTCTTTGACCATTTTTCTACCTATTTACCTGGCGATCTATGAAACAAGTCTATAAAAAAGATTTTCCATAATAAAAAATACATGAAAAATAAAACATTTTCATAAAAGGGCATAAAAGGCACAAGGCATAAAAGGGAGCCGTATTTGTTATAGGTTTGAAAATAGTATTTCGCTTTTGTACGACTCACGATAAAACTATCTGATCCTGCTAACAATGTGCCCACTATTGCCACACCGATCGATAGTAACGAAAAACAAAAAATGTTTTTCTCCCTGGCGATGAGGATTCGGTACACTTTGCTCACGATATTTCTCGTCTCGATAAGCGTCTCGTCGAACTTGAATATCGGAAAAATTGCGTGGCCGTGCACACTAAATGTTTCAGGATATATACCGAACTATGGATACCACGTGTATACATAATTAATTGATAAGCCCCCTATCATGATGTAACTCGATAAACAGAGAACACACGCTTCAACCAAACGCAAGACACTCTGTTTATTTTACGACGATCGATCTCGGCCCCTCTTGGCTCTCTCTCCGTCTTCTTCTTTCTCTATCTCTGTCTCCTCGAGCCTCTTCCTCGCTGAATCGTTATTTCTCCTATTACCGTGGCGTGTTCACGACGAAATAAACGACCCTCCGATATCTTGAAAGTGAAAGCGAACCGGCCACATCCACAGCATCAATCCCGTAAAATAATTTGTAAACTTATTCCTCAATCGGTTTTTTCGTTGCAGGATAGTGATGGCGACAAGAGCGACCAGGACCTCGTTGTCGACGTCGCGAACGAGGTGAGTTGTACATATATTTTTCCGTTTTCAAACGCTCGAAGATTTTCCACACGGTCGTTTCAATCCAATGGTATTGAAGTCTTCATCATTGGAACCCAACGTAAATTCATATTTACGTATTCATTTCCTTAATTTCAATATGATACGAAATTTGTATTAGCCAATTCGAAATTGCCTATCTGCCGATAAGCATGTTGATAAACGGCTGAAAACGATGTCGAAAAACAAACAACAATATGAGCAAATCGAAAGATAACGAGACCCAACACCTATTTCTATATAAAACCTAATCATTTTCTATACCATGATAGTCTAGAGACCCTAGGGGCAAGAAACTTAAACATGAACATGTACCTAAAATAAGATTAATAATAATTAAAAAAATAAAAAAATAAAAAAATAAACGGCTGAGGCAATTTGGTAGGTAAGATATGCTACGGAAATTTGGGAAAGGGAAAAAAAAATCATTTTCGTTGAACTCCAACGATGCAAACTTCAAATCCATCCAATCCAAACGTTAAGGATGTTGAGTCCCAAATCGCAAATGATGATAAAATTCTGAAAATTTGGTATGTTTTTGTATGAAGTATTTCAGAGGTCGTGTCAAAATTTCACGACAATTAGGAAGCTCGTTATTGAACAATTATCATTCACAAATTAAATGTCGTCTTATGGAAACTGATGTAACTTTGCGATAAGTTTTTTTTTGACCTCTCAATTTTGTAATATCTGCAATATACTGAAAGCAACGGAAACAAAACGAAGTTTATTGATAAATTTTTTTTTATTTCTTTTAAAAATTGTTCTTAACAAAATGTTAATTTTTTAATAACGAGCTTCCTAATGGTCGTGAAATTTTAACACGACCTCTTACTTAAATACTTCATACAAAAACATACCAAATTTACAGAATTTTCTGATCAGTTTTTATTTCAACCCTTAAGGCGGTTGAAGTAATGATTATAGAATTCGGAAAATTTGGTATGTTTTTACATGAAGTATTCAGGAGGTCGTGTAAAAATTTCATGACGATTAAGAAGCTATTCATTGAACAATTAACATTAACATGTTTCATAGGGACTCAACATCCTTAAAATTGCTGTCAATTGAGATGGAGGAGGTTCAGAGTGAGTCTGCGTTATTCGCATTGCTGAAGAAACCAAGAGTATTTTGGGTGGCGATAATAATACTGCAGGCTTGTTGAAGAATCGTGGAAAATCTTAGCGAAATGTTCAGAACATTCATCGTGGGTCATGCTAATTGAGTTTTGCTCGTATAGCCAACTTTTGCAATGAATTTTCAGCCATTCTATGGAAATTGAGCATGATTATTTTAAGAATAATTGCAGTTGTGCAATTTCTACAGGATCGTGTGAATAATTGAAATAAAACGATCTGACAACGACTATACTATAAAAATACATTCGGTTGGTGTCAATAGTATTTTTTAAATACAAACGTTTCGACGAAAATTATACTAATACAATTTTTGAATAAAACTTTCAACAACAATCACCGTAACATGATTTAAATATCATAATGGCAAAGTTCAAAACGATAATTATTAAAACTGGAAAATTAGATTGTCAACGACTCGGTAGTAATCTTCGTAATAATAATATTAACATATCCACCACGAAAACGGACTAAAAAGACAACAAAAATAAGCCGGAAACCTATTAAAGTAGGCTTGAATTACCTCAGCGGAATTAACACGATAGGCAGAATATAACTATACATATTATTGATACGCGATAAATGATAAAACTCCATAAATTGTTGTTTGCATATTTTGTGGCGGCTTCTATTCAAATTAATATCAACACAAAGCTGGGTTATGTTCCCCAAACGCATCAGCTGTCACTCGCGACGTTGCTAAGTCTGTGGGTGCTATTTCGTCGTTCTGACCATTTCCAACCGGAAGTTGAAACTTTCTTGTAACGTAGTGCTTTAACTACACGGTGAAGATTGATTTTCTTATTTATTACAATATCTATTATATCTGATCTATCGAATTTCAGCTTCCCAACGGGTTTAGTTTGACACGTGAGCAGAAAAACCACAATCACCCCACTTCCGGTTGACTGTCTCCATAAGACGACGTGCTTCGGTAACTCAAAGTGCTCGACTTTGCAATTTTATTGCGAAAAAACTAAACGGTCAAAATAGCTGAAATTTTGCCAACAGGCGCATAAAGTATTCGTCAAAATCATATAAAAATATCAAATCCGAAAGTTGAGTTCGTAGTAATGATCGTGCCTCCTCAAAGACACCCACTGCAATCATTGAAAAACTTGCATTTTTTCATAGAGACTATATTTTTATCTCTCGCGATTCCACAACAAATTATTACGACGATCTTAACGACTTTAGCAAAAGAGCCTCGGAAATGCTGAGTCGCATTACGCAAAACTTTTCGAGTCGTTTCGAAGACCATTTTTTTTTTCTTCAAGATCACGAAAATCTACAAGTGTAAAAAAAACATCGTACGCCTAACAGCCCTAAATTGTCGTCTTTCGCCCTGAATTTTTAAACGCGAAAAATCGTTTAAAATTTTACGAGTTTTAAAGTGCCGGGATTTTCCCACGACGAGCGTGGCCGTCGTTTTCTCGCGAAGCGGTGCTCGAGGGCGAGTTTCTTGCGAAATAAATTAAAGGGAAGCCGCGATACTGAGTGGCTCCGCGGGCGGGGTGTGGAGACCGTAATGGAGCAAAGAGGTTCAGGCGTTTTCGTCGTGCTTTTTGTTTTCATGCACTATTGGGGATAAGGAGGCGTCTTCACCGCACGCCAACGGGGATCACTCGGATCATCGGGAGAACGGAAATCTGGAGAAGCACAGCGTGACTAGTCACGGCGGCCCGATAACTGGTTCCGGTCCCGCCTCGGTCAAGGACAGGCCACCGTCACGTAGCGGAAGTTCCTCGGCTCGAAGCACTCCCTCTCTGAAAAGTAAAGATGTAAGATCTTGCGAAGAGCAAGCTTCTCGATCGATCGATACGATTGATGTAGTTTAGCAACACGCCGCGACGACACAATGAATAAATCCGTCGACGATTAACGCCACGTACAAACGCTTACTTACTTTTACTTACTTTTACTTACTTTTACTTACTTTTACTTACGTTTACTTACTTACTTACTTTTACTTACTTATTTTTACTTACTTACTTACTTACTTACTTACTTACTTACTTACTTACTTACTTACTTACTTACTTACTTACTTACTTACTTACTTACTTACTTACTTACTTACTTACTTACTTACTTACTTACTTACTTACTTACTTACTTACTTACTTACTTACTTTTACTTACTTTTACTTACTTTTACTTACTTTTACTTACTTTTACTCGCCTTTTTAAAAATTAACTTTCGTTTCTTCATCTAACAATCTTCTTACCTGTATTTGTTTTGCGGCTTTTTCAAGGAGGGTCAGCTGTTTCACCGATTCGCGTTAACGGGTTATGCGTAGGTGTAACAATCGAAAAACCTCATTTTGAGGATTTCTTCTGATAGAGAAAAATTAGGTATTTGCAAAAGTATCGTTTGAGGAACATTCTGTAATTTCGTTGTGTACAAATATTTAACCCTACGTTGTCACACTGGGTCATTTTGACCCGGACGAATTTGAAATAAAATGCTTACATTCCCAAAATGGAAAGTTTTGAATATTTTTTTACTGGAAAAATTCCAATTGTGAAGACATGTTAGGAAATGTTTGACGTGTATCCCTGATTTTTTTTGGTGAAAACGAACCGAAGGGTCGTCAATGGGAGATGGATAAAGTATTATCCAGGTCAAATAGACCCAGCGTGTCAAAATTGTGGCCAAATATGAGTGTGCCAACGAAGGGTTAAATCAGATAGATTTCGTTACTGTATTAGTTTATCCTATGATTGATCGAAGAAATTTCCGGAACATCGAATTTATAAAAAAATGGCGCGTGTTCAAATTGAGAGTCTTGATTTTTGGGAAAAAATGGTAATTTTTCGTTCATTGAATCGAAAGTAAATATCGGCAAAAAATCCTTCCGTCAAATACTATATTTTTACATCAAGAAAACGCCCTAAAAATTCCAGAAAGCAGCAGTAGTTTTTGAGATATATTCTGCTCGCCGACTTTGAAAACGTACTTTCGAGACAAAAGCGTTTATAGTAAAGTTTCGAACGACGTTCCGAACGCTCCGACGGGTGTCAACATGGCGGTCTATAAATCTGTCAATTTTGATCAGGTCACCTTGAAGCTCTCAGGGAACATTTATAAGACGATATACTGTCAAAATATATTCGTCTTGAATAAAATGGTTTTTCGAGTTTTAGAACTAGGCATACCCCTTAATGGATACTGATTTTCTTTTTGGACATGGGCAAATAAAAATTGGACTTCAGGGTTTCCACGAGTAAAGAGGAATATCGAAAGGATCGTGTAGAACGTATGGAAACTTGGAAGGACTTTCGTAAGCTTTGGTGTTTAAAAAAAATCGACATCCTCAAACTTTCATAGATGAACCGCTTGATCCTCCATTCTGATTATTATTCTTTCATTGTTATTCTTCGTTGTTAAACTTCATAAAAAATTACCCAACAAAATGGTGGTCGTCATTGCAGATCGACAAGCCGGGTACCCCTGTAGCGGCAGCGAGGGGATCCCGCAGTTGTACCCCAACTATGGGGGTCATCCCTGGGGTCTTGGGATCGCGGGTCTATCATCCGCCGTCGTCGAGGCAAACGTCGCCTCAGGGTTATCAGGGCTTGCCCTCCCGCGGCAATGAGCCACCTCAGTCGCCCTCCTCCTACAGCAGCTTGCCTTACGCGCGATCTTCGATGGTATTCCTATTTTTATTTACCCTCTAATTAATTCTTCTTTTGCTTCAATTATCGCCTTGATGTCAACGATTATTACCAAATATCACCCCCCCCCCCCCAACAATATTAATAATTAACGGTAGATTCAAGGGGGCTCAGCCCCCCCCCCCCCACCTCAACGATATCAATAATCAATGGTAGAGTCAAGGGGGGCTAAGCCCCTACCTCAACGATATCAATAATCAATGGTAGAGTCAAGGGGGGCTAAGCCCCCACCTCAACGATATCAATAATCAATGGTAGAGTCAAGGGGGGCTAAGCCCCTACCTCAACGATATCAATAATCAATGGTAGAGTCAAGGGGGCTAAGCCCCCACCTCAACGATATCGATAATCAATGGTCAAGTCAAGGGGGGCTAAGCCCCGACCTCTACGATATCAATAATTAATGGTAGATTCAAGGGGGGCTAAGCCCCCACCTCTACGATATCAATAATTAATGGTAGATTCAAGGGGGGCTCAGCCTCCTTCCCCCCCCCCACCTTTACGATATCAATAATTAATGGTAGATTCAAAAGGGGCTCAGCCCCCCCCCCCCCACTTCAATGGGATCAATAATTAATGGTAGATTCAAGGGGGTTAAGCCCCCACCTCAGTGATATGAATAATCAATTGTACATTCGAGGGGGACTTAGCCCCCCTTGAATCTACCTTTGATTTATGATATCGTTGAGGAGGGGGAGAGGGGGCTGAGCCCCTCTTGAATCTACCATTAATTATTGATATCGTTGAGATGGAGGGGGGCTCTCCACTTCAAAATCAATAATTAATGGTAGATTCAAGGGGGGCTAAGCCCCCTCCTCAGTGATATCAATAATCAATTGTACATTCGAGGGGGGCTTAGCCCCCCTTGAATCTACCTTTGATTATTGATATCGTTAAGGAGGGGGAGAGGGGGCTGAGCCCCTCTTGAATCTACCATTAATTACTGATAACGTTGAGATGGAGGAGGGCCCTCCACTTCAATGATATCAATAATGAATGGTGGATTCAAGGGGGCTCAGCCCCCTCCCTCTCCCCCACCTCAACGATATCAATAATCAATTGTACATTCAAGGGAGTCTCAGCCCCCCCCCCCCGCCACTGCAATGATATCAATAATCAATGGTAGATTCAAGGGGGGTCTAAGCCCCCCCCCCCACTGCAACGATATCAATAATCAATGGCAGATTCAAGAGACGCTAAGCCCCCCCCCCCCCTCAGGCGGTGCAAATCGAATATACAAAAAGCTCCAGGAGTCCCAGAGTAATCATACCCATCCGTGCCCCCCCCCCGCCCCAAAGAAAAAATATGTATCCGTCCTTGTGAATAAGCAATGTTGTACTGAAAAATGCGTTATACATTTTTGTTTATTCTCCTTTTCATATCGTACTTCGCAGCTCGGTTTCGACGGCCACGTGAGGATACCATCGACGAACGGTCTGAACAACATTCCGGGTGGTAAACCGTGAGTATTACACGTTCCGTGGTCGTGCGTCCTTCAATCAGTCATATGAAAAATAAATCTTCAAAAAATTGACTTTTTTTTATTAAGGAGAAAAAAAAGTTTGATACTTTTAAAAAAAGGCCCGTGTGGGTCGACAGTGGCAGTGACTGGCCCGTGTGCAAGACGTCGACCGTTTTCCTCAGAACACAATTTTTCAAAACGGCACGCAGCGTAACTCCAACAATTTTCATTCTATTCACGCCAAATTTCGAGCACATCTTTGAAATAACATTCCGAAGAGAAATACGTCCGGGATTTTCTCTACGTTAATCATAACATTATTTATTAACAAATGATTGTCCTTTTTTTCCGTCGAAAATTGAGTTTTTACTTTAAATGCTTGCCAATTACACAAAAATTAGTATCTTCTGAATCTCCTACGCATTTCTCTAACTATACTCATGGAAATTAATAGAATTAAAAAAAAATGTCCACATTCAAATTTGCGTCAGTTATACTGCGTACAGCAGAGCTTCTCAAATTCAACATGCCACGCGAGAATGCCTCCAGCGTCACACCATTTTGTATAATTTTTCAATATAAATTGTTCGTTCGCTTGAAGATATGACTAATAACGTTCCTGAATATTATTATTCTCTTACTCGTTTTTCCACCCAAAAGAAATCGCGAAAAAATCGCTCAAGGCCTTAGGCCACTCTAGAGGCCAAAAAAATAAGCTTGTTGGGGATTTTTTTTTCAGAAAAACTACAAAATAAATCGACATTACAAAAAAAAGTGTTTACCGTACATATCAGTGACTGTATACAATCTTTTTTTTTTAAGCGATTAATTTCAAAATGGCGACTGTGCGGCGTTTTTGCGATGACGTCTCCGTTTTTTTAAATCGGACGGTACATTTTTTTCAACTATCTTGGAGAGCATCGAAAACTGCATAAAAAACATTTAGGGGTCAACACGTCGTTCAAGGTAATTTAAGATCAAAAAGTGACATGAACTTTATTTTTATGTGAAATTACCTTTTTTTACAGTATGTGAAGAAAAGTAATTTTACATGAAAATGAAGTTCATGTAATTTTTCGATGTTAAATGACCTTGAACGACTTTGACCCCTAAATGTTTCTTATGCAGTTTTGGATGCTCTACAAAATAGTTGAAAAAGAATGTACCGTCCCATTTAAGAAAGTGGAGGTGACGTTTACTGTGCGACAGCGCCTCCACTGAGATAAAAAAAAATGGTCGCACTTGATGACCCCTTTCGTGCGGTACAACTTTTGTTTCAAACATTTTTTTGTGACGTCGATAATTACAGAGATATTCAAGGTGGCAACAGTTAGTGCCTCACCCTGTACAATAACTGCTATAGAAGTACGTAGAATTTTTTGTTATGTATTGATTTTTGCCCAAATAGCGCACTTCTAAAGTGGAAAGTGAAAAATTTGCCTAAAAAATCGTCAGATAATTGTTAATAACAAATGAACTATGCAATATAAAAAAAATCCTACGTACTTCCATAGACAATATATTTTTCAAGATATATTCAACGTTTCAAGTGAATCGGTTGAAAATTGTTCGAGTTATGTTTCCGGCCAACGACGTTAATTTTCGACGTTTACATTGGTGTAAGCCCTTAAGGGAAGGGTAGGGCTTTCAGCGTGAAAAAAAAACACTTTTTTGCGAATTTTTTTCATGTATATGGATAGAGTAAAATTGTTGAAACCTTTTGTACATGGTTAAGTGTCATTTCAAGAACATTCCGTGAAATTTGTACCCGAAAATATCCACAAACGAGCCGGAGACAAAGCTTCCCCACGAACGCCTTTGGAAAGTTCGCGGTGTTCACTGTATCTCAGCTGGAAATTATCTGAAATCAAGTACCATTAAAAGTTAGTCAAAGTATCATCCAATCCTCCCCTCAACGGACTTTGATAATTTTTTTTTCATTTGTAAACGTTTCGTGTTCATGTAAAGTGAAAAGTGCTATTTTTAAGGCGTTACCCCCACTTGTAGCGCAAAAAAAGGCCTTTTTCATGAATTTTTTAAAAGAAAACTACAAAACTTTTTAAATCGATCAATATACCATCTTAAAGAACACGTCTTGAAGAACTTTCAGTAATTTTTTTATTGAAAAATATTACATTGTTTAGTGGCAAATGGCCGTCAATGAAATAATGTTTTTATATACACGGTTTGCGGTGACCAACATTGCGGCGAAGTGGATCATCTGAAAAAAAAATGCGGATGGATTTAGTCAAATATAAGTATAAACTAGTCTTTAATCGAAGGATTTTAAAAGATATTAATTTTTCACAAAATGACGGACAGTCAAAGTTAATGGTTCGATTTTAACGAAAAAAAACGGCCGTTTTTTGGCTATAAAACGGCCATTTTTTTTCGAAAAAAAAAATCGAACGATTAAAGACTACATTTTTATGTATTAAATAAGCCTGCAAAATTTCAAGAAGATCGGTTCATTAGTGTTCGAGTAATCTTGGTCACCGACTTCAGAAATGCCATTTTGAGAAAAACGCGTTTAAAGTTTCAATTTCAGTTCTTCAATTCACGGATTCTTCTATTTCAACGCTCATATCTCAGTCAATTTTGTTCGGATCGACTTGAAATTTTCAGGACATATTCTCAGATACTTATACTTCAAAAAAATGCAATAAAAAAAAATTGATTTTTTCAAAATCGCAAGTGGGGGTAACCCCTTAACTATAAGAAAAGACCAACAACAAAAAAATCGATTTTTCAAAAGTGCGAACCCCTACCCTCCCCTTAAATGTCAATGCTTTCGTTTGCAGTGCGTATTCGTTTCACACAAACGGGGACGGGCAATTGCAGCCAGTGCCATTTCCAACGGACGCTCTGATAGGGCCCGGTATACCGCGCCACGCGCGTCAGATAAACACCCTGAATCACGGCGAGGTGGTGTGCGCGGTGACGATCTCTAATCCAACGAAATACGTTTACACGGGTGGCAAGGGTTGCGTGAAAGTGTGGGACATTGGTCAGGGTGTGGGCGGAAGTTCGAAGCCTGTTTCGCAGCTGGATTGCCTGCAACGGGACAATTACATACGTTCGGTGAAACTTTTGCCGGACGGTAGAACACTCATAGTGGGGGGTGAGGCGAGTCAGTTGAGTATATGGGATTTGGTGAGTCCGACGCCGCGTATAAAGGCCGAATTGACGTCGTCGGCGCCCGCCTGTTACGCCCTCGCGATATCACCGGACTCGAAGGTTTGCTTCAGTTGCTGCAGCGACGGCAACATCGCCGTTTGGGATCTACACAATCAGGCCCTCGTAAGGCAGTTTCAAGGTCACACGGACGGTGCATCGTGCATCGATATTTCGGCCGACGGCTCGAAATTGTGGACCGGCGGCTTGGACAATACCGTCAGATCTTGGGATTTGCGCGAGGGCCGACAGTTGCAACAGCACGACTTCACGTCGCAAATATTCTCGCTGGGCTATTGTCCGACCGGCGAATGGCTCGCCGTTGGCATGGAAAATTCCAACGTGGAAGTACTGCACGCCACCAAGAGCGACAAGTATCAGCTTCATTTGCACGAGTCGTGTGTACTCTCGCTCAGATTCGCCTCGTGCGGCAAATGGTTCGTCTCGACTGGCAAGGACAATCTTCTCAACGCGTGGCGCACACCTTACGGAGCTTCCATATTCCAGGTGATGCTCGCCTTCCCCAGCCATTTTTATCCCTGGTGTCTTTACGAGATTTACGTATAAAAAAAACGAGATTGAATTTTTTAAATATATATGTTATTGTCTAGGATATACGGAGTCTTGGTGAATTTTTTGACATTTTTTTACCACGAAAACACCAGAGTAAACAAAATAGTTCAATGTATGTAGGCAAAACGTTCATGCTACGGGTCATGTAATTTTTTGGCTGCTTAGCACCAAGATAAAGGATTTTTAAGAACGTATTAACGCAAAGTAAATCTTTGTAAAGATTTAGAAAAAGAAAAAGCCCATCTTGCCCATCGCAAATCGTTTATATACAATAATATACAATGTTGAACCGTCAAGGCTTGATGAAAGATTACCAATCTTGGCTGGCGAATGAAGTGCATTGCTACCAACCTCAATGTCCGCAAAGTTGCAGTATTCATTGAATATTAATTAATGGTAATCATAAATAATCTCGTGAAATAAAAAAAAAATGTATATATATATATATATAGATACAGAATGTCCTGGTCTGAATGGATAATCCTGCAACTGTCGTCAGCTGCAACTACGCCAGATCACGTCCTACTATATGCTGGAATTTCAGTATAGTAAAAGACCCACGGTCCTTGAGATTATGGGCTTTGTGTTATAAAAAAGAATCATCTACTTTTGATTTTTCGCATGCCATTTCTACAAACGATATGAATCGACAACAACTAAGCAGTATTTTTATAGTACGATAAAGCAGGATATGCGTAGTACATTTTTTTTACTCCGCAGGCTATCAATGTCAGATGTTCGAATTGGTTTGTATGAAAATTCTGCATAAATCTATTTTCATAAATTTTTCTCAACACTTAAGGTTCTAGATGAAATAAATAACCAAGAGTATTTGTTAAAAAACCAGCTAAAAAAAGTGATCATTTGCAGAAACGGCCTACGAAAAACCAAAAGTGGATGATTTTTATCTCGAAAACCGTGGACTTTTACTAAACTGAAATTCCAGCATATAGCAGGACGTGATGTGAGCTATCGACAGTTGCAGGATTGTCCGTTCGTAACAGGACACCCTGCATATATATATATATACACCAGGTGTAGAAGCATGAAACCGGATTTTTTTTGTAACAATTACACGTCTGTTGTTTGAAAATGATAAAAACGAATGGAGACGGCTTTCTGCGTCACATTCAATTGATCCGCGAGTTTTTGTTGACTTTGAGTATCATCTTCATCCAATAAGGCTTGCAATTCGTTGTCTGCGAACTTTTTCGGTGGTTTTCCACGATCTTCGTTTCTCACGTAAAAATCACCACTTTTGAATTTTTCGATCCACTCGAAACACTGTTTTACCAAGAGCATGTTCACCGTAAGCTTCGACAAGCATACGATGCGATTCTGCAGCAGTTTTCTTCAAATGATAACAGAAAAGCAATGCTGTCCGCAAATCGTAGTTCGTAGGCACAAAACGCGACATGTTTGAGGTTATAGAAAAATATACCGGTGTAGGGAACTTGGGTTGTTGTGTGTTGAAAATCTTCGTCAGCTGTTAGAGGGAGATGATGGCGCTGCAGAAGCGCTCTTACGGTCCCTGAACTGATGGCTAGCACCATCTATAGGGAAATTCCGGTTTCATACTTCTACACCTGGTGTATATATATGTATATAGTTTATCGTAGATTCCATTGTAAGGGGTCTTCCCTCTTCTTACATTCCCCACCATATACCACTCCTCATCGCATTCACCATGAAATTTCTGCCATGGGTATATGGAAAACGCGGAAAACCTATACCGATACAGCCGATCCTAGCTCCACTGCCCAGTTTCGGAGCCAGTCGTCGAGTTTCGTCAAGAAATAGATCGTGACATAAATATTAATAGGCGTCATGATAAATTACTCAAAATTTCATTCCGAGTTGCATAAATATTCGCTAACGCATTTTATTTTCTCAATAATCATGGATGATGTTTTACTGTTTCAAGTTGCCAGCAACGCAAAAGTTTTTCTCATTTACGTAGTAAAAAATAAAAAAAAGCATAACTTCGCTGTTTAATTATACATTGCATGAAAAATTAGCATCTACAGAATGAATCTATACCTCCGATGCATTTTTTTGAGGTTAGTTGAAAAAAAAAACAATTCTTAAACCCTCATTCGACTCAGCTGGACCTCCAACCTCCTTAACTTGAAACTGGAGTGAACGATTTTACCCAAAAATTCACGTTACCAGCGAATTTATTTTCCATTTTGTTTTCTCTCTTTCCCCCTCACATACTCCGGTCAGAAGGTCACACCATAAAACTCGTCAATTTTTCTCATAATTTTCTCGTAGCTATTCCACTAATTGCTACGAAGTAAAACCACTCCAAGGGTCATTATTGACTGACTAACTACCAACGACTCCCGATTATTCCGCAATAGCATGATCTTCGATAATTTCCCGAAAGCACAGTACCAACGAACGTTCGATCGGTTACAGTCGAAGGAATCGTCATCAGTGCTGAGCTGTGATATCTCGACCGACGACAAGTACATTGTCACCGGTTCCGGGGACAAGAAGGCAACAGTCTACGAAGTGATTTATTGAGGGAACGTGAAGCGTGCGATTACCGATGGATAATGAAAATCTCACTGGAAAAGCTGACCGGGCCTGGACGAGGAGGAGGGTCGAGTCCGGGTGCGAGGTCGTCGTGGATGAAGAAATGACCGCCACCGAGGCCAGGGCGAACGGCGTCTTCGTAGCCGAGGCTCCGAGAGCGACCTCCGCGGAGACACTCCGCCGTCGTCTGTGTATATATATATATATATACATACATATATATGCATATATAACGAAAAACGATATGCAACAATCGTGACGCGTTAGGAAGGACCGTTATGGAAACCGTACGAGTTTCAGACGCGATTAAGGATGTTGTGTCCAAAATTGAAAATGGTAATAAAATTTTACAAATTTGATCGGTCATCGTGTAAAACATTTGAAAGTTTGTACAAAAATGTCACGACGATTAGGAAGCTGGCTACTGAGAAATTACGATTCACAAATTACACGCAGCCTTATGGAAACTGAAGTAACTTTGCAATTCTATTGGCAAATAGCAAACTTTGCTATTTGTTTTCGAGAAATAGAAGAAATATTTGTGAATGATCGTTTTTTTATTTCAATTATTTTATTTCAATTTGTTATCATTTTTCATAGCAAAGAAAAATAATTGCAAAGTTACTTCAGTTTCCATAAGGCTGCGTGTAATTTGTGAATTCAAATTTCTCAGTAGCCAGCTTCCTAATCGTCGTGAAATTTTTACCCAACCTTTCAAATGTTTTACACAATGACCTATAAAATTTTTAAAATTTCATCACCATTTTCCATTTTGGACGCAGCATCCTTAGGGGAGAAAACAACGAATGCTCGGCTCCCGTTAGCGGCAAAAACGTTACGATTGTCATTAACCTCTCGACTGATCTCGCGTTTGTTTCTTTTTGTATAGTAAAATAAAGGACGCTCGCGCAGTTGAGGCTGAGCCGAGGAGCGCTCGCACACCACGCGCGAGTGGTTTAATTGCGTGTAGGCGTGGATCGCGAATACGCGAACGCTGCCTTCGTCTCGTCCCTCATCGGAACGCATTACGCGCCACGGAAAATAAAAGCACACGCACAATCACAGGCCCGTAGGACTCGCGATCGGACGAGTCGACGATTCGCTCCACGTTAATTTCAACACGTGTGGCACACTTTGATTCGACACGCGGATGAGAGGCGCCTAATCACGCGCGAGTTTCGTCGCGCCCCCTACCCGCCGTCAATGACGCGTGCATCTCGGAATGTCCCCGCATTCGTTCGACGTCGTGGACGTGTTGCTCTCTGTGATTGCGCGCCAGCCTCCGGAATCCGCTTTAAAGTTCTTTTTTACTCGCGCCTGACACATTTGAGCCGCCACGTTTCTCGGGATGAGAACATCCAATTACGTCGATCCCTTCGGTCAAGGATGAATGCAAATGCGAGCGAAACTTCGAGCTACAGCTCCGCGTACTGGTCGTACGTGAATTTCCCACTCGAAATTCTTTTTAACGTCTTAAGGGCAGATATACACCTAGGAGAAAAAAAAGGTCATTTTTGTGAATTTTTTCAAGGAAAACTATTTGAACATTTCGGATTGGGGTTTTAATTATCCTAAAGTATATACATTGAAAAATATGTTTAATTTTCTTTATTTAAAAATATGAAAAATATACAAGGATATTGTACGATCCTTGGAGCGTCGTAAAAAAATCGGTACCCAAAATTTCTCGAAAACCAATGAACCGATTGCCTCGAAATTTTTTGTGGTTATTCCATACACCATTATCCAGTACTTGTCAAAGCCGACTTTGAAAATGTCGATTTATGACAAAATGGCGGACGTTTGAACATAAATAGTGATTTTTGGGCCAAAAATTAGTTATTATTTTGCCTATAAAACAAAAACTAAGTAACGGAAAAAAAATCCTATGACAAGTACTAGATAATGGTGTATAGGATAACCACAAAAAACCTCAAGGCAATCGGTTCATTGGTTTTCGAGAAATTTTGGGTACCGATTTTTTTACGACGCTCCAAGGATCGTACATTGTTCTTGTATATTTTTTATATTTATAAATAAAGAAAATTATACATATTTTCGAATGTATATACTTTTAGATAATTAAAACCCCAATGCGAAATTTCAAATAGTTTTCCTTGATAAAAATCACAAAAAATGGCCTTTTTCCGGCTCAGAAGGTGTGTATCTGCCCTAAACAAAGGGTGGTCGAAATGTCTTCGGTTTAAGCTGTAATAGCTGTAAGAGCAGCTTAAGGTATTCCCTTCGCCAAGAGCCGTATTTTGTGCATTGATAAATTACAGTGACGCTTAATAAAAATAAGCCACAATCAATTATTACACCCAACGATAAGCTGGATGAAAAAATATGCCGTAAATTTGTTACATCTAGACATTTTAACTATCGGAAAAGTCGCGGCTTTGAATAATCCTCTCAAAATTTTGAGAGGATTATTCACCTAATATTTCAAATTCACTAACTTTGTACGTTGCATCATCCTGTACTGCTCTCACTCGAGTAACCCGTTTGCGATGATGAGAGAGAGAGAGAGGGGGGGGGGCAAATATGTGATGCGTGTAATAGAATTTCTGTACAGAAGAATCGTTGCGTGGGCGTACATGCAAGGCATATCTCCGTTTAAAAATGCGCAAGACATACCGTTCCGGATCACGAACGTTAAAAAATGTTAAAAATTCGCATGCGTGCGCAAGAGGAAAAATGGAACAAACTATTTCTCTACTAATAGACAAACGTTTCAACGTTGGGAACATTGAAGATACGTTGCCCACTGCAGCTCGACCACGCTGAACTCGGTGAACGTCTTTTAAATTGGATTTTCCATTAAATTATGAGCGATCATTAGTGGTACGTTGAACAGCGACGACCTCGACGATAAAACTTTGCTTCATCATAACGATCGTGAAAAAGGACGAAAAATTGAAAACGAAGAAAGAGAAACCACGATATATCACCCCAGAGCTCCGCTTACCCTTTCCACGTTTCCGAGCTGTATAATAATTGGTAAGTCTGTGTACCGTCGAACGGGGGGGGGGCGGTAATTTTTTCTAGAACGAGAAGGCTGGCGCGGCTACGAGGAAGACCCCTAGCAATAAACATCACGACGATTCGTATTACATTCTTATTTATTGTCTCGCATGAAGCCAGTCTTTCTCTATCTCTCAGTGTGATATACCAGAAACGAAACAGAACGCGAAAAGAAGAAAACAAAAACATAACGAGAATAAAAAAACATTTGTGCCAGGAGATCGATGCGTGATGGGCTCGCTATTTGTTAATTCGCCCGCCTCAGGATCTTTTTCTTTCATCCTTTTATCCCTGATCGTACAAAGCAAAAAGTACGACTCACCGCGAGCAGACGCGAAGGAACAACGTCCAACGTTCCTCATTTACGATGCAAATGGTCCGAGAAAAAATATTGATCTGTCGTCGATTCCCATTTTGCGGCGCTTTTAATGGCGACCGCGTGACTCCAAGTGACAAACTTCACTTTTCGGACGGAGAGAAAAAAATTAGGGTCGACAAAATTGTTCGTTCACAGGTGGCCAATGAAATGTTGAGATGAAACACTACAATATTTGATTATTCCGAGTATTGATTAGTTCGGTGGAATAAATAATTCTCAAATTGACCTGAGATTCCATTTTTCCAATAAATAATTCTTTGGAATCCTCCAATGATAGATTTACCCAAGTCGTTTTTTCCATCCAATGTTCCTTCGTATCCCCTTTCGTAATTTCACCATCTCGCCCTTTTTAACTTTCACCCCACATTTGTTACCTCACAATTCGCTGTTCTTTGGAGACCTTCGGAGAGTATCGCCCGCAGCTACTCTTTCCTAGTCGGCGTCCAAGCGCGACTAATCGGTCACCCATCCGAGTTCCGGCCAACGCCGTCGGGTTAGGCAGTGACGACCCGAAAATGAGGGTTATTTCAAATAATTAATTTTGAAGGAATAACTGAGATGATTGAAAAATGTACATTTGTATAATTCGAGTACCAAATTTCATTGAGAAATATTGCTAACACAGATCAACAAAAAAAACCAAAATGAGTTTGTATTTTAACAAATAAATGTTGATTCTATACATCGAATAATAAACAAAATCTTCATTTCTTACTTATAAAGTTTACTTTTGTCTTTTTCACGTTGATAAAATGAGTCATGAAGTTTTTGGTTGATAGTATAAGCAGCAGATAGCTGCAGGTTTGAATAACAAAAGCAAACTTCGTCTGGTGAAACTATTTTTTCTTTTATTAGTTATGTGGAAAAAATCGAAATTTGACATCTAGAACCCAGACTCAAAGTTTGGTTGACCGGTGTAATTAAAGAAGTTATAAACCATGTCGTACCTTCGAACGCGAGGAACTCAAAGGTGTACTCGATTTTGGCAACTGATTGATCTGTAACGAAAAAACGATTTTTTTTTCTCAAAATAGAAAATATTGGCTAAGACTTGACGGAGCTTTTTCGTTATCGTGTTTCGATCGTCAAAAGAAAGTTGAATTTTTTTTCGATTTTTCGAGGAAAAATGCCATTGTTTTTAATAACTAATGGAATGTTGTTAAAAAGAAAAACGTCGGTCACGACGAAATTACTATTACACTGAATAAGTGTACCAAATTTCGAGAAATCGTCTACACCGTTTTGAAAAACGTAGTTTCGAGAAAAAAACGCGTTTAAAGTTTTACTAGCGATTCTATCGTTGTAATAATAAATTTATCTTCAATCTGCGATACCTGCAGCATGCGTTCATGAGCCTTCCTGATCAATTTGATTTGCCTCAAGCGACGAACGAGTGCTCGACATTTTCCCAGTAGCCTCCACTATGCTCATCGACAGACTCCGTTTACGACGAAAGGATCGAACGAAATGCAACTGCTTCTTCCTTCGTCATTTCGCTTTTAATATTTTCAAAATCTTACCGCTAATTATATTAATAACAATCGTATTTCATCGTTTTACATTTTGTACATAATTTACATTCGTCGCGACGGTTTACATACATAATTTACATCATTTACATTCTTTTGACTTTACATCGTACTTTTTTTTACACTGTCTCACATTACACAGCACACGCATACACGCATTTTACAACATTAACGCTCTCGTCGTGTTTTTCATTTCTCTAATCGTTTCACTCCGCCTGCTCTATATTTATCTCGCGTTCCATTTACTCTCCCCTCCAATTGTCTCAATTCCATCGTCGAGAAACGCAAATGAATGAGTGAAGGAAAAACGTTCCGATCTTCACCTGGAATGTGCGACTCCTGCGTGCGAAAAAAAAAAATATATAAACACGTAGTTGCAGTAAAATTTCACAGAGGAAGCAAAGAATTGACGGAGCGCACACGAAAATGAATAAACGAGAATAAAAATGTATCTCTGATGTAGAAAAGAGAGAAAAAAAAACCATTCAACCAAACGTCTCTCGAGTTTGTTTCGGAAAACAAGAAATACAAAACGTGCTTTATCTCTGCACTGTTATCGGTGTAAAATTGAGCTCCCTCGGGGAATGGAATGTCCGAGTCTGACACAGTGCAAAAAGTATAAAATTTTCGGTACGTTAATTCCGCGTGAATTAGTCGAAGGAAATTTAAAGAAAAAAGCGACCGCCACGTATTTGTTGGGTCCAACATTTCGAGGACTTGACGGGGAGATGATCACGAATGATCGTATCGTTACGGACGTATGGAAACCCGCGGAACACGACTAAGAAAAAAAAATGATGGGTAAAATATGGTCAAGTAATTTGCTCAATTTCGATAATCTCTATGTATTTACATTTTACGTGTTATCAGTGTGTACAAGATCGTTAAAAACATTAAATGTTTATATTCGTATTACGATAAACTATATCGATGTATTTACATGCTTTATCCATGTGTACAAGATCATTAAAAACATTAAATGTTTACACTCTGTTTTCACTTTTTTGTTTTGTTTGCTTGTTCGTTTTTTTCTTCTTCTTTTCGTTCTTTCACCTCTCTCTCTCTCTCTCTCATCGCGCTCGCTTCGTCAAATTCTCGTCTCGGCGTTTTCCAATCGCTCGTTCCTCTCGCACGACCTTTCTCTCACTTTAAATAATTTCACATAGTCGCCGTACGAATGTGTGTTTTTTTTTTGTCTCATTCATTCGTACGATTTAGTTTGTGTTCTCGTTCGTCTTATGTACACGTAGAAAAATTCTAATAGCGCTGATGACAACTACAACCTTCATCGCTGACTTGCGTTTACGCGATTATTAGTACATTGTACACGTTTCTTTTAACCCGCTCGATTTGGCCGTTGAAACAGAGTGACGAAAATCACAACTGAAGAGAACAACGATTTTTTTTCCTATCCCCGTACTATAGCTTCGGGAATTCTCATCGACCGCGCTCGCTTTCAATGCTCGCCGCGTCGCGACGGCCCGAAAGAACAAGTTTTGTTCTTCCAACGAGCGCACGAGTGCGAACCGTCAAACGAGAATCACGCACGCGTATGCATTGTCGTCTCTCATCCCGATCTTCTTTGTCCCTGTTTTCGTTTTTCTTTCTCTTTCGCAGCATTAATATGTACAACCTAGAAAATACATAACGCAGCTACTTATACCTAGAGTAACCGATTTTACAGGAAATGTACATTACGAGTGAATACGCGTTGGTAATTCACGTTTCTGGACTCTGTTTGATCCTGTGTCGCGCGCAAGGTTCTGTTCGCCTGTCTTTGTCTATCTATCTCACTCTTGTCATAGCGTTGTGTGTCGGGTCGAGCTGTCGATAAAAAAAATGTCAGATAAAACCCAAAGAAGGTTGGGAGCGGGGATGGGCGCTCCTCGATACTTCGAAAAGTAGACAACTTTTTTCCCACTTTCTTTCGTTTTTTTTCCTCTTCACAATTATCTCGTCATTATTTCACAGCAGTCGTTGAGGGACTGTGCAATTGGATATGTTTGCCGCGTACTCCACAATCAAATCATTATATTTCCAGTAATCTCGCGTGAAAGGAGATCATTAAAAGCCGCAAGTTACGAATAACGAGTAATGGAAGAAGTTACGATAATTGCGTCTGATCGTTATACTCGATTCTCGAGACTTTTGTTCTCACGGAGCGCTTCGTAGAAAAATATTCTTCGTTCCGAGGAAAGAGTAAACGCGTCCGCAGTAAACGATCTACACATATATAATACGTATATACATATAGATTCGTTCTTCAAAAGAGTTTATGATAAATCGCGAAGCAACCGAAGTTCGCTATTTTCGAAGTATCAGGACGCGTCCATCTCCCGGTACAAGTGTATTCGCCGCTAATGGCATCGCCTCTCGCGCTCATCGTCATCCACGAAAGCCCCCCCCCCCCCCCCCTACACCTCGTTCCGAGAGATTACGATTTAAAAAAACGGTAACATGAATAAATTCGTCGAATTTACAAACGCTTAGTACACGATATCAACAATTGTTTTACATAACCTCTAGGCGCGCTGTGGATGGCTGTCCGCGATAAATCTGACCACATCCGCGCGCAACGTACGCCGCCTATTTCCACTATCGTCGAAAACGTTTGAGAGTACGACCGAGTTGTTGGGACGGTAAAAAATCGAAATTCCGAGGATGTTGGGTGGCCCGACCCGACGATTCTAATACAATAAGCTCCAGAAGAAAACAAGGAAAAGAAGAAGAAAAAAAAACGTGAAGAATCATTGTGCTCGCTCAGCGCAAGCGTGACGTGAAATACATTTGGTCGTAAAACTGTGCTCTCGTCACACCACAGCCTTTGCTTCTTTGCGGTTCTGTTGTTGTTTGTTACATTTTCGTCATCGAAATTCTATTAAAAACTAACAACGATTCGTTCAAACTGCATTAACGGGCAGTGCGGGCAACAACACATGCTAGAAAATCTGCTGCCACATCTATCTTTCTCTTTCTCTCTCCCTCTCTCTCTCTCTCTCTCCCTCTCTCTCTCTCTCTCTCTCTCTCTCTCTCTCTCTCTCTCTCTCTCTTCGTTCTCACTATACATATTTTTCACGCACGTTGTATTAATTTTCGCCGCCCATATTACGCATGACATCAACATTCGACCTAGACTCGTTTTCGCTATGTATAAAAATCTCCCCCGGGTACGCACGCGAACACCCCCCCCCCCCCCCCCCGCCACTCGCTCCGGAACGTTTCAGCGACGCGTTGAATCGCCGCTGAAAGAGCGCGCGATCGAATGCTCGTACGCAAGTCCCATTAACGACGAATCAATGATTCGCGAGCAACGGACACAGAATTACCCCCATAAGGACTGTAATGTGTGTAGGTGTGTGTGTGTGCGTGTGCGCGCGCGCGGGTTTGTGTGTGTGTTAGCATATACCCTGGCTTATGCGCGGCCTCCCACTCGCGACGTACCCGACAGTCATACCAATCCACGCCGGCAATCAGGGCGCGATTTTTTAACATTTATGCTTTTTCTCTCTTACGCTCCATTCCGTCTGTCTGTCTCTCTCTCTCTCTCTCTCTCTCTCTCTGTATCTCTCTCTCGTGCACACTTGTATCCGTAGTGTATAATTATAACATTATCTTACGGTTTTTAAGGCTAACGTAGCTCGCTGCACACACGTATAGTGGTCCATTTGACGTATGAAGACACTGGGTGGTCAGTCGCTGTCCGAATCCACCGGGTTCATCTTTTTTCTCTTCTTCGCTTGCTTTGGTTTCACGATTTCTTCCTCCTGTGAAAAACAAAATCAATAAAGTATGTACGCATCGAAATATTACGCATTGATCGGATTTATTTTGTTTTCGATGCTTTGAAATCACCGTTCGACATGTTTGCTATTGGATCAGGGTTATGTGGAAGACTCACGCGATACGAGGCCTGTCTTTCTCTCGCTTCAATACACAACACTCACGCGGCTATTGCTTTCGCACCGACATTCGCATCACCTTAACGTATTCCTTTCACGAACCCGAATATTTAACAATCAACTGATTTTCGTCTATAATGGAGTAAAAATACATTCCCGTATGCTGGTAAAAATTCGAGCCAAGCCGCGGAACTTTTAACACGTTGTCTGCCACGTAGGCCACCGAACTGATTATCATAGTTTACGTTTTGACCTAACGCATCAATTTCCACCCAGCGGCGTAGCAAGGGTGTGGCGGTTGGGACGGGCCGCCTGGGGCACCAAAACACGGGAGCACCAACATTTTTGGAAGATGTGACAGTATTATCGCATATTTTGATGATGTTAACATTTTTGCCCACAAATCATTGTAAATAACTGTTAATCCTAATAAAATGCCAGGTAGTTAAATTTCCATAACTGACTCTATGCTTCAAATTTCCAATTTCCATACAGTAATGGTCGAAGTTGAAAAGCCGCGCGAAAGGCCATTGGTGGCGTCATCGCCTCACATTACAGCAACGTTCCATTTGAAAAGAACGGCGGTCGAGTAATAATTCGGTAACGGATGAGCACGGTGATCAAAAGTTTGTTTGGGGTTGATTGGGTTCGAGCCCTCTTTTGGACCTCAGAATCAGCATCGATTCAAGCAAGCTGGATGCTGATGAAAACAACAAGAATGACCTTCTGCTGGAACGGACAAGGTTGATCGAATTCATTGATGCTTTTCCAAAAACTGAACATCTTGAATCACTGAAGACGGAAGGGCCCTTACAGTTTCTGCGCTTTATCGAAGAGTTCAGTCTAACTAATTCAGTCCCGAACATCATTGTTATCCAACGAATCTTCCTTATCGTGGCCATCAGCGTCGCGACTAGCGAGAGAAGTTTCTCGAAGTAAAAACTCATAAAGAATTATCTACGGTTAACAATGGGCGATTCTAAACTGAACAATTTGGCGATTTTGTCCATTGAACGAGATCTGACTGATTCAATCGATTTCGAGAGTGTGATTAACGGCTTCGCTCGTCAGAAAGCACGTAAAATAGTTTTGTAAACATTCTTAACTTCATCCTTCTAGCATAGCCTGTGCCAAAATGCAGATTTTAGTTGATAAAATGTTTTCATTCCAGTTTCTGTGTTGAAATTTTTTATAGCACGGTAAAAATTGGGGCACCAATTTCACGGTCCGCCTTAGGTCCCAAAAGCCCTTTCTACGCAACTGTTTCCACCAAAAAGTTTCGATTTAATTTTTCGGATTCACACTATTGGCAGAGACGTGTTAACGAAAAATTACGACTCCAAAAGTCCGCTCATTCATACGGCACTCTGTGGAGATCACACGCTGGTCACGTTTCTATATAATAATTTATACACTGAATAACTCTAGATGCTTGATATAAACTGGTCAACGCGCGTAAAAAATTCTGAAGATTCCGCAACGACAATAAAAACAGGGGGTCGCTGAATATATAGAGAAAATATATTTAAAGCCAATATTAATGATAAAAATTCGTAAAATATGATTAGTCGAATTTAAAATGTTCAAATCTACTAAATTTGCGGGAAATTTTTTCGTTCCAGTTTATCGTTGGGTATAATAATTGATTTTGACTTTTTTTTATTAAGCGCCACTCTAATTTACTCATTATTCGAAGGGACCTGCTTATGCCCCCACAAAATACGGCCCTCCGCGAAAGGCATACCTTAATTTCGATGGCAAGGCGATTCGATACTTTCAGAGTACATTTGGGCGATTCACAAGGTAACTTTTGTAGTCCAAACCGCGAGAAAATCACTGTACAACTTTTCCAGAAAATGTAAAGAAAGCAAATGTGTTTGGAGAATTGAGACACATGTTTAAATATCTGACCTCGAAAATTGTGATACAGTGAATAAATTTCTGTCCGATTATGTTACGCAAATTTTTCAAGGACTGACCGGGCTCTACTTCCCTGACTTTGAAATTTGCATCATTGTAATGTAACGATTTTTTTCCTCATTTTTCCATTTCTTTATTTTTACCATTACCCAAAGTCTTCTTTTTAGGAATTGAGATCGTAAATCTCTAAGAATACCATGTCAAAACGTTTGAATGACTTTTACATGCTCAACAGGCGACAAAAATTGGTCAATTGACGAGAATTCATTATCGTTGCATTCCAACGGTGCAATCCTCAACGTCATTCTACTTCCTGTAACCTCTGAGGTTACAAGAAAACACGTTCCTTTCAAAGAGCAGATGTCTTTCGATCCACGGAATGTACTGTGACTATCCTGCGCAATTAAGTACGTCAAAGAATGTTTCCCAATACCAAAGCTGCAGCAACTTGTACTTAGCGGATCTGCAGATTTTTGGACGGAAAATGAAAGGCCGAATTATGCGTCAGACCTATACAAGCACCTCGTTTTTGTTTCACACTGATGCTTCATCCATATCTCGGACAAAGCGAAGAATTTGAAAGGCGAAATGAATAATTCCGAGAAGACTGAAGCCTGTTGAAATGTAGTAGAAACATTACCTTGTCAGTGAGTACGATCAATGCGCTACTGACCTCGCTACTTTGGTCGCTACTCTCGGTCGTTCTGTCCCTCGGGGGTGGTCTCTTGGACGCGGACCTTTCCCTCGTACTGGCGCCAATTTTTCTGTGTCCCTTCCCCGTGGCTGCGCCCGACGAGGCGGTCGCGTGTTTCCTCGACGAGCTCGTCGGCGGGGGTGGTGGCGGTTCGTTCTCCTCGCTCACTTCGGCAAGCGCGAACAAATCGCCGTAGCTCTTTCTCAGAGAGTCGCTGCTCGCCGCCTGCGCCTGTTGCAGCGCTCTTTGCATTCCCTCCGTCTGGTAGAGTTGGAGCTCCGCGTCGGTGTTGCAATGCTGCCTCAGCTGGTCCAAATGTCCGAGCACCTGTTCACCACTGGGCGGACCCGGCTGCTGATTCTGCTTTGCGCCCGAACGCTTTCGTTTGTTTGGACTCGTCGCTGGATAACGCGTGCTCAGAAGATTCGCCAATAGTTCGCTCAACTTGTCCTCGTAATCGCGACACCAGTAACGCAGCGCGGCGACCACGAACATGTCGCCCTCAGAGTTCTGACGGGCGAGCAACTGTTTCAGCAGTTCCGTCGTTGGTCTGCAATCGCAATTCGAGATTAGATAAAACTGGGTATTTGAAATAGGCGAACGAGCTGTGCTGTTTCGTAATAAAAGCTTTATTTAAGGTGTTCCTTTCGCGAACGGCCGTATTTTGTGGGGACTTGAGCAGGGCCCTTTCGAATCATTGGTAAATAGGGGGATTTTCGACCCTCAAGGGGGTGAACCAGGGGTTTTAAAGTTTGTGCGAGACAACATATTTTTTGGTACGATTTACTTGAAACTTGGCATGAATACACTAAAATACAAATAATTAAACAGGTATTTCAGAAATTTCGAAAATGTAACCTTTAAGGGGGTTAAACGGGAGTGTTAACGTTTGTATGAAAAAACATATTTTTTAACCAGATTTACTTGGAACTTACCAAATTTGTTTTATATATAACACTATGTGTTTTCGTCGTTGTTCGGTGCGTGCAGACAATCAAGTAGCACTTTTAACCCCTTAACCATGCTTAGGTTTGTTAGGGTTGGCATTAATACACTAGACAAACCCAGACAAATACACGTTCAATTATTTGTATCGAAGTGTATTTATACAAGTTTCAAGTGAATCTGATTTACAAAAAAGATGTCTCATATAAACTTTAAAACCCTCGTTTTACCCCCTTAAGGGTTGAATTTCGATTTTTACCAATGTTGAAGAGAGTCTTATTTTGAGTCAAATGTGAAGACTGCGTGGTCAGAATTAGGAGCCACAGATATCGTAATACTGCCGTAATACAATAGCGCTTTATAAAACTAAGTCACAATCAATTATTATAGCCAACTATAAACTGGAATTAAAAAATTCGCCAAGATTTTGTAGATTTAGACATTTTTACATTTTATCTGAAAAGTCGCGGTTGAGATGATTCTTCTGCTAGTCACATTTTTCGAAGTTTTATCATTAATATTTTCTTTAAACATTCGGCGACCTGTTTTTATTGTCTCTGCGGAATTTTTGGAACTTTTACACGCGTTGAGCAGGTTATATCAGGCACCTAGAGTTATTTAGTGTATAAATTATTGGATAAAAATGGGACCGATGTGTCATCTACAGACAATAGAAAAATGACGGTGGAATTGCAGTTCATTGAAAGTAATATTTCTTGCTGAATTACACGGTGGGATTTATCCAATCTTTAGGATTGAGCCACGAGCAACATACTCGAATGTTTCTTAAGGCCAAGTGTCACTCCGACCGAGCGGCCACGAGGGCGAGAGAGAGATACGTGATTTGCAGATTCCCAACGATTTCTGAAACGGTTGATTTTTGGGAAAAAAGAAAAGAAACACGTTCCGCTCTGTTGAACGACGAACAACCGCTTTCTCTTCTTTTGCCCGAAATATGACCCGTCTGGGAGAAAACTTGGCAGTAGGATTTTTACCGATCGGATTTTTACTGGACGTGTGGCACATGGCCTTAATATAGATATAAAATACTAGAGACCTCCGAAGATTTTTGAAAAACATTGAAAAATAATTTTCTAATGAAACTTGAATGAAATAAGTTGTCCCGTATCGACATCGCACAAATTTCGAGCTTTGAATTTTTGCAGGATTAATCATTTACACGGCAAAAAAATGATATTCGAACAAATAACAATCATTTTTGCAGTGAATTTCGGTTAAGTGGCACTCGATCGATCTACGTTTTTTAATTTACGCGTGACCCTGTATACCCTCTTGCGCATTACGCGAACGAGCAATAAAATGTCACAATACAAGATAATCGAAATATCGGACGAATTCTTTACGAATTCAACGTTCGAACAGTGGCTGATAATATTCGAGTAGAAATAGATGAGAATGTAGCAACCGAGTAGACGTTTACTGCTCGCGTACTCACTTTTCCTGCTTGAGCATGAACAGTATCGACGTGAGGGCTTCCGCGTGATCGCGAAATTGGAGCTTCGGCAGAACTGGCAGTACGTATTCGATGGGAAAGTCGTGAGCGCATATCAACTGCCAGAAACAATATTGCTCGAACGTTTCCCAATTTAAGCTGGCAGTCAAGAGTGCTGTGAAGGATTCCTTCTTAAGCATTTTCAGGTGTCCCTGCATTATTTCGCAAATAAGATCTTGCAATTGACGCGAGTCGACCGTCGAAACGACAAGATGCAACAATTGAGCGTTGCCCAACGTGACGTTTTGAAATCCGGTGAAGACATCAGGCACCAAATAGCATAACATGCATATGCTGTCCTCGTGGCAAAGCTGCGGACAAGTGAGAAAAAAAACGCTGAGTTAGTTGCTCCCAAGGGGCGCGGCTTGCTTGTTTTCACTATTGATTGCGGTCGAGTTTCGTGCGAGTACCTTGAGATCCGATACCAGGCACGCCTCCAACTTTTTTTCGCGCTGTCCACAAAAATCTTTGTACACCGATGCTTTGACGTCGTTCAGGAGTTTACTGAAATTCGAAAAAGCCACACGGTTTCGTGATCATTGCGGTAATATTATGACAATTTATGACGGTAATAGTTCATTGGTAATCATTATAATTAAGGCGCTACCGTGAAAATTTACAAACACTTCGTCGCTTGAGACAACTCAAATTGAAGGGGAAGGTCCAACATGTGGTGCAGGCATTTAAGATTATAAGTAAACTTATGATTACAACGATAGAACTGCTAGTAGCTTTAGACGCGTTTTTTTAAACTATGTTTTTCAAAACGGTGTACATGATTTCTCAACATCTAATGAACGAATTGATTTGAAATTTGGTACACTTATTTACCGTAATGGTAGTTTAGTCTTGACTGACGTTTTTTCTTTTAACATTTTTTTTCATTAGCTATTGACAATAATGTCATTTTTGTGGGCAAAATCGAACAAAATGCAAACATTTATTTTCACGGTGGAAACACGATACCAAAAAAACTCTATCTACTTTGAGAAAAAAACGTTTTTCTTGAAATTTTTAAAAACTTTTTCTTAAAAGCGGTTTTATAAAACTTTTTTTTCATTAGTTATTAACAATGTCATTTGTCCTCGAAAAATTGAAAAAAATCAACGTTTTTTTTTTATAATTGAAACACGATAACAGGAAAAGCTCAGTCAATTCTTAATGAATATTATCTATTTTAAGAAAGACTCGTTTTTTTTGTTTTAGATCAACCAGGAGGCCAAAATCAAGTACACCATTAAGCTCCTCACGTTCTAAGGTCCTTCACGAGATTGTTTAAAACTTCTTTAATTATTAATGTTTTTCATGAAATTTGGTACTCATCTTTGTTAATGGGCGTGCGAATCAATGACCAAACGATTTTTTAATAATCTTACTTATACCTTCAAAATTAATTTTTCCATCTAACCCTGATTCTCGGGCATCACAGTAGCTTAACCTTTCAAGTGATAAGCAAAGTAGTAGTAGTGGATATGCACAAATAAATGTTCCACTTCCCATCTTTGGTTCTCACAATTTTTTACAAGCTTTTATTTAACTTGACTTTCTGTGAGATGCAAAACGGAAATTCGATATTTCACCCACTTCCAGACTACTTAGAGCTCTGAAATTTTGCAAGCCTGCATCTAAGAGGTGACAGTGCATGATGCAACTAAAAAAAAATATCCATAAAATTTTCAACTTTTCATGTAAAATTAGCGATATCTAATTATTCATATAAAATCTCAACACAAATTCGTAGCCGACTGTGTTTGTACGTGAAAAGGTTATATATCCCGCAACTAGTCGCAACTTCAATCCCAATTACAGTCTTTGTTATTTTTTACAAGCATCCCATGTCCCTAACGTACAAACTCGTAAACCAGTAAACTACTAGTAAAATGAATTAAAGACTGAAAGGTTGAGAATAATTTATATGTAAAAAAAAACAAGCTTTTATTTAATGTATCAAAAAGTAGAATATAATTTTTATTCCGGAGTCAGCTATGTGACTATAAATAAAAGTTTGGGGCGCTCAAAATTTAGGCATATAATCTTTAATTTACATAAATCCGTTAACACATCAACTGTATTTAATTTACTGTAAAACAGTCTTGGATTTCTTAAATAAAAATCCTGAAACTGAGTATAAACGTGTGATAATAATTTCTCTAATTACCATTGTGCCAAATTGAATACGGTGAATGAAACAGAATTGATCAAATTCATTAAACATTTAAAAAATTGAGCGCCCCAAGCTTTTAATTATAGTCACATATAGGTGGCTTGGTAAAAAAAACTATTTTATACTTTTTGGTCCATTACATAAAGGCTTGTTTTTTAAAAGCCTTTGTTTGCATATCGATAATGTTTACAAGCGAGCGATATTTTAAAAATGCACGTTTTACGAAATAATAATAAAACAAAGTGTGATACACGGGCGATTTGTTTCCCCGACGAACCTTGGTTCTCCTTCCCGTTTCTCCTCTTCTCTGCCCCAAACCTTCAAGAAGTAAAGCAACAGATATCCAATCCTCGGTTGTATAGCCTGTATCTCGGCCAATACTCGAGCGAGAAGTTTTCTCCTGTTGTCTTCCTCCTTGCACAGCTGAAATTGATTTCTGAACATGACGAATATTGGCGTGCTTATGCTGTCCGTGAAGGCTTCGTCGTTGGTGTTTTCCGAGGGGAATATCTGATCAGTTATTTGGGGTGCGAGTATGGTCGAGATGCACGTGGCGAGGGAGGATATCATTTCGCCATCGATCTCATCCTCGATTACCATCTGTACTATCCTCTCCATCGTTTGACACTTCACTTCGTTGTCGGTCTCGCTGTGCAAACTCTCGACCGCGGCTTTCAGCTCCTCCGGCTCCAGAATAAGATTCAACTGCGTCGTAATCTCGTCCTTCTTCGGTACGCAATTAGCCGCATTCTTCAGATCGTTTTTCAACTTAACAGTCGCAAGCGGAATATCCTCTTCGTCCTCTTCCTCCTCCACTTTCGTTTCTATCCTGTAATTTAATCGAAACGTAGAGTTCCCTCGAATCCAGCGCATTCGAAAGTTCGTCTGGGATACGCATCGGTTGTACAGATCATTTTGCAACGTTTAAGAACGAACCTCAGGGGCATTTCCTCCTCGTCGTCGCTGAACGCCGGCTCTGGCCCGTGGCTCACGTGATTGTTCTCGATCGCTGAATTCCCACTGTTATCGAGCATGAGTCCCGGCCCCAAGTCCTTGTTCAGCTCTTCCATTTTACCTGAATACAGTATGGGAACCTTATTACCCGCTGCTAAGGAACACGGTGCAAAAATTGACGTTAGTAAGCGCTCCGTTGAGTGCAAAACACTTTCATGCAAAACGCACTATCCTGTCTTGTATTAACGGACCATTAAAAACTTCTTTTTCCACGTTATTGTAAAAAGTGCGTATTTTTTTTTTTTATAAATCTTCAACTGTACACGCCATTGCATAAACGAAAATCTCGAGGCAAAGAGGAAACAAAACATTAAGGGATCATCACAGTGTGAAATTTTCAAAAAATCGTTTTTTTTTTGTATTATCCAATAGTATCGACGGTTATAAACATGCACCTGGTATCGCCGATTGATCGTAAGTAGACAATTTATATGAAAATTCCGCACTCGAAACTTTGAACGCGTTTTTCTCAAAACGTCGTTTTTTAAAACGGCGTAAACTCTCAAAGGGAGAGTTTTTAAGCTATTCGTCTCAAATTTTGCCACAGCATTCTTCACGCCATTCTTTATCTTGCTATGGAAGCTTTTTTTTCATTTTCATATTATTTTCACGCAAAACTGTCGAAAAAATATGCTAAATTCGATACTTTTGTTTCAAAACGCCGCCATCTTGTCAATTTTGATTTAAAAAGCCTCCATAGCAAGATGGCGGCTTTCATACTGATTAATAATCTTTTTACAAATTTTCTTTACACTGTGAGGACTCTTTTTTTCGAACACGCTGTCAACCGTTATAAAAAGGTAAAAAAAAAATAAACATAAACGTTTAAAGATTTATTTTCGGTTCTTCACGAGTGCTTTGATTTGGCGTAAAAATCAGACTGATCATCGTACTTTAACCATCGAAGAAAAAAATCGCGAAAATCAACTACTTTTCGACCCGTTACACTGTGACGTTCCCTTAATTGCTGCAGAACGCTAATCGAAAGTTACCCGGATCCGTGTTAGGTGGCAGGCAAAATTCCTTGAAGGTTTCTCGTATCTTGGTTCTGAGTTCTCGATCCAGCTTCGGACTGTCGAAGAGAGGATACAAACTCGGCAGTACTCGCTTCTCGAGAATCTGCCTGAGCGACGAGAATATCCCGTTTCGAACTTTATCCGTCAGGGCCGGATAAAAATTTGGAATAATCTGCCAACGAGGAAGAGACAGAGTCGTACTTTGTGCGTGCCCGACGAAACAATGAATGAGGAAGAAACGATAAAGCTTATGAACTCACTCTGCATAGAAAATCTAATAGTGTGGCAGTGACTGCGGGATGCGATCTCATGGAATTGTGCATTACGAGAATGGCCGGTTCGATGTTCATGATGTTGTCCTTTTCGGGCTCGAAAAACAGCCAATCGTAGAATAGCGCGAGTTTCGCATTGCTCGCTGCTACGGTCGAGGTACACGTCGTGAGGAGCCAACCGATCACCGCCCATCGCGGTATTATGTCCGAGCACAGCAACTCGTTCGTCGGATGTATAACACCGACGATGAATCTTATCAAATCGCACCTCAACGATTGCGATTCGGGGGTCGCGAGATACTGCCTCTGGAACCAGTCTTGATAGCGCTTGTGATTTCCGAAGCGGACTTGACTCGTGAGAAACACGAGTTTCCTCTCCATATCGGGAGTCAGGCGTGACTGCAAGAACCTCCGCGACGTTCTCGTCTGCAGCAGCTGCAGAACGCTCGTGAAACTTGGACACAACGATTTTGGATTCAACAGGAGATCCTTCCAGAGGCTCTCGAATTCTTGTATTCTCGCAACGTTCTGGAGTAGGCGCACCAGATCTCTGGAAACAAAAGAAGGTATGTTGTGACGGATGGACGGACGAAACGCGAACTCGGAAAGTAGCTCAACCACGTGGACGTTAACAGGCTAAGTCTACCTGGGCAAGTAAAAAAATGGCATTTTCGAAAAATATTTTTATTCTATACTATCATCTTTAACGATATTTCCTGAAAACAGGAGATACGATGAGAACTATTTAAAGGTCGTTGGCGATATCCCTTTTTTAAATCGATCTTCGTGTTTTATTAGTTACGTAAAAATGGCGACTTTATAAATCGATTTGGGAATATTACGATATCGGTGGCCCTCAATTTAAACCAGGTGGCCTTTCAGGGTTGTTACGCATTATTGACTCAGAAATTCCCTGACGTTTCCAGGTTTGGCAAAAATTCCAGATTTTGCAGACAAGCCAGATTAGGGTCAAATGAAGAAGACTTTCTCTTCATCAAACATATATTTTTTTAGTTAGAGAGATATTAGTCTTGGTAAACGTTACAAACTATACGGAAAAAATTATATACGTCAAAATAGCAATGACTGATTTTTGTGAGAAAAAAAAAAGAAACATTTTTAACCGACTTGAAAAACAAAGGAAATTCTCAACTCGATCCTTCTATTGAAGAATTATGTTGAACTGGATAACATAATTTTTTAAGACCAAATATATGGAAATTTGATCAAATTGATATTTATTTTTTTTAACTGAAATTCGAAACATTATAAAGTTGTAAAAAATGCATTCAAAGCAAATGCAGAACCTGTTCTTCATTATAAACAAACGTTTGTACGCCGGTGAAAATAAACGAAAAATCAATATAAATACTTATCTATAATGATAATGATGTGGTTGTGTATCGACAGATCGAATACAAATGTATTTTTGTAGCTTCACATTGACTTTACATTAATTTACAAATGTCCCTTTACAGTAAATTAATTTTCAGTTTTTTAAATCCTCAATGTTTGGCACTTACATAACTTTCTTTTGTGTATGAGGAATAATATAAACATTAAAGATATACAAAAATATTTATTTTTATACTGTTCAGTTTTTTTTGTCAAGTCGGTTTCATTTTTCATATCTCTTTCAAAAATTAAATTGTGAGAAAATTCCAGAAACATTAAAAAATTCCCTGATTATTCCGGGAGGAGAAAAATTCCCCGAGTTTTCCCGGTTTGTCCTGTTTTCCATATGCGTAACAACCCTGCCTTTACATTTCGATTAAAAGAAACACTTTTTCAGAAGTGATAAAAGTCGATATTTGGCTCAGGGAAGCGAAACCGACGCGATTCGTAAAAACAATTTTCTTAACGAATTATATGCCATTTCGAAGGCTTTTCATTTGAATATTCTTCAAAATGTCCAATAACTTCGAACAAACAAATTTAGAAAAAGTGCCCGGATGTGTGGGTCTTTGTTTGGGAAATTGCAGAAATACATGTTTGATTATTTGTGTTGTAGTATATTTATGCCAAGAATCAATGAAATCTGATAAAAAAAAAATGTTTTTCCATACGAACTTTAGTACCTCTGTTTAACCCCTTTAAAGGTCGAATTAAAATTTTTACCGCTCTTGAAAAAAATCTTATTTTGGTTCAAATATAGAGGCTGCATGGTCAAAAGTAGGGGTCACAGATATCGTAATACTGCCATAGATTTTGTATGCTCGATTTTCACGTAGTTGCCTCATTGCTAAAAAAAAACTATTTAAATAATCGACGATCGTCAACGGCTTGTATTTATTAACTTGAGTAAGCCGTTTGGTTTTTAGATTTCAGACGGACCGTTTGAGCGAGTGTGTGTCCACTGCCAAACGTCGCGAAAAAATGTCTTCATCTGCCTGCCGTGTTGTTGCTTTTCAGTATTTTTCCGTAATATTTTTTGAGGCTCTAAATATATGTACTTTTGCATTTAAAAAATACGTTTCTTTTTCACCAACTGTTGGCCAGAAAAAAATCGGAATTTGGCCATTTTTTCCAGGCCTCTGCATTCTCGATTTTATTTCGCAACGTACAAGTGTAATTGTAACGATTCTATCTCGGCAAAACGTTATCTATAAGATGACCAGCCGAGGACTCAAAAAAAACATCGTATTAGCCGAAAATGGACGGAAACCGAACAGTTTTGATAAATCCCTTATCTCCGTGCATAAATCGTTGGAAAAAAAGATGAATCGAGATGCTCACCTTCCGATCACCAAACAATCAACCATTCTCTCTCGAATCAAGGACACGAGAAAAGTGATTTCCTTTTGTCTGAGGGCAGCCAAATGTGGTGCGCTGTGATCCTCTATCAGTCGCAAGTACGAGTAAACAATGGAGGCGATCAGGAGTGAATTTTTGTCCAGCCATGGTCTGTTCTCTTGAAATATGTCAAGCAGAGCATCGACGAGAAAGAGATTTCTAGGGGTCGTATCGCCACCGGCGGCGTGCCTCAAAAGGCTCAAGCAAAGGTTGTCGACGTTGGCGACGCTGGTCCTTATAAGCTCGCGCAAGAGCCACAGTAGTTGGCCCCTCGCCACGTCGTTGAATCTTAGATATCTCTCTAGCACTAGCTGATTGAGATGACCGAGTACGATGGCCAGGCCATCTCTCGTTATCAGAGTCAGGTCTCTATAACTCTTGGCTGCCTCCTGAGGCTCCGTCAGTATCGCCACCAACAAACCGAGCGACACTTCCTCGTGGGTTTTGTCTTTGCAGACGGCATTGTTCAGCGAGTCGTGAGCCTCCTTTTCCGAGAGTCCCGCGGTCAAATTTTGAAGCACCGTGTAGCAGCGTTCAAATTTCTGGAATGAGAACGTCGATGAGCTTCAAAAAAGTACTTATCCTTTCTCAGATGAGAAAGTGTTTACACAGAAAATATACTGTTGTTATAAGACTGTAAGGTAAAAATAAAATGAAAAAATTGATTTCGACTGTGCTGCTGACAAATCGTGAAATCTTCGAGTCAATACTCTTCATAAAAGGATAAACAAATAATACAAACGAATGGACCGGTACGAAGACGAAATTCACTATGCTCTTAAGCCAAACGTCGCCAAATCGCATTTCAACGCGACCTAGGATTGAAGATTGAAAAGTTGTAAACGCCTGAGAACGAAGATTGTTATCTCCAACGATAAACGAAGTATTGTGGATCTTGCGCTTGTCGGTTCATTCGCTTGGCTCGGATGCGTAGAATAGAAATGAATGTAGTTTCGTATTTGGCGGGTAAAACGGGTGTCTGACGTAAACGGGGGTGGCGCCACCCACCGCCGAAACCGATGCGCGACAATCGCAACAATGGCCGACATCACACTCGATACGTATCCCCAGAGCGACTATTTCAAATATTTATGTTACCTCCTCCAAGTCGTCCTTGTTCTCGATGCAGGACGTATTAAGTAGTCGGGATGAGGGCGGTTTCGTCTGTTCCATCGCTGCACCCGCAATTAAACGTTATTCAACGCTTTTTTAAACGAGCCCTCGCTGAGCCCTCAGCCCTCAGCCCTGTGCCCCTGGCCGCTTGCCGTTTCCTCCGAGCATCGTGATCGTCTCTGCCTGCTGCTGCGTCGTTCTTTCTCTCTCTGTTCGGTCTCTCTACTCTGTTTATTCCTCGCTCGAGACCTCGACTCGAGAAACGTTCTGATGCGATTGCGCATTGATACACCAGACCGCGTTCCTCGTTCTCGCCTTGTGACGCCTGTCTTCTTCCCCCCCCACCGCCGCGCCGCGGCTTTTCAATCCAAGCGCTCGGCTGCCACCACTCCGCGCCGCCACGACCAATCGCGCGCCACCAGCCCGTATCGCTTCCCGAGTAGGCTGGTGGGGGTAAACGGGTTCGCAGTCGTGGGGCAAACAGGCGCTGCGCATGCGCCCTTCGTGTTTGTTACTCGCGAACTAATAGCAATGGCGCTACGGAGCCAGCTTCCCGCTATTCGTTAACCCAAACGTGAGCACGGCAAAAGCTCTCCTTCGCTCTCTCTCGTTGCCTAATTTATCGGCGGACTCGGTACGTTCAACGCCCGAGGAAAGAAAAACTGTCCCTGGAGTCCCGCCGCGGGCTTTCCTCAGGTATTGTCCTCTTTGTAATTCATCGACTCGCTGCTCTCACGCACACTCGCTCTCCACCAATCTCTCTATCTATCTCTCTGTCACACTCGCTGTTTCAATCTCTGCCGAAAAAGACGACTATATCGGAGTCTCTCGACGCGGTAGGAGAATGTAGCAGGATGTGCAACGTCTGCTAGTACGATCACGTCAACATAACCCTCCATATAGGCACGAGACCTCGCGCCCAATTTACTCCGTTCTATAAGGCCATAGTAGACGCTCGGAGCTTTTTTTCTTCCTATTCGAGTGTGATCGCGTTGGTCCTCTCCCTTCCCCGCTCGTCGAGCGCGATTTTCCCTCTCCACTCGTATTTTTTTCTATCTTCGCCCAACTCGCTCCATCCGTCCCTCTCTCTCTCTCTGTCCTCACGCTATATCATACGTAGTGAGTATCGCCGTCTCGCCGATCACACGGCAAACGCCTTTCGTCGCGTGAAAATCGCGAACGGCGCCGTACCCGGAGATACAAACGTTGAGAGCGCGTGTTTCCGCTTTATCGAGCTACGTGCCTCGTTGCTTAGCGTTCTTCCACGTTCGGGAGGACGAATCGATTCTTATCGTTTCGACCAGAAGAATTCCCGATTTCTCTGTGCTTCCCATGAACACAGACCCTAGCCTTGACTAACCTTCCCTTCTGATTGCCGAATGTCCACTGTGCGTTTCTATACGTCGAATAGCTCGGGAAAGGTCGATGGAGTTTTACAGTATCGCGATCTCGAGAAACATTGTCTCCAGCCGAAATTACGAGTTTTACTGCGCATTACTCTTGAACGAAGGAAAAAGAAGAAAAATAGCCTGCGAGCTATCGCGAGTCTATGCTCGCACGATCCATACACTACAAAGTCCCTCGGAGAAGTGACTCGTCGGTATGCCCGATTCGGCGCTCGGACTTTGACAAAATATCCGTGCAAAGCTAACGCACACGAGTGCACATTCACGCGTGCATATCACATACACTTCTGCCGATGTTACGTGTCACAAATCTCTACGGAGTGTCCGTTTTTGAACGGAAACCATCTCTACAGAGCCCCCCCCCCTGAGGGACGAACATTTCGAACAAAAGCTTTCAGGTTTCCAGGTGGAAATAGCATCGCTGCTCGATCTTTCCAGTGAAAGTGTCAAGGTTACGTGAACGTCACTTTTCGCCTCTGAAAAACTCTTGTACGACGAATGAGCTGCAGTCGAATTAACAAGCGCAAGAACAAAAAAATTGATGACACACTAACTCCATCGTAATTAGCTCAATTCGCTCAAGACTGAGCTTTTGTTTGAAACATTTGTCGACCAACGGCAATGCTCTCGGGATAATGAACTTTTTCGTCGGAAAAGGGACACCTTGTATGCACGCATACAATCGCACGTGTACGTGTGTCGCGGAGAAGCGCGATTCGTGCTGCGCACGCGCGATTGAACTTTCCCATGAATATTTTCGCCGCTTCGAAGTGATTTCTTCAATTATACATTTTCGTCATAGTATGTTCGCACACGCGAAGGCTCGTGACGCGGTTATCGGCGTCCCGAGCCAGCTTGGTAAGTCGTCGATTTACGAGAAAGGAATATCGGGTTACGATACATTCGCGTCCGCGCGATGAGTAATACGATCATTATTTTGTATTGTTCGACCATTGGATTGCTCGCATAAACGAAGGGAAACAAAATATGTGGCCAAAAGCGACTTCTTTTTTTACGCTCTTCATTATTCTTTATTACCGTTCGGCCGGTGCACACGTGTACACGTTTATAACAATGCATTCGTGATGAAGTGCGAATGCCTCGCGTTGCGCGCCGCGTCCACAGAGCCTGTGCTTGACCAACGGTCGGTAAATTACCGAACTTTGGAATCTACCCACATTTCCCGAGCTCGCTGAACCATCGATGACGCACAAACATGCACAAGCTCAACATAACCTCACAAAATTTCGAACCGAGTTTTCTCATGGATGGTCAAGTTCTTTTAGGAGAATCAAAGCATCAGGCTCTGTAGAATTCAACGACACAAAGATTGAGGATTTTCTTTCGATCTAAATATTATTAATCTCTGAGAAATCTCTGTTTGAAAATTTTAGCTCTCTCGCGTGTCACGTGGTCCCGCTTTTACTTCGCCTTCAGGTTGGGACAGAATTCCAGACAGAAGCCGAAATTCTGAAATGTTTCATTTGTCAATTTATTTTATTTAGCTATTTCATCCGCATTTGTCGGAGTTTAACTTCGTGCAAAAATCTGAAAAATGAATATGCCTCAATTTTGAACAATTTTTTTACGATTCAATTATTTGATTAAATTTTCCGTTTTTCATTCGTAATTTGCAAACCTGAGAGCGAAGCAAAGTTCCACGAGGACGCATGCTGCTGTGAATATACGGGCCGAAGCCGAAGTGTCACACCGACCGAGCGGGCCACGTGTGCGAGAGAGATAACTGATTTGCACATACCCAGTGTTCCACGCGACGGCTGATATTTCGAAGAAAAAAAGAAACACCTTTCCCTCTGGTGAACAAGCGACGTAACGTTTGCCCGAAATGTAATCCGTCTAGGAGCAAACTTGGCGGTAGGATTTTTACCGACCGGACGCGTGTCCGTAAAACGAACCAAATGATAACGCATCGAGTTATTATCGCAATGGTAGGATTTCGGTGAGACTCTGATACATCCGCAAAACGCAGGGACGTAATCGCGTGTAGCCTCTAATTTACATTCGAATGAGAAAAGTAAACCGAAACGTGTGTATATCTCGATAATCGTACAGTATATACCGTTGGAAAGCTGATTGCGAGTCCCTATATGGTATACGAGTGGTAAAAGTCTCGTTGTTCCCGTAGAATATGTATGCTATATCTCGTGGACGCCTCGTGTTTTTTTTCCTACACATTATATATCGATACTGGGCGTGTATACGTGTGCTCGCACCTTACACACGTTTGGAGATACGGTCTCGAAGTTATGACGTTGAAGTTACCATCGTTGGAATGCAATGGAAGCTAGTTTTTAATTGCTTCGATATTTTCGGCCGATCCGTGCTACGAAAATTCCTCATCCTATTGAAGCTTGCATCGTTGGAACGCAAGGAAAATATTTTTGCCCTTATTGCCCAGTTTTTTTATGGCCCATTTGGCCTACGAAAATCACGTATATTTTTTAGAGATCCTTACTAGGGATCCATAAACTGAACGTGCAGAAAAGAGGTTTAGTTCGTGGATTTCATTTCTTAGAAAGAAATCAAAATAAAGAAATTGAAAAACAAAGAAGAATTACGTTGCGTTCCAACGATGCAAACTTCAACGGCATAATTCCTCGGCGATTTTTCAATTGCCTTATTCGGAGTATTCGCAACCTGAATCTACACAAAATATTTCGGTGAATAACGTAAATGAGGCATCGAAAGTATCAAAAAGAATTTCCCGTTGCGTTGTAACGAAAATTCTCATTCTATTATTTCATTTTTCTCATCACCCAAAATATTTTGTTTGGGTTTCGGGCTACGAAAATTCCTCAACGATATTTCAATTCGCTTTTTCGGAGATCCGCAACCGAAAGCGGCAAAAAAATATGTTGGGGTCTAACGAGTGATGAAATATGAAAAAAGAAAGTATCAGAAAGAATTTTCGTTGTAACGCAACGAAAACGATTTTTTTTTAATTTCCCATTTTTCCTTTGGCAGATTTGAGCTACGAAAATCACGCGAACATTTTTTAGGATTCTTATTTAGCGATTTACAACCCAAATCTGCAAAGCATGATTTTTAATAATGATGAAAGTAAGAAATCGAAAAGAACTTTCCAACGATGCAAAATTCAACGGCATAATCTTTTTTATTTTATTTTTCTTATCGCCCACAATATTGTGTTAGAGTTCGTTGCAACGCAACGAAACTTTTTTATATTATTTCATTTTTCTTATTACCCAAAATGTTTTGTTGCGATATTGCGTTGTAGAAATCAGAGAAAATCCTTTAAAATACTTTAGTCATACTCGTAGCCTAAAAACGTCGAAAAATTTAATGAGTTAACGATTAAAAAAAAAAACAAGTTTTCGTTGCGTTCGAACGATGGAAATTTCAACATCATCGAGAGATTTGCCTTCGATCGGGAAAGATCGTGCATGCTTGACACACACTCGATGTGGCCCCGAAATAGGCGTTACGATTTCGTGGTGAGTACACTCTGTCGCGTGACTCGTCCGCGGACGGAGAGGGAGAGGAAGGAGACGCTTTTAATCGTACGCGAGGGATCTTCATAGCAGTCGGTATCTTCGCTAATCGTATTATTGCTTTGCGAGATAATGACAGGCGTTTCGTCGATTAATGTTGAATTATTATGACGTAGTTATAATCGTAAAAAAAGTTCAACCTTTTCATAAGTTTCACTGTGTCGTTTTTTGGCAAAAAATGCATTGACATCTAGGCCATATGGGAAAAACGTTAATGCAGCGACAGTCATGATGTTAAAGTTTGCATCATTGGGATGCAACAGTTTCGTCCTTCTTTTTTCGTGTCTTCATTTTTATCATTTCTCAAAGCCTTTTTTGCTATTTGAGGTCAAAAATCTCTAATGATTATACGTAAAAACATTCAAGCAATTTGTGCAGCCAAAATTGGCTGAAAATATTTTAGCAATGAAAAAAATGGTAATTCTCATGTGACTTTTCTGAAAAATGAGGCTAAATTTTTTTTTGCTTATTTCTTATTTATTCGGTTATAAATGAACTTCCCCGACTGAATATCATCATTTATAACCCAATAAATGAGAAAATAGCAAACAAAAATATATATTAGGCTCATTTTTCGGAAAGGTCACTTATCTGAAGGATTACCACAAAAATTAATTTTCGTTACATTCCAACGTCATCCACAGTTGATATCTCACGAAGTCACACCACCAGGAAATCCACGATTTTCCATATAAAACTGTGCCAAATCGTCAGGATCTTAAGGAGGTACGATCACTTCCACGCGGTCAAAAAAGAGCCTGAATCTATTTTACCCACAGCTGCTCTGATTGATGTTTACTTATGTTGATTATTCGTATCATCGATTATAGTATGCCAAATGTTGTGGTAAATGATGAATTTATTGCACGTGAACAAATAAAAACTGAACGGACGAACAAGACAAAAAAAATCAGCCGGAAACCTATTAAAAATAGGCTTGAATTACCTCAGCGGAATTAGCACGGTAGGCAGAATATAATTAAACATATTATTCATACGTGATAAATGCTAAAACTCCATAAATTGTTGTTTGCATATTTTGGGCGGCTTCTATTCAAATTAATTTCAAAACAAAGCTGGCTTATGTTCGCCAAACGCACCGGCTGTCACTCACGACGTTGCTAAGTCTGTTGGTGCTATTTCGTCGTTGTGACCATTTTCAACCGGAAGTTGAAACTTTCTTGTAACGTAGTGCTTCAACTACACGGTGAAGATTGACTTTCTTATTTTTTACAATATCTATCATATCTAATCTATCGAATTTAAGTTTTCCAACGGGTTCAGTTGGATACGTGAGCATAAAAACCACGATCACCGCACTTCCGGTTGACCGTCTCCATAAGACGACGTGCTTCGGTAACTCAAAGTGCTCGACTTTGCAGTTTTATTGCGAAGAAACTAAATGGTCCAAATAGCTCAAATGTTGGCAGTAGGCGCAAGAACGTATTCGTCAAAATCATATAAAAATGTCAAATTCGAAAGTTGAATTCGTAGTAATGATCGTACCGCCTTAATATTATATTTGGTCTCGAAAACGACCAAGCAGAATTCGGCGAAATTTCGAGGTTCGCATAACCGACTATATCCACGTTTAAAAAACAACTGTATCCTCTCGAGTCGAACGATCAAGTGTTCGCCCTTCCTCGGTACGATTTTTCCATTTGCGACGAACTTCCGGTATAAAAATGACTCAACCTTACGATACCCCCTGCCGTCCATCAGACAACCCTGACGGGGGCTCACGGCAGTGCGGCGCATGGGTGTACACGAGACTAGATTAATTGTGCATATGCACGAGGCGAGAGAAAGATGGTAACGGATCGTTGGACGGAAATAAAAATGACGAATCGATACGTCCGCGATGCTCGTTTTTTTTTCCATCGATCGCAGCAAATAATACTCAATTGTCGCCTTCACGCTGTAGGATTGATGCGTCAGAATTCGGGGAAAAAAAGAAACGTCGATTAGCTCACCCACCCTATCGCTCTAATGTCGTTTACTTTAATTACGGTTGTACGTTTGAGAATTTTCTTAGACGATCGCGAGAAGGTTACGAAAACAAATTCTCGTGGCTCCTGCTCGTTCGTTGCACTTGAAACAGTCGATTCATTGTTCTAACTGCACTTGTGTATTATGTATACTTATGCATACATACAAATATGCTCGTGTGAGCGTGGGTGTCGGTATACGAGGCTGTGTCGAAAAACGAATAATGTTTAACTCCCACGCTTTTGTATGATATCGTTACGGGAGAAAGTAAGTTGGACAACAATCGAAGCTGGACAAGCAAAAGGTCATAACTAATTGAACATCTCTGACTCAAATCTCATAATTTTTTGCCTGGTTTGACCTGCACGGGCGATATGAAAACTAATCGATATTTGTCAACATCGGTTTAAGATTTACAAAACTAATCCTTGCAGTTCCATAAAGATTTTCACTCGAATTACAGCCACTTTAAAGACAAAAGTATTCGCGTCGAAAATAAAAATAAAAAACAGCTTTGGTTACATTGCTGAAATTGGTGTACGAGATCGAGATTTTTTTGAAAAGCTTGTTTGCAGCTGTAACGGAGGCCAGGTTCGAGAACGGTCAAGACGGTTGATAAACATTCAATAGTCAAGTTTCCGTGCAAATCAAATGTAATATTGAAGTTTGCATCGACTGAACGCAACGAAAGTTCATCTGGGCTACGAAAAACACGCAAACTTTTTTTTATGAATCTCATCAGAAATTTGAAGCCCAGTTTTAGAGGATAAGATTTCAGATGATGAAAATGAAGGAATACAAATTTTAATAGAATTCCCGTTGCGTTCCAACGATGCGAGTTTCCACATCGTAAATCAAATGGTGAAATAAATTGTCGAGCCCTCTGCTTGGACTTGGGCAGAATATAGCAGAGAGAAAATTTGACATGATTTTCTGCTATATCTAATAATGATGTTTAAAGCGTTGAGAGTCAATATGTTTTTCTTCGACACACCCTGATATAAGTATAGCGCTATCGGACGCCCCGCCACTCGCGATGCGGATCTCGTTCTATATATTTAGTATGAAAAAATCGACACGTCGACTACGGTTTCGTGAATAATACTCGTTGTTTCGTCGCGACATTCATAAAGTCGTTAATCGTTCGGAAAGCACAACGTCGCCGGATCGATGATATTTTGAAAACGGCCCGTTTGTGAAGAAAACGAGCGGAAAAGTGTTTTCTACAGTTTACAAGTTTAGGTGAAAGGATCCCCTGAGCGAGTTTAACTCCCGTCTAGAAACCCCGTAACTGCTATGCGTATAACGATAAAGGGCATTTTTTTTGTCACGGAGAATCTCTGGAAATGAGAATTCTCGGCGAGACTTCGCGAGAAAGGGCCCGAAAGCCACAGCGTATAATTTTATCGGAAAAAGTGTTCTGCTACGCCGCTGTCGTAATTGCAAGTACAAATCGCGTAGGCGAATCGCGCGAGACAAAAATTGTCTCTAACTTCTGTCGAAAAATGCAGGCGACGGATATACGGGGAAAGTCGATACTGCGATAAAAAAAAAACGTACGACTCTAGAGCCCGCGAAGGCACCTGCAACGCCATTTCGGAAGTGAACGCGAGTTATGGCGCGGAGAGAAAAAAAAAGATACGCCTCGCGCCGATATATCGTGAAAAAAGTGTCGCGAGAAGAGTGACAATCGTTAGGTTTTTTTTTGTTCGGAAATATTTTCTACGTGAATGAAGATGCCGCGGAAGAGTATCGCGGAATTAGTCGATGATTCGCAGGCTACGTTTTTCCCTTCTTGAACCTTTGGCGCGCCTGGGCCTTGCTGTACTTCGGGTGCTTCTGATTGTCACCGCTCTTCTCGTTGTCGCTGTGATCGTCCGCGTTCTTACCGGCCGTCGCGCCATCGAAGAGATCCACCGGAGGCTCGAGGAGCGACTTTCTCTGGCACTTGACGAAATATCGGAATCCCTTGGCTATCGCGAATCCCAGCATTGCGATCGACATCGTCAGGAGCGCCATGAGCAGTGGATGCTGCGGAAACGTCGCCGAAGGGATGAAAAAGTAGATTAAAATGCGAGCCGTTGAAGACGGTGGAAAAAAATACTGGCGATGAATGTGCATATAAAAAATACACTACTGGCGATACGGTTGCAAACACTTGTCGCGGTTCTTCGATCAAGGGTAGTCATAAAATCAAATGTTTTTTGTTTGTAATTCTTTTCTGTTCAAGCGTACTTGTTTCCCTCTAGTTGTGTTATTTTGAACTCTACAGTCCGGGAGTGACAGCGTTTTCGAAAAATCTGCACCACTTTACAATGAGCCGAATAATTTAAGTACAATCTTTCATTTTTTTCCAACAGCCAATTGTAGATAAATTCAGCCTATATCCCTCTAAGAAATTTCTATTGCCATTTTTATCAATCACATCCGTCTTTGTGAAAGAAAATTGGGAAAAAAACAACCGTGTTCAAGGTCATCTAGTAAAAAAAAAACGCGAGATGGCGCAATAATTTTTCAAGTCGCTAATTTAGAGATTTAGAATTTTCTAACTGAAAGAATGTTTTGTAAAATAATAAATTGGGTAAACAAAAAAATGAAGAATTTAGGTTGCATTTCAACGATGCAAACTTCAGGCCCATTTTTCAAGCACTAGCCTCGAGCGTTATTTTGCGCCTTTTTATGACCGAGTTTTGCGGCTTGTCGTTCGGATCGGCGAAGTATATCGACACTTTTCGCCGATAGTTTACATATACGTAATTGCTGGTAAATGAAAATCTAACTAATACTAAATGTCAATATACAAATACGAAATGAGGAGTGGAAGAGATGTATAATCGGACACGATAGGATCCATTTCATTCGGCGAATTAATCGAGATTGTCCCTTCGTAAAAGTGCTCGTCGGTCGCGAGGTACGCTGACTCGGGCTTACCGTTAATGTGGGCTTGTTCGTGAAAACGTAGTCGGCTATAACTACGATAACCCCGAGAATAATTCCCACACCGGCGCCTAGCCAGGGTATCTGCTGATCCGCTGGAACAGTTACAACACACATTTTGTATTATTGTAAAAGAATATATTATTTATACTCAAATTACATTTGTCTATTTTTCACTTCAGATGACTCTCTTGTTGCCAGAACCAACTCTACACTTTGTTTCAATAATAACTTTATTATTTATCAATATTTTTCAATGCAAGAGTTCAAACTTTGCGAGACAGTGTATTAAGGGATCATCACAGTGTACAATTATGAAAAAAATCGATTTTTTTTTTCACAGTCCGATAGTATAGACGGTTATAAACATGCTGTTGAATTTTTGGGGCGAAATTCGAATTATTCCGGTTGCCTTTCTCAACAAAACGGATTCGACCAGCAGCGTGAGGCCGGGCGCGGACGGACGCGTTTTTCTCGAAATGTCGTTTTCCAAAACGGTGCACACCCTCAGCGGAAGAGTTATCATGCTATTCGTCTCAAACTTCGACACAAAATTCTTCACGCCATTCTTTATCTTGCTATGGAAGCTTTTTTTAAATCTTCATCGTTTTTTTTAACGAAAAACTCGAAAAAATAGGCTAAATTCGATATTTTTTTTCAAACTGCCGCCATTTTGTCAGGTCTGATGAAAAAAAACCTCCATAGCAAGATAACGGCTCTCATACTGATTAATAATCTTTTTACAAACATCGTTTCAGATAATATTTTACGGCTACAACCGTGTACACCGTCAGGACTCCTTTTCTTCGACATTTTCAACATTCGTTTTTATCGTTTAAAAAATGTATAAAAATGAACGTTTAAAAATGCATTTTCTCTTCTTCTCGAGTGTTTAAATTTGACGTTAAAAAATCAGACTAATTAACGTATTTTAATTACCAAAAATAAATCGCAAAAATCAGCGATTTTTCGACCCGTTGCATTGTGATGATCCCTCAATTGTGTGCAAAATCTCGACCTCGTCATACCGATGCTTTCGTCAGAAAAGAATATTGAAAATGGACCGGTTTTTTGAGGCCCAAGCTTTGTCAATTTTTTTGCTGGCATCGTTGGAGTGCATCGATCTTTTTTTGTTATTTCTACTTTTTATTTTGTTTTGAATGCGTAAAAACATTTCAAAGATTTTCGTAGCCTCAATCGGACGAAAAGAAATGTTATCAATGAAAAATAATTAACTTTCGTTGCGTTCCAACGATGCAAACTTCAAGATCGCGTATACATTGACGTGCGAAACTCGCTGAAGCATAGCCGTATCGAATGATTTACCTCGTTGGTCTTTTATCAATGATCTGGAAGCTTTGTTTATCGCCTCGAGAATACTCGGGTCGTTGGGCTGCAGACTCAGGGCTTTTCCGTACGAGCGAAGAGCTTCGCTGAACCGAAACGTGTGAAACTCCACCTCAGCTTTTCGATAATAGCCCTGCGACAACACAAAAACTTGATAACATGGAGCCTATGATTATTCCGCGCGCAGCAAACCATATGAGAATTAATAATACGTAGCGATATAATTTCATCGAGCTTAAAGTTGCAAACGTGCCTTCGTCCAATCAGGCTTCAGCTGAATTGTCACGAGGGCGTCCTCCAGGGCGAAATGATACTGTTGCATTTTCAGGAAAACGTAAGATCGATTGCTGTACAGCGAATAATTCTGGGGATCCATCTTTATCGCGTGGGTGTAATGGAACATCGCCTCCTCGTATTTTTGCTCCCGCACACAAGCGTTGCCCTTCTCCTTGACGCCCTGTACCTGCGTGACGGTAATTTTGTAGTCCTTCAACAATCCTTGCTATTTTTCATCTTCGTATTTGCTCGTGAGACCAATCACAATAGTTACAATAATAATTGTCTAGATTGATAATAATTAGTTGACAGTAATCGCAATAAATATTATTTCATAATGATGCAACTCGAATTTGCCTATAGCACATTTACATTTTTGGATAACGAATCCGCAGAGGATCAAACGTCTCTGTGTAAATGTGCATATCCTTTTTACAAATGATACATTACTTATATTTCAATTATATCGTATAGACATGGTATAAAAATTCGCCAGAATTTTCATCTCTCATGTAATTGAAGAAAAAATTAAAAAATGCATAGTAGCGCATAGCATAGTGCACATAGTGAAAGTGACTTTTTAAAGCATTACTTTCTAGAAAAAAAACATACATATATATTTATGGGAAAGATGTTGTATATCTAAAAAAAAATTCTATTACACTGAAGTTTGAACTGAAATTATATAGAAACTATTCTTTATATGCTATTGTTTATAATAGCAAATAAAAATGTATATATGTGTGTATTTTTAAAGGGGTTAGGGTACTGTGAAAATGTAAAAAAATCGATAGTCGCTTGAGGCAATGTAAGTTGAAGAAGGAGGCCGCAGATTGAATGTAAACTTATAAGTACAGCGATAGAACTGCTAGAAAAACCTAAAAAGGCATTCTTCTCGAAACAATGTTTTTCAAAACTGTGTACACAATTTCTCGACATCTGATGGATGGTTTGACTTGCAATTTGGTACACTTATTCAGTGTAATAGTTGTTGAGCCTCAACCGTCGTTTTTCTTTTTAAAATTTTTTTTCGGTAGTTATCAACAATGATAGAATTTTTGTTTCAAAAATTGAAGAAAAAAAATTGAAACCTTTTTTTTATGATCCAAACACAATGACGAAAAAAGGTTTGTCAAATCTTAGCCGATGTTATCTATGTTAAGGAGTTTCGAGCCAAATCACGAAATGCTACCATTTGCTTCAACTTTATACAGTAATAACACAAGAAGTAAATTATGACAGTTTTGCATAACATTCAGACCCTTTGCTCATTGATCAAAACTGCCATTCAGCGATAAGCGTAGGCATCCCTATGTTGAAAAGTATTTTTTCAATTTTCAATCAACTGGGTGGCCAAGACCAAGTACACCGTTGAGTCCCTCGCGCGCAAAGGTTTTTTCACAAGATTGTTCATAACTTCTTTTGTTGTTAATCTCTTAAATGAAATTTGGAACACACCTTTGTTAATGTACATACAAATAAACGCCGGAGCAATTTTTTAATCGGCTTATTCGTTCAAAATTACTCTGATTTTGAGGTCGCCACAGTAGCCTAACCCCTTAAACAATCAAACATATATATCCACTAAAAGATGAAACTATATAGATACCCCCATCGTATGCATATGCGTACACGCGTGTATAAATAATGAAGTTGCCTGTCGGGATTCCAGACCATTGGCCCCGTTCACGCACTTGCGATCTTCAGCGTGTAGCATTGTAGTATCGTTTGCAATTTGATCATATATTGTGCCAGTACAATCGCGATCTACCGAAGTGCAAAATTTTTTCACGCATAACGATGCGCATACTGCCCGATGTTCCCAGCAGACTTACCTCGTCCTCACCGCTGACTGTCATTTTAACGTTTTTGTTCGCTGCAGTGTGTTTTTTCTCTCTTGTGCTACTCGACTAGTGGCAGAGGATTTCACGAAATTCACGAACGTAAGAACGCATCGGGGATCACGTATCGGGGAATCCTTATCATTAACTTTTCCCTTTTTAACAGCGCACACAGATACGAAATTTATCAGCACCGTGAGCAGCAGACGAAATATGCGCTTGCAGTAGGGACACACCGGCGCTTCGAAGTCGCGAGTACGCGTGCGTTTATTTGCGCCCCGAGAGCGCAAACTCCGATGATGCCGTTCTGTCTGTCCCTCTCGCTCTCTCTCTCTCTCTCTCTCTCTCTCTCTCTCTCTCTCGCTCTCTCTTTCTCTGTCACGTCGGTACAGTCGAGGGCAAAGACAAAAATCAAGCACAGTAGAATGGTACAGTATTAGCGACGTTTTATTGGAAGACGATATTATCCGTGACAAGTGACTACCGGCGCACTACGCGCGAACTGCCGCGTGCGAAAAATGGTTTGCCAATGCATGCTCTCGATCGGTAAAGGCGTGAGCGGTCGGGAACCGATACTTTTTTGCAGGCGTTTTTTTTCAAATATGTGGCGGTGATTTTTTTCAAAATATCGTTTTTTCGTTCTTACCGAATTCGGAAAATGTTTCATTTCCAAAATGTTCTCTGAAAATTTTGAGCCGTTCCGTTTTTAAAATTAAGGGAGTTATGGGCGTTTATACGTACATAGGTTCTGCAAACCAGCGAACGTATCTCACGAATGACTACAGTTCAAATTTTACAAGCTTGTTTTACATATCAAAAAGCCGTGCTTGAACGAAGGATTTTTTTTCGATGCATAGTTTTTTTTATCAACGAAAATAGCACGTTTTTCCAACGAGAATCGATACCATCACTTTGGACTGCGGCCATTTTTTCGAAAATCGATATTTTATCAAATCCTTCGTACAAGGAGTAGATAATTTCATACAAAAACCAAATGCGATTGATTTTTTGATTCCCGATTATTTGTTTCCGATTTACCACATTTAAAAATATATTCCAATAGAAAAATTGTCAAAGATACTTACAACCACACTCTTTAATGTAAAAAATCGAAAATCTGCACACGTTTTCCCAGAAAAACTGCATGAAAATTCTTTTTTCCGGCCCCGGCGTAGGTGCAACCCGTTAATGCTGATGTTGAATTTTTTAAATATAAGGTGTCTCAAAATGACCTAACATTTTTATTTATTAATAAAACATGTTATTTATTTGAAAGATACGAATATTTTTATTTCAATATAAAGTACAAACATGGAGGTTATTTTGAAATACAATATATCCGATAAATGACCGCCTCGTCCCTGTCTGCAAACGTTCACTCTTTTGACGAAATCTTCAATAACATTTTGGCATTATTGCGGACTAATTTCATTAATGTTGCGTCCAATTGCTTCCTAGAGCTCCGGAATGGTCTGTCGATCATCGGCATACACTTTTCCTTTCAGAGAAGCTCAAAATAAGCAGTCCAATGGTGTCAAATCGCACGATCTTGGTGGCCAATTGAAATCGACTCGACGCGAGATAACACGACCATCAAACTTCGTCTACATAACTGCATTGTTCGCCCGCATTGTGACAGGTTGCGCCATCTTGTGGAAAGATCTTTCAAGTCCATGCCGTTTTTGCCGTTTGTCGGATATTGTGTTCCACACATAACCTCCATGTTTGTACCTTATATTGAAATAAAATTTTTCGTACTTTCCAAATAAATAATACGTTTCATCAATAAATAAAAATGTCCAGTCATTTTGGGACACGCTTTATCTTGCACCGCGCATCGATTCCACAAGAAGATTTGTAGCGTAATCGAACTGACAGTTGACCTTCCATAAATACGAATTTTCCGCACTGCAATAAACCGAAAGAGCGATTCCGACTTCACTTTCGCGAGCGATCGCCCCGAACGGCATTGTTGCCACATTCTCATGAATAATTTTTCCTTTCAAGGTGTAATCCGTCACTAAGAGTAAAGGAAGCAGGATTAGAACGTCGCTGAAGAACGAAAAGGCTGCATTATTTGTATCATCATTTTAATGATATTCTTCATTTCATACAAATTAAGTGGGGGAGTTATAATACAAACTTAAAATATATACATCAATATCTTGTGAAACATTTCGATAGCTATGCAACTCATCCATTAATCCGTAAACTATAGATCTTTTTTTTTGTTTCTTTCCTCATCATATTCTTCTCCTCTTTTTCTTAATCATCTTTAATCTATCTCTCATTGTATACTGTGCAATGAACTTGGCAAGTCACTTGAATAAATATAATTAATCGTCACGTTGTCACCGGCAAATTCTTGTCCTCCATCTCTCTTTCTCTCTCGCCCCTTATTTCTCTCGTCTCTCGAACATGCGCAGTCATCGACAAGCCTAAAACACTTCGTTCACATTTTTTCCTCGTTTTCTTTTTAAACATAGTGGATTCGAACAACCCCATAATAATAATAGTAATAACAAAAGAATCTACGGATAGTAGTGCGCAGGTCTTCTCGATTTCGATCAACGATAATAACCAATCACGATAAGTACTACACACGGCTGAACGAAGTGAAGTGAATGTTCTCTTCTCGATCGCCAAATTATTCAGGAAGCGACGAATTCTTCGAGGGATATGCCCCTGATGTCGGGAATCCATGAAAATGCTATTTTTCCACGCAGTAGAGTACAGAGTGCGTCAGCAAAGAGAGAGAGAGAGAGAGAGAGAGAGAGAGAGAGAGAGAGAGAGAGAGAGAGAGAGAGAGAGAGAAAGAAATCTCGGAGACCAGATGCAGAATCCATCAATCGTGCACAGTCCGAAGATTTTATTTTTCATTTTTTACGACAAAGAGAAATAAAAGTGCACTTCGAGGCTCCCTGCTCGGCAAGTAAAAAGGCCTCTCGGTGTCCCATATCCGTCAATTAAAAAAACGACTCAGCTCAAAGCACATACGTATATATGTTTCATGCACAAACCCACGTATTCTCTATTCGTTCGACTTGTATCATCTTCTTTATCCCTTTTTACTTCTTCGTTTAACCGTAAAGTATATAAATTTAAATCGTTTCTTTCGTTTCTTCCTCGCTTAAAATACATATTATACATACTCTCCTTTCGCCTCGTTTCGATAATCAAAATTCGCCATATATATATATATATTGGTAAAATCACACCTTAATCACTATCGTCTTCATCGTCTCATCACACTCTTCTTCGTCTGCCCGTCGAGCCAACCACGCTTTCGCATTTTTGTTGTTGTTGCTGTGTTTATCTCGTTGCTACACGTTTGCGAAAGAAAAAAACGCAGTGAAGCACAGAGTTGAGAAACGCGCTGGAGATATAGTCGAGAATAAGAAGGATCTTTTTTAATCCGCCAGCTTGCATGAGTGTGTCGTGTGTGCTGTCACGAATATTAGCAGGGCGTCCCTTGTGAAGCGGCCCAGATGTGATAGCTTTGAATATCGTTGATTACGAAATATTTTTGAGACTAAAATTGTGTGGTCTAGGCGCGTTACTCGGCGTGAGATTGTTTTGTCTGTATGGACGCGCAGAGGACACGTGGAGGTCAAAACCTCGGTTTTCGTAAAATGGAATCATACATCTTGATGAACCGATCAATGAAGTGCGGGGACTAACGAGCTGCCGCGATTTGTGGATTGAGGAGGGAAATGCCTGTATAGCGTAAATATGCTCATGCATGGTTGGTACGCATTATCGACTAAGAAATTCCGACTTTTCCGGTTTTGCAAATACTCCAGGAAGACCAGGGGTCCAATGAAGAACATACTTTTTTTAAAATCATATATATAAAAATGTTGAATATGAAGAAAAACTATCGACAAATATTATGTACACTGCAAATTTAAGAAAAAATATATATTCAAAGCAAATACAGAACCTGCTTTTTGTTACAAACAGAATTTTCTATGTCGGTGCCAATATAGAAAAAATAAATATGAACACTCGTCTTAAATAATAATGTTGCGGTTGTGAATAAACAAATCGAATGCAAATGTATAGAGCTTTAGAGTAAATGAGTTTTTAGTTTTTGAAATTTTCAATGTTTGGCACTGACGTAACTTTTTTTTTGTACTTGGTGGAGAATAATATAAATATTAAATATACACAAAAATGTTTATTTTTATACTTTTCAGTTTTATTTTTCAAGTCCCTTTCATTTTTCGTAATTCTTGCAAAAGATAAATTCTGGAAAAATTTCAGAGAATTTTGAAAAATTCCTCTGACTTTTTCCTGATTAATCCAGGAGAAAAGAAATTCCCTGAGTTTCTTTTATGTTCCCTGTTTTCCATATGCGTAACAGCCATGTCATGACTGAATGACTATGGATGAATCGCAGATTCATCCATAGGCGATTTAGCCAAAAAATGGTTGAGTCTTGAAACTTCAAAGCTGTAGGTTTTCGGTACTTGTAGGTAGCTTTAAACGTGTTTTCCTGATGACCACTTTCTGTACCTCGTGCGAGATAACTCAAAAGCTATTCGATCGATCATTTTGAAATCTTACCCACTTTCAGATCACACAACTACCCTCCATGTGAACCTGAAGTTTCTCGAAAAATTATTTCTTTTAACTACTTTTTTATCGACAAATACTATAGTCAAAATTTTACGAAAAAAACAAGATTTTTTCAAACGCGTGCCGTTTTTCGAATATTCACTTTTATTCGGATTTTTTAGGTTCGCATAGAGCGTGCGGGTCGGAGAAATGTAAAACTTTTTGGCTCCGGTGTTTCAGATCAATGCACCAGCCGCTGGGTTGCACGCCGTGGAACAACTCAGGCAGCAACCGTCTCTGAAGCAAGAGCCGTAAAGCCGCCATTTTGTAAATATATAAAAAACATTAAATCAAAACATGTAATAATATCTACATGAAATTTCAATTATGTAGGATAAATAGTTTCGACCCGAAAGAATATTGAAGATTCCTTTATTTCCGGTTGCCTAAAGGGGTCTCTCAAGACGCGATGCCATTTTAAAAACAAAAGTTGACCTTCGTGTGTCCTCTACGCGTCCGTGTGCAAGAACTGTACTCCCACCAGATAGCATGCCCTCCAATTGAATTTTTGCCCGAAGATCGGCCGCGTTGGCGAGGATCGAGGGACACGTCCTCCCGAAAAGAAAACGGATTTGAGAAGCTGGCGAACGAAACCGTATTTTGTCCGCACTACGTTACATTCTTTTTACTTTATTTTTTGTGCCTAAAAACTGCTTTGTCGCTTAAAAAGTCAATTTACAACCAATTTTGAAGCGTTTGGAGCCGGTTTTGATTCAAAATATTTCGGTAGCTAATAATGGGTGCTTGAAAAACACGAAAAATAAAAATGAGGATTTTACGTAGTGTGGACAAGTACGGTTTTGTTCGGCTGTTCCTCATTCGTCAGTCCGCCTTGACGATTCCGAATTTCACGAAAAAGGAAGAAAGAAAGAAGTACATTTGTCCGCTCGTTGCCGGGTCCAACTCCCAAAGAATTATTTACACTTCGACGACGAATAATCGTAACCTCAAAGCCTGGCAGGCGACCCTCGCATTATCGAAGGCGCCAGCACGCGGAGACACGCAGAAGTAGACGTTTTATATCTCAAAGTTCACGCGGCTCGTGAACGAGCGCCACTTGTACTGTCGTTCGTCGCGCCAGTCTTGCCAATTTCAGTCAACGTTTAGTTCCCGACCGTCTAGTGTATATTTTCGGCACACATAAATAAGAACGGAACTTTACTCCGAGGAAGAACAAAGGAAGAGAAAAAAGAGTAGATTTTCATTACCCACTGTATGTGTATATGTATCTGTACGAGTCGGATATCGAGCAGCCGTCCTTGCCTCGTTTTTTTTTCAAATTCATTCGTTTGCACTTCCCACCGTCTTCCCTCTCCATCTTTCTCTTTCTCGTCGACACAATGACCATATTTTCTTCTTCTCGATTATTCTCTACGGCAGTTAGCCTTTTATTTCATTCATTGGTAATATAATCTTTATTTTTTTTCGTTTTTGCTGTTGATTGTTACTTTAATGAATATAACATATATAGATAATAATTGCAATTACAACTATATGTATAATGAATATACGAGCCTTTGTCAGGGGAGCAATGCAGTCGTCGTCGATACAAGAGTTTTCAATGTACACTTTTCATATGTTTGCCGTTTGTTCCTGTATATATAGGTACTAGACAAAATAAAGTACGCAAATGACAATGCTAAGTAAATGTCGCGGTGCACTCATTTTGCCCATTGCAATATATATATCGTTGGCTTTTTTTCGATACTTTTTGTTTGTTTTGTATTTTTTTTCTTTTCATTTTTCGACCGAGGTTTAGCTTTTGTTGTTTTTCGTTTATCCCGTGATATTTTACGTTACATAATATTCCTAATCACCGCTTATTCCGTCGAGAGTCCATCAAGGCTCATCTTCGTTTCTTCATACGCATACGCACGCACCGCACGTACGCAAATAATACACGCATTCAATTATCGTAACACGCGCGCTCTTAAAAAATAGTAAACAGGTAACTAACACGAGTTATGGTTTCCTCTTTTTTCTCTTTTTCTTTCTTACTGTCTTTCCTCCTCTATTTCTCGTATCATGTTTATCCCGTTTTGTTTCTCTCTTTCTCTCTCTCCCTCTCTCTCTCTCTCTCTCTCTCTCTCTCTCTCTCTCTCTCTCTCTCTCTCTCTCTTTCTCTCTGTTTCTTTTCGTATTCTCCGGAGCGATTATTTTCCGTTGACTCATTGTGACGATTTTTCTCTTGTCTTTCTCTTTCTCTCTCTGCCTCGTTGTTTCTATTTGTTATTCTTTCCCAACCACCCACCCACACACACACACCACACACACACGCACGCACGCACGCACGCACGCACACACACAAGTATCATAATCCTTTAAAGCATAATTCCTCCTTACTTTGGCTCGATCGCGTACGAAGTACAAACTTAACCAACAAACAAAAACGAAAGTTCGAGGTCTGAGCGAGCTTGGCCAAACGAGTAACGCGACACCTAGCAACGTCACGCGAAACGACAATTCCACTAGACCTGCGCTGACTGTTTTTTTCTCCCTCTGATTTCTGTTATACGATTTTTTCTCAGGCTCGTTGTTCGGCTTCGTTCGAACCATCGTTCCTGTTATTGTTTTCACACAATCGAATGGGGCGAATATATCAGTTTTATTGTTTACATCAACGATGAGAGAGAGAGAGAGACAGAGACAGAGAGAGAGAGAGAGAGAGAGGGGGGGGGGGTGAGAGAGAGAGTAAGCGAGTGAGAGAGAAAGAACACGAAGCGACAGATCGGAAAACACCAACCGGTGGGTAATCATTTACTTGAGATGGACCAAGGCGGGGTTGCAAAAGCTCGAGAAAATGTAAAATTGGATACGTCCAAAGCAGCGTGGGAAATCCTGTATACACGTATTACAGCTATCGTTTTCGATAACACAGAGTCCATAGAAACTGCGCGTCACGAGGATGCGAACCTACAGGGTGTCCTGTTACGAATGGATAATCCTGCAACTGCCTCCAGGCCAGTTCATGTCCTACTATATGCTGGAATTTAAGTTTCGTACAAGCCCCACGGCTTCCGAGATAAAAATCATCTGTTTTTGGCTTTTCGCATACAATTTCCACAAGTCATAACTTTTTTCACCCGCTTTTTCAGGAAAATACTCCTGGTTGTTTGTTTTATCTAGAAAAGTCTTCTTTCTAACCTTAAATGTTAAGGAAACTTTGTGAAAAAAGATCTTATGCAGAATTTTCATACAAACCAATTCGAACATCTGACTTTGATAGCCTGCGGTCTAAAACAAAATGTACGACGCATATCGTGCTCATTACTTGAAAAAGTTGCTCAGTTATTTTCGATTGATATCATTTGAAGAAGTGGCTAGCGAAAAACCAAAAGCAGATGATTTTTAAGAAAACAACATGGAGTCCAAAATCTCGAAAACCGTGGGACTTTTGCTAAACTGAAATTGCAGCGTATAGTAGGACACGATCTGACCTGTCGACAGTCGCAGGGTTATCCATTCGTTACAGGACACCCGGTATATATATATATATATATATATATATATATATATATATATCGCTGAGAGGAAAACGAAAGATTAATAATATAACAAATATACATGCACGTACACGTATCATCGTATGTAATAGTAGCATCACAGTCAAAAGTAATAGTAAAACAGTAACGAGTATGTGGTTCGTTTTCTTTCAATCTTTGCATCAGTTGTATATTCTATGGGAAGAAACTAAAATGGAAAAGCCGTACACGCGGATTTTCGATTCGGCTTTCGTTTTTTTTTCTCAACCGTTGAGGAGTTCATTAGCCCGTGGGAAAGGTAAGGCAACGAGAGAAGCATACTTTTGCATTTTTACGGGTTACCATAGAATCGTGAAAATGGATCGTTGAGTTGCAATTTTGAAGGGCAAAAAACACGTTTCTGAACGCATCCGTGTCACGTGAAAAATAAATAAGATGGCCAATTTGCATCGAAGTAGAGAAGTGTGTGCCGATTCACGAAGGAACTTTTGATCTTTCATTTTGATCTTGTATTATCATTTATTTTTGGAATCTTTCATTTTCTCTTGTGTCGCTGTGAGGACGGTGTCGAAGTTTGCATCGTTGCGATGCAACGGAAATTCTTATTAATTTTTTCGTTTCTTTATTTTTACTATTATCGAAAATGTTTTGTTTTCGTTTAGGGGTATACATTTTTGATAACGATTCTCAAAAATGTTCAGTGACTTTCGTGGTTTAAGTGTGCCAGAAAATGTACGAGTATATGAGAAAAAAAAATTCCTTGCATTCCAACGATGCAAGCTTCAGTATCATCTTCAGGATTATTGCAGCGATAGGCCGATCAACGAACTTCACCCTGTCCGTCCGAAGACAAATCGGCCTGCCCAATATCCCGATGATCCATTAAGATCTTTACGAATTTTGATTGAAATGTTAATTTGAAGGAACTCCTTCATCTCGTCAGGACCTCGATTAGGCTCGATTCATTCTCATTGACACAAGTGATCCCTCGGATTTTTTTTTTCAACACGATTTCAAACAAATATTAGATGCACCAAAGGAATTTCTCGCTTCGTCCTGTAGAGTTAAAAATTTATTTACAAAAGTGCAAGCAAGAATTTCGGTCGATCAAATTGTCTCCGTTATTTCCGATTATCCCGAAATTCTGGAGACCATCTGACGAAAATCTTTTTTGCCCCTTCATAAATTATAATTTTATTCGTAAAAAAGGAAGAAATTGATTTGTATACTTAATACGATAGTCGATTTCCCGGACTACGTCGGACGAAGCGTCTTTGAAGGAGTATACATAAGTACGTAATATAGTACGGAATTGTGTACGAGATTACCGATCTACCAAGTGTGTGATATGTACATAGCATAAGTAAGGCCGCGTATGTATTATTATGTAATCAGCAGTACTGAAGCTGCCCCATTTTCAAAAATCGCGACATAAACGCGTACAAAAATCAATGGATCGGCATTTGACTATCGGAGTGACAGATTATTCCGGCGTAGCGACGCGCGGCCCAACTATCGTCCTTCCTCGTAAGATTTTTCTCCCATTTCCGGTGAGCGAAAAAAAAAAGATTTGGAAACTCGCGACACGATTATTCCCGGAAATTGCAAAATCCGAGAAAGCAATTTGTCCCAAAACGCTATCCGTTCTCCTAAACTCTAAAGGTCGGAAAGATATGTGACGGAAGAGCTTACAGAAAAATAAGTGTGTATACAGGACGTCGTGTACGGCGAGACGCAGGCGCACAGACAGAGGCAGAGAAAGGTTGGAGAAAGCGAGAGAGGTAAGAAAAAAAAGAATATCGTCTGTTTTCCAAGGATCGCCATTCCCATAACTTTGTTTTTTGTTTCCCGTACGACTTTCATTTATACAAATTTATCTATAACACGTAAAATTTCATTAAAAAATTCATCTATATAATTCATTCGATTTTCTCTTCGTTAAATGAGCTACGCGCATTTGGCATGTCCCGCGCGATCGTAGGGACGAAAAGTTGGACTCTGTGTGCAACCGCAACTTCTCCTCATAACCTCATTCTTCTTCGTCAAACTCCATCCGTGACAGTCTCTTAGTTATCTTGTTCATTCTTTTTTTTTTAACTTTTAATTAATGTTGGATAGCACGATTTGGCGAGTGACGCGATTGTCTTGCCCGAAAGACTTTCACATAGGAGGTTAGAAAACATTCGAGGAAAAAAATACGAAACGAACGTACAGCGGGGACTTTCGGTTCGTCGCGACGCGACGCGAGCGCCCTCGCGCTTCGATATATTTCGTCCAGCGTACACAGCGTCCATCTTAGTTTCCACCGAATTTTCCTTTCTTTTCCTCTCCTTTACCTATCACTTCGTATCGTTTCTTCTTCCTTAATATTGTTTATACATTTTATACGTTTATATAATATGTATAATAAAGTCGTAATTCTTGCTTCGCTACGATTGGCACTTGATTCTTCTGCTTTATTTTCCCCTTTTTTTTATTTGCTCATCCTCACGGAACATGAACGCGACCGTGGAGCTTCCACGGGTACACTCAAATTTTTCTAACGTGTACGCGAAGTACTCGACGGTGCTCCATCCACGTCCTTTCGATTATATCGTGGCCCTGCACGTTTTTTTTTACCGGCGCGCGAACAATAATTTTTTTATCGATCGCGAACTCGTGTGTGCGCGCTTCTTTTTCGCAGCGAGTAAACCCTCTTGTGTCCTTGCTCGTTTATATATATATATATATATATATATATATATATATATATATATATATATATGTACACACTCTCTCTCACAGACGCACGCGCGCGCGCGCATATATGTATATACGTACATCCTTCTTCCTTCCGCCTATCTTAATCTTTCTTCGCGATGTATTCTTAAAAATCCATCGCGAAAACACACGCGTGATTGCAATCACAATGCAGATGGAGCACGTATCGCGAGTCTACGAAAAACGCACTTTTTTCCTTTCCTCGTACCCTTTTGTTTTTCGTCTTTTTACCCCGCGAATGTGCACGTGTTATGTTTACTTTTATCGACCTATGGACCCTCGCCTGCGTTCCGGTACCCTTGAATTTTTCCCCCTTCGCGCTTCCTACGTCTCTACTTTCGAGCTATCCCGGCCTTGGCACTTTTCTCCTTCTCGCAAACTCCGTTAGAAAGAACGTTCGTTTCCGCACCAGTTGAATTCGATTAGCGAGCAACTTCATACAGACGATTCCTCGGCCACGGGTCGAGCGTTTCGTAAATCGGAAACAAGATGATAAGAAGACAAAAAAACGATAATGGTATGGTAACTAAAAACACTTTCGAGCGATAATTGTACAAAAGAAGAAACAAAAGAAAAGCAATAAATCCGACTCTGTATTCCCGCGGCGAGTAAAACGATTGGCATGGCACAAAGACTCGTATACGAACGGCGTGGCCCTCATATTCATTTCTTCGGAAGAACAGGGACTTGCAAAGTTTCGCGAAAACGCCCAAGGAGCAGCGACGTTAAATTCGTTGCAAATAGTTTCGTTTTCTCGTTATTTTTCATACATGGAAGAAAATATCTAGAAAACAATAGATTGTATAAAAAAAAACGTATGCGAGTTGCTCTTATCCGACGAGATCATCGCACCGATCTCCTTTTTTTTTCACTTTCGAAACGTTCGATTTGTCTCTCACTGGGGCGCAATAAACGTTATACACCACCTAGACATTTGCGGGAGCGAAGACTCGTTTTTAACAGAAAAAAAAGAGAAAAAGAAAAAAAGCACAACTACTCTCCTCCCGTTGACTTTATGTCCACTTTACGACCACTTGCTTGACGAGTGAATCGATGTGCCAGGCGTTTCATTCTCATTCGTCCAATCATTTTACTCTGTTCGAAACTTTCGTCGTCCAAAGCGACGCAAAATACGCATAAATACACGCACGCACGCACTCAGGTTCACACACACATGTGCATATACGCAATATATGTATACTTCTATGTACACGTGCATGGGTGGATTTATATATACGCATGTATCGTTTCTCTCATTCCTGAATAACTGTCGAGGCGAGCGCACTGACAACCCTGTCGTTTTCGAAAACAAAAAAGTGCTTAATTGAGCGAGTGTCGGGATTTGCGTGAGCGAAAAGCTTTTTTAACGAACGCGCCTAGAGAACACGGTTATAAATTGCCATAATCAATCTCGACGTGGATGCGGCATATATATATAATGTTGCAATATAATTCAATAATAATAATGATACTAATAACATCTGGCCGCCTTAACTGAATTAAAACTAGAGAAGAAAAAATAAAGAGGAAACGTAAACGCATCGTTGTGCCGTATTTTTTAATAATCATATTTGTAATAATATTAATAATAATATGCTAAAATTTCAGTAACGCGATAACATTCGAAGAAAGAAAAAAAAAACAAAAAAAACGATACCGTTGCTTCAATCGATAATTCATTCGTTTATGGACCTCGTGGTCGTCGCGTTCGCGTGTCATGCCCCAACAGTTATGTGCACAGAGTCAGGGATCGGCACTATTCGAATGAAAAGCGATTATGTATATTCAAACGTAATAAATAATAATCGTACGGTGATGAAAGTTTGGCCGGTTGTATTTCGCTCGCCATTGCTCGTAGCGACCAATTCCGTAGCAATGAACGACAATATCCTTTTTAGTTTTTTTTCGAGGTAACAAAGATACGACAGTTTATTGCAAAGACGAACGAGTTTGTTTGAAACGCTCGGTTCCGAATTATGCCGATCTCTGATCGTGAGGGACGCTCGCGGTATCCATCTGAAGAAACGTCGTGTGTCGAACGGGCACACTCTTTGCACAACCCTTTTTCACACGTACATCGACGTCCATCGAGAAGGAGAGAGAAAGAGAGAGATGGACAGGGAAGGGGGAGACAGAAACAGAGCAGGCTGAGAAAAAGAGAGAGACAGAGCGAGCGAGAACGAGAGCCTTTCGTATCAATTTCACCATCTCCCAGTTCGCAGATAATGAGAAACGATTTTTTTCCATTTTTCAAGAGCGAACAAGTCACGTGACACGCAAAGTGACTCGACACTATTAATCGACAAAACCCCGAGAAACTTTCCAAACCAGCAAAGATTGCAAACAAAATACGAATTTATTGTTCCGTCAGGACGCTTGACGATTAATCACGTACGATTGACCTCGACACTCTTTCTTCGTTCCCTCGTTCAAAATCGCCCACCAAGTTTTTCTCATCCCCATTATTTATGTCTGTTTTGTTTGTTTGTAACTATTGGTCACGGAACTGCGAATCACGGTGTATACACAAACGGAGAAGACTGTAAAGGAGTATGCATCGACTGTTATCTGGAGCTGGTGAGCAAGAGCCGGTGGAAGAGTTCGTGGTAACGATCGATCGACGATCGAAGGCTTGGTCGACATGCGTGAAAGTGGGCGGGGGAGGAGAAATTCATTACAGAACGAGAAAACAAAAGAGGAACGAAGGGGGAAAAACCGAAAGAAGAAGAGATTGAAGTAGCACACGCCGAGAAATTTGGCACCGCGAATCTAGATCGCTCGTAATCGACCGCGTGTTACGCGTGAGCGTTGCGAGAAAAAAAAAACGAAAAAAAAAAAAAACAACACCCGACGATATTCTTATTCGCGATTGGCATGTTCCATGACAATGTATGGATTTGTTTCGCCCACGGGAACTCGCTCTAATTCGTGACTAACTACCTGAACAGTAATACAATTAGAGTAATAGGATTAATAATGTGGATAATAATATTAATATAATAATAATAATAATAATAATAATTACAAGAACAAAGTATATCTTTAAAAAGCGAAACGTCGCGGTACGCCTGGCTGTACACCATCATGGCCGGACGTTCACGTACCTTCCGACCACGATCATTTATAACTAATACACCTGTCTTGATATTTTTACTAACGCCGATCGTCATTTTCTTTTCTTGTATTTTTTTTTGCTTTTTCTTACTCTCGTCCTTTGCTAAATTAATTAGTCGCCGCTTCAGCGACTAGGATGGCTGCAGCCTCCTCTTCTTTTTTTCCGTTTCTTTTTATCGTTATCGTTGATAATAATTGTTCAGTAACTGTTCGAGCACTTACGTTAGAAAAAAAATGTACACTTTCCGATTCTCGGACGCATCGCACGCGCCAAGTGTCTCACACCGTAAGCGAATAATCTTCGAAGAATTGTCGCGGGCACTCGCAGACGCGTATCTCTATTTAGGCATTGGCAGGCTCGATCGAAGCTTTTTTTTCCTTCGTCTCCTCGTTTCTCGTTTAATCATCAAGCTCTGGACGTTTCTATTTTCGTTTATTCGCAACCATGCCATTATTTTTTTCTCACTCTTGCTTCTCCTCTCATCCCGAATGACGAGCGCACTTTTTCCGTTCTGCGATGTGACCATCGGGAGAATAACAAAATCACAGGCTTCCATTTACGTCTTGGAAAAGAGTAGAGAAGCGTCTCCAATTTCACGATGACGAAGCAATGTACACGGGAAACAGAAGAATATGAATAATTCTACTTGGCATTCGTAATAGTGTAAAAACTTTAGCGACAATGCTTCAGCGAACTGATGAAACGGAACAATTTAAAGAAGTACTCGTTTATGTTAGAATCTTTCTCGAGATGCAAATCGACAAACCTCACTCATCATCGGGGGGGAAACTGCGATTACAGATCGTGTCCAATCGTAAATGCTTCGAAATCGCAACGCTCGCCATTCCTCTCTCCGTCTCGTTCGCTCTGGCTCCCTTTCTTTTTCATTCTCGAGATTTTCGATACGACAAAACTCGGTGAGAATATACAACTTTTCGATATCTCGCAAAAACGAACCAGTGCGATTTTTGGCCAGCGAAACAATTCGAATTTACTTAATTACTTTAAAAGCTCCTCTCGCCCCTCCGATCAGTTTTTTTTCTTCTTTCAAGCCAACAAGTAAAAGTGCTTGCCAACGCACATGGTAAATCGCCTAAAACTTGGACCCTCATCGTACACGCATCAACTATATACTTTTTTTTTCGTTCATTCGTTTTCCCTCGCGTTTTCTTTTTAACTGGACGACACACTTGGACGTGCGTACTGTGTAATGGAGTTATATAAAGCTTACTACGTTTTCTTAGTGTTTCATAGATTTTTTTTCGCTTTCCTTTTCCTCTCATCTTATTCTCGCTTCTTCCGCATCACTGGACAGTCTTGGACGTTTCGCGGCATATTATCGAAAATCTTTTCTTCGCATGCGTACGTGTGTGTGTTTGTGTTTTTTTTTTTTCGTACCGTGCACACACGTGGCGTCTTTCGGATTGATCGCCTGAACTATTTGTTTCCAGGCTCCGACTGGAGGCGCGACTCGAGAAGGACGAGAGCGTAGCCTCGACGATCCCTTTTTTCCGGGCTCTTGAAGGTCCACTCGCCCGGAAGCGCACCGGAACTCGAGAGTGAGACAAGGCCGGGATCGAGGCGCTCCGGACACGGAGAGTCGTCGTCGTTTTCAACGAGAGATCCCAGGAACGATGTAAAACCCGGTAAGTTCGAATTTTATCTTTTGTTTCCTTTCGTTTCTTGTCTTTTTCTTTTGTGTTCGTATCGCTTCGTTAACCTTGGAGCTTGCCGACAAGACGAAGATTTTGGAAAAGAGCGAGCGACATCGGGAGAAGGGCATTTGCGAACGACACGAGGCACAGGACGATAGGCTGCCTTTTGAGTTTGTGTCAGTATCGCAAGCTTCCGCTATTCTCGACGTCGACAACGCCATTCCTAACGCCTATTTTATCCGTTCCACCGTTACCTGCGGAATTCTTCGTGTCGTATTCGTGGACCAGCCGCTTAAGGTGACTCAACTTCTCGTGGAGATAGTCGAATCGTTTTTTCGTCTCCGTGTGAACCGGATCGCTCTTCGTCTCGTTGTACTCCTGCCATATCTGCAGCTCAATTTCCTACAGATTCGACGAGAAGGAAAACACGCGTTTTGAATAATTCTACGGGACACGCGTCTCCGGGCAAATCAATAGCTGCGGTCGTTCAGGCGCGAAAGCCTTTGGGACTTTTTCGCTTCTTACCTCGATCTTTTCCCGATTTCCGCCTTTGATCTCTCTCCGTCGTCGCTCCTCCAATTGGGCAAAACGTTTCGAGACTTTGGCCACTTGCGCGTGCAATCTACGGTATTCCTCGTAATCCGCGTTGAATTCGTCCTTGTAACGTCTCCTTTGTTCCGTGCTGCTAATCGTCGTGTAGTACCTGTTTTCGATTCCATCGATTATCATTCAAATAAAATGCGAACACGATTCGAATGTTTATCGACCGCGGAAGGAGAAAAAAGCATCGCGCTCGAAGTCCCGTCGATGGCAGGGCCATTTTCGTACCGGTGCTTGTTTCGTGGACATTTTTGGGTTCTTCTTTAGTGTCGGAGAACTTTATCAACGGCACTTCCGGCTCCGTGTTTAGCTCTGGTCCAATAGAATTACACAGCACCAGATTGATTTTAAACTCGAAATTACAATGCTGATGTTTGTATCTTTCGAATGCAAGAAAAATTAATTCTTAATCGTTCTAATTTTTTTTGCGGTAAAAACCAGTCAAACGTTTTTATGTGATTTTATTAAAAATTCACAACTTTAATTTGCAAAAGAATAAGAAAGTAGGCTTCGGATGAGTATAAAAAATAAAGAAAAAAATCGTTGCACTCCAACGATTTTTTGTGCAACGTTGTTAAAAATGTCCCAAAAACTTTACTGTAAAACGTCACTGTAAAGCATGTGTCTAGGATTTTCGAACAAAATATATTCAATTTTACGGCTTTGAGCCTGAACAGTTTCGTGTTCGTTACTTCGAACTCGTTTCTTTTTCAACGTTGAAGTGTGAATCGTTCTAATGCAACAAAAATTAATATTTCTGAATTCCTTTAATTTCTCCTACAAAAATCCTTCAACCATTTTTCACGATATTTATTTAGCGTTCTCCAACCTAAATCCTCAAAGAATTATCTTCAATACCAATAAGAAAGTGGAAGGTAAAGTGTAAAAAGAACTTTCGTTGCGTTCCACCGATGCAAACTTGGCCGCGACGTTTTACGTTCGACAACAATGGGAAACTTCGACAAATGAATTTGAATAACGCCCAAGATTAAATGCGAGCGCAAACGAGGGATTCGTGCCCCTGAGTGACGCAAAAAACGTAAAGACTCAAAGAGCATAATAACGAATCTCCTCACAGATTACAACAACGCCGGCATACCAGCATCCTTGCGAGCAACTGCGCACAACGTGCCCATATGTGAATTAATTTCCATAAATGAACGCCTGAATCCCGGCGTAACATTAATTAACTATCTCAGTACGTCCTCCTGATATTTAACGCGGAATATTTATATATTTCGTCTTGGTATATCACTCATTGGAACGTTACATCGTGGCTTATTTCATACGCAAGATTTTTAGGTCCTTTGTTCTGACGTTGCAGTCGCCTTCGCCATTGGTGCGTTTCATCGGGTGACAAAATTTTTGCGCCACTTGGCCGAGCGGCCTCGAGTAGTAAAACAAGCGAGCAAACGAGTCGAAAGAGAGCAACGGTTGAGAAACTTACGTGAGGTAGTCGGGATAATCCGGATTCTTAGAGGTGCTGGAAATGGTGGGTGAAGTGGGACCGTAGTCGTTCGAGGTCGGATTGTTGGTGGTGGTAGTGGTGGTGGTTGTGGTAACGGTGTTGGTGGCACTGTTCCCGGTATATCTGGAAGCACCGAGATTCGTCAGGTCGTTGTACGAGCAGCTCGTGGCAGAGGTGTTGCTCGTGTTCTCGGACGTGTCTCTCTCCCTGCCGCGTTCCCTCTCGCGTTCGGCTCGCTCGTTCGTGCGCGATGAGCCGGTGCGATCCTCGCGGTCCCTGCGTTCTGTGCCGTTCGCCAAGTTGGCGACGCTCGTCGACGAGCTCAACGATCTCACGAATTCGATACGACCGGTGTAATTGTTCTCGCCACTGCCGCCGCCGCCGCCGCCGCCGCCACCGCCACCACCAGAGCCGCTGCCGCCGAGGGACGTTTTGCTACCGTTGTTAACGCTACTGTGATGATGATGATGATGATTATTATTACTCGACGTATTGTTATAATGCGATTGATTATTATGCGAATGATGATTTCCGCCGAGATTGTTCGAGGACGAGCCCGAAGCGTTACCGGGATGATTGTTGTCCTCACTGTCACTCGTCGGGGTCAGGCACGATTTGGCGCTACCGTAGTTTCTTAGCACCTCACTGTTCGTTGTTCTTTCAGTCCGGTAATCGCCACGATGTTGTTGATGCTGTTGCTGCTGTTGTTGTTGCTGTTGTTGTTGTTGTTGTTGGAGCTGATGATGCTGCTGCTGATGATGTTGCTGCGAATTCTGATTATTATGTTGCTGCTGCTGCTGCTGCTGCTGCTGCTGCCGGTGATCCCAGCCGTTCATATCACTTCCGGCACTCCCGTTTACGAGACCACTGCCACTTACGACACTAGCACTCAAGCCACCGGCACCCAGGCTGTTAACACTACCACCAGTCGTCCTCGCGTTATCCCTGCTGCTGTTGGTGGCGGTGCCGCCGTTGTTCGCGTTGTTGCTCCCGCCGCTAACCGTTTTCGGACCCGCGTCCGATTTACGGAAGTGCGATATCCGCGGTCTCTTCGTCTGCAGACCGTCGGCACTCTGATAATATCCCGGTCTCTTGTGGCTCATGAGACCCGGTGGTGGAGCCGATATGGCAGGGGGCGAACCCGGATGCGTCGAGTTCGGCGATTGGCCGCTCCCTGCGAATCAGTGTGCAATTTTAGTCGGTAAATCGATGAGCATTTTTCGAAATCTTGCAATTCAAGGCATCCTCGTCTCGTGAGGGACGTACCTGAACAGTGAGGGAAAATTTCTCGGGAGGAACGTTCCCCTCGAGAAGGAAGTTTGTTGGAATGTAATTAAAATATTAGGTTGGTAAGAAAGTCAGCGACACATAGGACACTTTTTGTAAATAAACATAACATTTTGTGAAGATAAGATTAAATTGTAATATAGTATTCGTCTGCAACTAAAAATCGTGTCCAACGCTTTGGTAAACTTTGAACGCCAGGCACCCAGAAATCCTTAGGTCTTGAATTGAAAAACTCTTCAAGGGTATTTTTGAGATCCGTTTGATTATCAAATTGTTTATCAGGTAGATAGTTTTTCAAAGGCCGAAGTAAATGGTAATGTGACGGTGCTAAGTCAGGTGAGAATGGTGGATGTGGTAGTACCATCCTAATTCTGAAATAGTCTTTTGTGTGGTTTTAGCTGAGTGGGGCCGAGCGTTGTCGCGAAGGAGACGAAGTTATCGACGTTTACGACATTTTTGTTTAATCATTTCTGACAGCTTCTGCAATTGTGTAGAGATTTCGGCATTTATTGTATTGTTAGACGGAAGAAGTTCATAATATGCTAGGAAATGGATTTAACCGAGCACTTTAGTGTCGCAAGACTTTCTTACCGACCTAATACTTCTTTATTTGTTTATTTTTGCCATTATATAAAAAGATTCTTTGTAGTTTACATCTTCGGGTGGATGAGCAATTCTCCGTTTATTTCTTTATTTTCATCATTACCCAAGGCCTTCTATGCCGATTTAGACTATTGATCTCTGATAATCATCCTGAAAAAAAGTGTGGGTATTTTTCGTAGCCTGATTCAGCCATTTTTCGGCGAAAAAAACATATCTAGGTGAAGTTTTGAAGCCTCCCGGACTTTGTACGCAAATTTGATATCTACAAAGTACGGTGGCGGCTCGGAGATCAATCACATATATTTGGCTTTCAATATGGTGTTGAAGTTTGCATCATTGAAATAGAACGGGCATTTTTCTTTTTCTTATTTTGATAACTATGTAAGCTCCGTTTACCAGGTTTGGGTTATGAAAGCCTCGCAACGATCTTAAAAAATGTTTCAATGATTCTTGTGCCCTAAATACGATAAAAAAAATATTTTGCTCGCATCCCAACGATGCAAACGTTAATACCATTTTTCAATGGGAATCTTCGAAACATTGTGAGTTCTACGTGAGCTCCGAATATAATTGCCCCCACGTAGCGCAATTGATTCGATATTTTCTTAATAAGATCGTCAGCTCCGAGTCTTCTTGGCAGCAATACAGTCTCGCTTCGGGACATTTGCTTCGTTTATCCGCCGCGTGAGATCTCAACTGTCTGCTCGAGCGAAAAAGACAATTCGAAAAAAACGCTTAGCGATTGAAGATCGAACGAAAAAGATTTTGGGTATTACCACTGGAGCCGCCGTCGCTCGAGCCCGGTGGCGTAAGATTCTGAGGCTTCCGCCTCTTCAGCATCGCCTTCTCCTGCTCCGTATAGAATGGCCAGTCTTCTTGAACGTCGTTCCACACGTGTCTGTGCAGATGATAGGTGTTGTCCTTCATGCAGGCCACTTGCTTCAGTAACGTCGTCGTTGTGCTTCGATCGCGTTCCTTGATACCCTCTGGAGGAAAAGTAAAAGAATCAAGATATGCCCAACAATGACGGACACAAAATTTTCTACCTTGAACAATGAATTTTCAGTGCAACTTGTGAATTTTTTTTTAGATATGGAAGTATTACGAGAGGGACAATTACCCTTATTGATCCTGTCGTAAAGTTCCGGCCTCTTGTACGGCCTCAGAGCGAGAAGGTGGATCAATCTTTCTCTAACGGGAGTGAAGTAACGACAAATGAGTTAATTGTGATTCGTTCAAATTGACACTAAGAGAGAGAGAGAGAGAGAGAGAGAGGGTGAAGACATCAGAAAGGGGGACGAGATTTTTACCTGAGTGGCCTGCGCATTATGTCAGAGCATTTTTTCTCATGCTGACGAACCGAGGGTGGATTGTTGCTCTTTATTGGCTTGTACGTGGACGAGGAAGATGACGACGTCAGAATCGTCGAGGACACCGGCGCTTGGACCAAGGGTGGCGGCCTCGACGTTTGACTCGAGGATGTTGGAATGCTCGTGGACTCTCTGTGTCTCGTATTCGTGATCGGCTGTATCGTTCTAGCGACCGCTTTCACTTTTACTTTACGACCTATGTCCGGTCCGTTCGCTTTGATCACCCTCGTACTGGAAAAAACGTCAATGTTATAGGCAAGCAACGACGGCCCGAAACACCCGAACATTCTCCCATTGAGTTGTTAAAAAAACAATGAATTTTAATTTACAATTGATTTTTTGTGATAAAAAAACAATGTCAAAAGGGTTTTCCTTTGAAATAATTCTGAAGGTAATTATTCATTGTTGTATATCACGATAATTCAAACTGCAGACGGCGTCAAAATGCCACGCTATCGGCGTTGGCGCTTGTGGCGTCACCGTTCGAACGCGACCGAATAGGTTATGGATACGGCTTAGACGCGAGTGTACACAAGTGTACAATTTGGTGTCATTTTACATCGGGAAACATTTTGAATATTTTTAAAAAGTCGAACATCAGTTTAATTTTCGTGCAACAATGTGTGACACTGGATTTGTAAAAGCAAATCCGAGTAATTTGACGACCGCGGATTTTTAGGTTAGGAGAGGCTTGATAGTCACTTATTGCCGCTACGTATCATAAGCATATGGAGAAAGACGTATTAAAAAAAAATTCACTACAGTTTATATTGTAACACGTTTGCACTTTCATCCAAGTGGTCTTCACCGTAAAAATAAGGGGACGATGATTTTGGGTTAACACGTCGTGCTGCATCGAACCACCGATTTCGACGTTTTACGTCGTGTGGCATATTTAGAAATACCTTATTAGGGGCACTTTTCGTCGTATTTATGTAAAGAGGAATGAAACAAGTCTAATACGATTTTGTCATTGCGATCGTTGACAGAAAACTCGTGCTACACGAGTAGTTCGTATACCGGCGTTCGAACGATGACGTCACAGAGCGCTCGGGTAACTTCGGATGCTCTCGGAACAGAACAACAATTTCGAAGTGCTATATCGTTAATAATTGTTGACAAAGAAAGACTTTGCGAAAAAAAATCAGGAAGTTTCTCATACGGACAAATCGGAAGTAAATTCATGGCTTGCAAGTTCCGGGGAAAAAAAATCTGTCGCCCTTTCTCAAATAATCATAGGTAAGTTTGGGATCAGAAGGCTTGAAAAAAAAGGCACTCACGTTCACGGTCGACTATTAAAAAGAAGTATCAGGTTGGCAAGTAAGTCTTTGCGTTTTATCACCAGAAATTAAATTTAAAAAGCAGTCTTGAAACGAATTATTAATTTTATTCTACGTATGTAAACCGACCATCGGATTCGATTTAGAATTCGATGGTGAATACATAGAATAAAATCAATCATTCGCATCAGTAAAGAATGAGAAAAAAAAATAATGACGTCGAAGTTTTCATCGTTGGAATAGAACGAAAATTCATTTTTTTTGATTGCTCAAATCTTTCTTCGTCCGATTTAGACCATCAAAAGCTCTCGAACGTTTTAGACATTTACAACCTCCGCTTGTACAAAAAAGACTTTGCGTAATAATAAAAATACAGAAATAAGGAATGGATAAAAATAAGTTCTCTTCAACGATACAAACACTTTTTTCAGCCGTGATGTGTTTTTCCAATTACCTCAACAATTTTGCCACCATATAAAAAAATCTCGAAAAACTTCCCGGTCGCCTAAAGTTTAAGTTAAAAACGTTGCTTCCCCGCTATACTTCGAAATAATATTGTCGCGGAAAAATCCGCACCACCCCTCGTATCATTACAATCGAGTGTACATTTTGTTTCTTTATCACTCGAGTACCCGCGATAACGAAATACAAAAATAGTCCCGAGCTCCGAGACGTTTGTCGTGGCGCAATAAAAGCTGAAAACTAACCATTTGTTTTTATTATTCTCTTCGGCGACCGCCATTCTGTGTCTCGTTGTCTCGTAGACGTCGTCGTTCGCCTGTATCCGCATTTTCCACGGCAAAGTTCCCAGGCTTTCCAAGCTCCTGTACGCCACCGGGCAGAAACGTCACGTTATTTTTTCTTTCATCGGGACACAAAAATCTCGTTGGTACCCCGATGTTTAAGGGGTCTTCTCACTTTAAACGCTAAAAAAGGCTATTTTCATGAATTTTTTTGATAAATTTATATTACAGACATGATATGAAAGTTGTTACACTTGATAAATACACCTTCGAAATACATTTAAAAAATTATTTATTTAAATCACTATTCATAGACGAAAATGGTAGTTGAAAAAATGTCCTAAAAAATGTAAGTCTGCGCTGTTGATGAAATCTCGGAGATGAATCATCCGAAACAAAACCTATGACTATAGCGCCTATCATACGTTTTTTGAAATATGCAAAAATCACAAATTGGCGGAGATTTTTCGAAAAACAAAAAAACCGAGTTTTATTATTTTTTAAACATAGTAAATGAATAGAAAATAATAGTAAATAAATAATAAATAAAAAATAGTAAAAAGATTTTATCAACAAACCGTGGAAAAACGTTGTTCCGAGAAAAACATGTTTAAAGTTTGTTTGGGTTACTTAAATGCATACATTTTTTTTTCAATGTATTTCGAAAGTGTATTTATTGAGTGTAACAACTTTTATATCAATATCTATAATATAAACCAATAAAAAAATCATGAATATACGCTTTTTAGCGTCTTAAGTAAGAAGACCCCTTAAGGACACCGTTTCTATAAAATGCACAATTGAAAAAACACTTTTTGACACAGGGAGATTGTGATGACACAACATACGGAGCATTATGACACTGATGACAAAATTGTCATAATGTACGGAGCGATTTGACGGCTTTGCATAACATTTCAAACATTTTGTTCGCATTTTTTCCCGCGTAAAACACGATGTTGAAGTTTGCATCGTTGGAACGCAACGAAACTTTTTTTTTACATTTAACTTTCTATATTTTTATCATTATACCAGATTTTTTTTCAAAGATTTATATTGTAGATTGCTGAATAAATTTCTTTAAAAATAGTTGAAGGATTATTTCAGGCAAAATCTGCCGAAAGAAATTAAAAAGGTATCTAGAAATGTTAATTTTCATTAACGATGCAAACTTCAGCCTCGTCGTCAAATTGCCATTCGGCTATAAGAGTAGGCACATCTCTCCATGTGGAAAAGTGTTATTTTCACTTATAAATTTTTATAGACACTGTGTAGACGATCGATATAAAGTTTGTGGGGTACATTCGGTAAATGCCAAAGAATTTACTGTATAAATTCAAATCAAATGGTAATATTTTGTCAATTGTCCCGAAACTCCTTAAGGCCGCAGCCTGAATGCGAAGGTCCGAAAAATCGTTTTTTTTTATCGCTCAAGTCGATAGATGAACTATTCAAGAATATATTCACAAAGTCACAGAGGCCAATTGTAAATATTTACGAAGTTACAAGTCCACAAGCAGAGAAGCGTCGAGCAGCTGAGTGAGCTATCGAAAACTTTCAAGCGCCTCTTCTCCAGTTTTCTTTCTCAAAATTTTTCCACATTGGCGGGCGTGATAGCAAAAAAACTAAACGACCTATCAAATCAAACAAAAATTTATTTTCTTCAGTATCAAAATCTCCTCTAAGTGAACTAGAAAAATTTGTGAAAAAGTAATATTGAATAACTTTTGGCGCACATTAGTGTTTTATCTTAACACTTTAATTTTTGAAACCTGAGGAAAGTTATAACTTCACGATTTTTTCAGCTTTTTCTTAGTTCACCCAGAAGAATAATATATGACAATTGAAAATTTTATCGGTTTTTTTCTCTCAATCAAGAATCACGAGCTGCATCTTTACCGCCGATTGGGAACTGCAGTGGCAAACCGCAGATGGAATAGGCTGATAAATCTTCAGTCATTTATTGTTTCATGTTGAAAATATTTTCTTATACATTCTAAATATACATGAAAAGATACCTCAATGTTTACCGGGCTCACTTGTTTTTTTCCCTTCTAAAAGAAGTCCGAAAAAACGCTTTTTGGACCTTTTAACCTACCTACCTTTTAATTCAGGCTCCGGCCTTAACTTGAGAAACGAAATGAGAGAAAAGATAAGAAGATGAAAGGAGAGGGGGGGGGGATAAAAAGGGAAAGAAATGGAACTCACTTGGGACCGGTTTGCTGTATGCATTCGAAACCACCCTGCGGACCCTCGATGTCCTGATTACCGGAGAGGCTGAAGGTAAAACCCGCAGATCCATGGCTGGATTGTGTGGATGGAAAGGAGAGTTGCTGAAACCGAAGAAAATATTGGTAACATTAAAGAAGTGCTCTTTAAAATCTCCCGGCTCTCTCTCTCTCTCTCTCTCTCTCTCCCTCTCTCTCTCTCTCTCTCTCTCTCTCTCTCTGCCTTCCAGTTTCTCCTTCTCACATATCCTCTTAATAAAATTGCATTAAATTACGAAACGAGCTTACGTACACGTAAACAGGTATACGTGACTGGGGCCTCGCAAGACCCCTCCATATATCTATGTGTACGACTATAATTGTACTACATCGCTATACACAGGTATGTGCATATATGTTTGCGGACTACAGAACCCATACGTGAATATTGCTGCAGTTTTTTAAATTCCCTCTCCGCTGCCCCCTTGCCACGTTCTCTGTTTCCTTCTGCAGAGTAACGCATTGGCGATCGAAGAGTATTCGAGGCTACCTCGGAATAAGCAGCTTCAACGTCGTCCCCGCATATATCGCGTTGAATTACGAACACCAGATACGAACCCGATAGGACTTAAGGGGTTGCCCCCACTTGCGAATTTGAAAAAATCGATTTTTTATTGCATTTTTTTGAAGCATAAGTATCTGAGAATATGTCCTGAAAATTTCAAGTCGATCCGAACAAAATTGACTGAGATATGAGCGTTGAAAGAGAAGAATCCGTGAATTGAAGAACTGAAATTGAAACTTTGAACGCGTTTTTCTCAAAATGGCATTTCTGAAGTCGGTGACCAAGATTACTCGAACACTAATGAACCGATCTTCTTGAAATTTTGCAGGCTTATTTAATACATAAAAATGTACACGGAGAGAATTAAAAAGTAATTTTTGTGGTGAACTTCACGGTAAAAATTACCGTGATATATTTCAATGTGGTGACAAGTGAGAAAAACATAATAATTCGTATGCGTCAAGTTTTTTTTAACTCACGTTACAGAAAATTTCAAATACGTAGTTCAAATTTTACTATACAAGAAGGGTAAAAATTGGAGACAGTAAAATTTAGCATGTATGTTCGAAAATTTACCTACTGTCGGTTAAAAATTACCAACCGCGCCGTACGTTATTTTTACGGTGCTGCACAGTAAAATTTACCTGCGTCAACCTCGGAAGAAAAATTCCCTATAAGTGAGTCAGAGATGTGTGCGGCCGTGTAGATGACAAGATAACTGTAAGGATTCGGCTTCGATCCGGCCAGTGAAGGTTATTCCAAAGTCAACAGTGGAATTAGAAGATGTTTACGTTTCGGCTCTCTGGTTCGGGTCCTCTTCAGAAATTTTATTTTTCTGTATATAATATGATACACATTTTGTCATAATAATGTTTGTTTTGTCATAATAATGTAAAAACATTATTATGACAAAATGTGTATCATATTATATACAGAAAAATAAAATTTCTGAAGAGGACCCAAACCAGAGGGCCGAAACGTATCTAATTCCACTGTTGACTTTGGAATAACCTTCACTGGCCGGATCGAAGCCGAATCCTCAAAAACAATTCCCTATAAGGCTGGTAAAATTTAAATTCTTCGATTGAAGAAATCCTTAGTAAAATGTATTTTTTCTTCAAAAACTGGTGCTATAATAATCATAATAATAACCGAAATAACAATAACCATAATAATAATAATGAATATTATTTACTATTGAAAAATTGGTACAAATTAATGCTGTTTGTTTTTTGTTGGGAACATTTTTTTCATCCATATAAATTGGTATAGTCAACAAACGGATAAGGAGACAAATTTAATCATTAGAATTTATTTTTCGTTTAATACTAACATTTATTTATAATACATTTTGTACCATCGTAGGCTCGAGTGATGTGACTAATTTGCGCACATATTACTTCGTCATCATTTAACACGATCGCTACGTGTCACTTTCTCGCAGCAAGACACTGCATGCGACTGAGGCTTCCGGCTTAACTGAACCGGCGATGTACGCAGTTTAGACGAAATTTTTTTGGGAAGTCCCATCGTACCATAAAGAAATCGCGCTCCCCTACTTACCCCCACCACCATACCATTCTGAAGGGAAAGGAATGAAGGGGAATTTTTACAATGCAGTGCCTCAAAATTCCCGTACCGTACCACACGATAATTTTAACCAAGCGCGCACGATAATTTTTACCGAGAGCACAATACATTTTCCTGTAACATTCATTAAATTTTATAATAAATCTTAAAATAACTTTTATAAAGACGATATTTTTTTATAGACATTTCTGAAAGGCATAAAATACTAAAATGCACAGTAAAATTTCGCTGATATTATATATTTGTCAAATTTAAGTTTTGCGTATTTTGTTACACATCGAAATTTACTAGAAAATCTGGTAAAATTTTCTATCTGAAGAAGAAATTTTATTTTATTTTCGTGAAAATCTGTGTTCTACCCAACAATAATAAGCGAAGTTTCAGGGTTGTCATCTGGTTAAATTACCGTTACTGCACGGTAATTTTTAACCTTTAATTCTCTCCGTGTAGTCTTTAATCGTTCGATTTTTTTTTTTCGAAAAAAATGGCCGTTTTATAGCCAAAAAACGGCCGTTTTTTTTCGTTAAAATCGAACCATTAACTTTGACTGTCCGCCATTTTGTGAAAAATGAATATTTTTTAAAATCCTTCGATTAAAGACTAGTTTATACTTATATTTGACTAAATCCATCCGCATTTTTTTTTCAGATGATCCACTTCGCCGCAATGTTGGTCACCGCACACCGTGTATATAAAAACATTATTTCTTTGACGGCCATTTGCATCTAAACAATGTAATATTTTTCAATAAAAAAATTACTGAAAGTTCTTCAAGATGTGTTCTTTAAGATGGTATATTGATCGATTAAAAAAGTTTTGTAGTTTTCTTTAAAAAAATTCATGAAAAAGGCCTTTTTTTGCGCTACAAGTGGGGGTAACGCCTTAAGCGCGACCTAACGAGCAAAGAAACTCGCCGATGGGCGCTTTCGTACACCGGAGATGGAATTTGAAAGCTTATTGCGATTGGGAGCTGCGCGAACATTCGCCTGATCCGAAGATATGATGTCGAAATGGATTGACATTTGCATCGTTGGAGTAGGAATACATTTTTTTGAGTTTCTCTAATTTCTTGCGGCCGATTTTAGCTACTGAAATCCCACGAATCTTCTTTCAGGTGCTTACTGGGAAATCTGCAATTGAGATTTGCAAAAAAGATTTAGCATCGTAATGAAAAGACGGTAATAAAAATGTGAATAGGAATTTTCGTTGCCCTTCAACGATGCAAACTTCAATGCCTTCTTTATCTTTTGGTTATAATATTGTCTTTTTTTTATAATTATGAAAAATATTTTTGTGAAAATTTAGTTTCTCGATTTCTAATGCCGATTCCTGAAAGCTTCGATTTTTGCAGTCTAAATCGGACATAAAAATACATGCCTACACGTGGGCTTTAAAAGAAATCGGTTAAATTTACGATCAGGTAATTTATTGACAATGAGAAAAATACGGATCTCGGGTGATTGCGCCTTGTTATTACTGATAATAGCAACTTAAAAAATAATTACAAGTTATTATCGTGGATAGCAGCGACTTAAATAATAATCACAAATTTTATTGCTGATAACAGCAACTCCAATAATAATTACAAACTATTAGTACCCACAATATTAACGTAAAAAAATGAATACGTTATGGCTGCTCAGTATAGAGATAATGATAATGCCAAAAATAACGGTACTCGTGTTGTTTGGATTTTGGTAAAAATAAAACAAAAATCGTGTAGAATTGCAATAAATGTTTTAATCTGCGCGAAAATTATCTCTAGGAATCTCAATTCTCTGACGAAATAAAGACACTTTTCTGAATATACATTTCCCATGGTATTGAATTTTGCATTGTTGGAACGCAACGAAATGTTCTTTTTTACGTTTTATTTTCGATATTTCCATTATTATAAAAGATCTTCTATAGATTTATATTGTAGATCGTTAAATAAAAACCTTAATAAATGGTTGACGAATTTTTGTAAGCAAACTTTGCCAAAATAAATCAAAAGAAACCAGAAATAGTGTTTTTCGTTGCACTCCAATGATGCAAACTTCAACCTCACAATTTTCCATATCAATATATAATACTCGTGCGCAATAATTTTTTTTAACCCACCCAGTGTAATACGATGTAGAAAAAAGCGTATTTCTTTTGTGAACGTCACCCTCATTCCGGAAAGGCTAATTGATAAAGTTTCCTCGCCTATCTGCACCCAACTATGGATAATTACTGCACAAAGGCCAAAGTTTCCTGTTCAAATGAATAATTTTCATCCCTCTTCCCTCAGTTTCCTCTCGATCGACGAATAGATAATACGATCTCGTGCATAAATAATTACGAAATACTTTTAATGATTTCTCGAAGCGCGACTTTTTGCGAGCCTCTCGGAGGTTGCAAGAAAAAAAAATGTGCGGTAGCTCGGATTCATTGCCCTCGGATGTGTATTCACGACGACGATTAGAGGCGATTTTTACACGTGGAATTGCGCGATTGAGATTTTGCTCCAATTAAAGGAGAAAAAGGATCGTAAATAAATAACTAAAACGGACGTGGAAGAGCGCGATACGCGAGGTCCTGAGCCCTTTTTCCTTTCCCCTGTTCCTTAAGGATGTTGAGTCCCTATGAAACATGTTAATGTTAATTGTTCAATAAATAGCTTTTTAATCGTCATGAAATTTTTACACGACCTCCTGAATACTTCATGTAAAAACATACCAAATTTTCAGAATTCTATCATCATTACTTCAACCTCCTTAAGGGTTGAAATAAAAAATGATAAGAAAATTCTGAAAATTTGGTATGTTTTTGTATGAAGTATTTAAGAGGTCGCGTTAAAATTTCACGACGATTAGGAAGCTCGTTATTAAAAAATTAACATTTTGTTAAGAACAATTTTTAAAAGAAATACAAAAAAATTAATCACTAAACTTCGTTTTGTTTCCGCTGCTTTCAGTATATTGTAGACATTATAAAATTGAGAGGTCAAAAAAAAAACTTATTGCAAAGTTACATCAGTTTCCATAAAACAACATTTAATTTGTGAATGTTAATTGTTCAATAACGAGCTTCCTAATTGTCGTGAAATTTTTACACGACCTCTGAAATACTTCATACAAAAACATACCAAATTTTCAGAATTTTATCATCATTTGAAATTTCGGACTCAACATCCTTAAGGAGGCTCGAGCGTTCTACCAATGGACGCTGAAAGATACTGTTTTTTTTGCAATGAAAAATTCAAACTTCCGTTGCAGTACAACGATGCAACTTTCAACGTCACTTTTATTCGGTTTATAATTGATGGAAAAATAAATTTCGCAAATGTTCACTATTTTTTGTGACATATCAAAGCTTCGAGATAATAGTGAGGTTAACGGCGTGGAGTTCTAGCGCCATCTAGCGCGTCTTTCTCGAAACTATGTTTTCCAAAGCGGTGTACACGATTTCTCGACATCTAATGAACGGATTTATTTGAAATTTGATACATGTATACAGTGTAATAGTAGTTTAGTCTTGACCGACGTTTTTCTTCTTAACACCTTTTTTTCATTAGTAATAAATAATGAAAAAAATCATTAGTAATAACATTACTAATTAGTAATTACATTGAAATTTAATTCATTAGTAGTTTGTTCATTACTAATTAATTTTTTCCTTAGTAATAATAAATTCGATTTTTCGAGGTTAAATTACATTTTTGTCAATGAACAACAAATAATTTTTCCTCAAAAAATCGAAGAAAAAAATTCGAAATATTTTTTTTTGGTGAGCGAAACACGATAACAAGAAAAAGCTCGGTCACGTCTCAGCCAATATTATATATTGTAAGGAAAAATGCGTTTTTCTTCTTTCAGATCAACCCGCTGGCCAAAATCGCGTACACCGTTGAGCCCCTCCCGTGCAAAGGTCCGTCACGAGATTGTTTATAACTCCATTAACCATTACTCATTTTCACCAAATTTTGCACGCAACGTTGTTAATGTACATACAAATAATACATACAATAAATGTCTTTGCAATCTTGTTTATTCCTTGAAAGTAAATTGTTGAGATAAACCCGATTTTCGGGTCGTCGTAGTAGCCTAGCGCCTTCGTAAGAATCGAGAGTGCGGAGTTGCTTCTTCAAATGTCAAAATATAAATATACACACAAAGGTATGCAATGTGTACACATCGACGATGTGTGGATAAAAAAGATCGTACAACGAAAAAAATCGCACCGTGTGCTCGAGCACAAGGCGCTCTTCCTTTCACGCGCAGTGAAAGGATCCGAGAACCCCGACGCCGGTCATTCAAAGAGACAGGGAGGGAAAGAAAGAGAGATCGCGGCGCTTGGTCGCTGGCCGAAGGATCGATCGAGACCGTACACAATTTCCGGATGTGCCGCGATTATTTCTGAGAAACGAGTCTATCAATGCATATATATATATATACTAACGCATATATATATATATATATATTAACGTCCAATGGTGTAGATGCAATATTAATATTTTTTCTTCCTTCACAGCAAGACGCAGAAATTTATATCGTGATACGTAGTGCAGCTATAATCATGGTGTCAAAGTTCACATCATTGGGATGCAATACAAATTCTTTATTTAATTGCTCAAATGTTTATCGGTAAATGTTGGGCTACGAAAATCAATCAAACGTTTCGTAACGGGTTACCCCCACTTGCGATTCTGAAAAAATCGATTTTTTTTTATTGCATTTTTTGAAGTATAAGTATCTGAGAATATGTCCTGAAAATTTCAAGTCGATCCGAACAAAATTGACTGAGATATGAGCGTTGAAAGAGAAGAATCCGTGAATTGAAGACCTGAAATTGAAACTTTAAACGCGTTTTTCTCAAAATGGCATTTCTGAAGTCGGTGACCAAGATTACTCGAACACTAATGAACCGATCTTCTTGAAATTTTGCAGGCTTATTTAATACATAAAAATGTAGTCTTTAATCGTTCGATTTTTTTTTTCGAAAAAAAAAAATGGCCGTTTTATAGCCAAAAAACGGCCGTTTTTTTTTCGTTAAAATCGAACCATTAACTTTGACTGTCCGCCATTTTGTGAAAAATGAATATTTTTTAAAATCCTTCGATTAAATACTAGTTTATACTTATATTTGACTAAATCCATCCGCATTTTTTTTTCAGATGATCCACTTCGCCGCAATGTTGGTCACCGCAAACCGTGTATATAAAAACATTATTTCATTGACGGCCATTTGCCACTAAACAATGTAATATTTTTCAATAAAAAAATTACTGAAAGTTCTTCAAGATGTGTTCTTTAAGATGGTATATTGATCGATTAAGAAAGTTTTGTAGTTTTCTTTAAAAAAATTCATGAAAAAGGCCTTTTTTTCGCGCTACAAGTGGGGGTAACCCGTTAAGATCTCTATTAATGTGCGATTTATATGAGACGTGGAGTTTCTCTTCGGAATTACTGCATTTCTTCTTTCAACCGATCGGGATGTTTGCGATGACGTTGAAGTTTGCATCGCTGGAATGCATCGAAATTTGAAATGTCTTCTTTTATATGACAATCGATTATTTTTCACAGATTGAAATCGTGGAGCTCTTATGAGGGTAAGAAAAATCGTTTGAGTGCTTCTCGTGTCCTAAATCGGCGGAAAAAGTGAGATAGATGAAAAGTTGACTTCCGTCACATTCCCACTATGCAAACGTCAAGATCAGTGATTTCGTCCTGAGCCTCATATCCGAGAGAGAACAGGGGTGGGGGGGGGGGGGTGAGAGAAATACGATGAAAAAGTCGGGAGAGGGGAGAAAAAAAGGTGGAGAAGGAAAAGAAAAACAGAATGAAGGAACGGAACAAGAAAAAGGTACGAAGAAGAAAAAAAAAGAAAGGAGAAGAAGGACAAGAGGCAGAATATATCCGATAAACTGAGAAATGGCGGCAGTACCCGTGGCGCTCAGGATGAAAAGCCATTTGGCACAAGGTCGTCCAAGCACAAAGAGAGAGAGAGAGAGAGAGAGAGAGCGAGGTGGAAATCAAAGGACAGAGAGAGGATGAATAAAAAAGAGGGAGGGAGAGAAAGATGATTATACTTGTTTGCACGTTCGTTATAGTGGCAAATGCGTAGAACATGAACAGATTCAAAGTGTCGCAATAGCAGCAAACGCATGATCTCGTCTTACGAACGCGGGATTTTATTATACGCGGAGATCCCCCTCCCTGGCTGGCTCGAGCTACAGAAACGTCAATGCGCGGACTGTCTGCCCTTCGCGTTAATTAACGAGATCCGTTTCGATCTAAATACAAATTTGATAGCCTCTCTTTGTATCCTACTCCCCCTCACGCCCTCCGTGTCCTTCTCCACATCTCCTTTTACCTTCTCCTCTTCTCCACGCTGCTCGATCTCTCATTGATCACGATCAATTTCACCAAAAATCAACAGGTTGCACATACTGATTTTTCCCGGCTGTCGTGGATTACAATTCAAAGTTAGTAATAAAACATACCCTAGGTCTCGAAAATTGTGAAGAAATCTTTTCTTCAAAGAAATATCATGAAAATCAGCGTTTTTTTCGCCTAAAGGTATCCGCCCCCTTGAATCAATGTCACACGATGACTAAAAATCGTTCTATAGTGTTTTAGTGCAATTCATGCTAACCAGGTGGCGTTAGTTGGATCGAAATCTGTTCGAAGTTCACTCATTACGGGATTGCAAGATTCGAGTGGGCGTAAAGTTTGCGAAAATCGAAAAAAAAATATCGAAACGTCAAACAGTGTGTGAAAATAGTGGGGTGGCTTCGTGCTGTAATAAGCAAAACTGCTCCAAAGCATTACATACACATGATAAAGGAATGATACGATACAATGTAACATGTCTGTCACAATCTCTTTACTGCTTTATACCTAGCCCGCTGTTTACATTTTTCAAAAACTAAATATGTTTTTTTTTATTGATTAAAACTAACCATACAGTCAACTATTTCAAAATGTCAACGCTATTGAGTTACGAAGGATTAACGTCAATGAGCGCGGCCAGCACGTCTGCTGGAGACATCAACAGCGGCTGGATTCACGACCTTCCTCAAGAAGCTGGCCTACAATGTTGCCTAGATTTGAATATTTCTGTTCTGGCCATATCCAATGCTAGAGTTCACAGCGTTGCAATGCAACTACATTTTTGTTCACTTCTTTTATTATGATGCTTATCCAAAGACTTCTGTTTTTTTGCGAATTGAGGTCGCGAGTCCCTAATAAGAATATGTAAAAACGTTTGAGTGATTTTCACAGCCAAATGAAAAGTTGATCAATTAGAGAGAATGATTTCTCCCTGCGTTCCAACGAGGCAAAATTCGACGATATCCAGTTGAATTTGTGAAAACTTCCAGACTACATTTTCGTCGGACATAGCTACGTCTGAAAACAAAACCAGTATCCTTCAACATTCGTTCGCGAAACGCTCGACTGCTCGTTTTTATTAGGCAAGTGCCCGTGGAAGAAAGAACTTTTCGACGCGCGACTGCGCGAAGTCAAGGCGTTCAACAAGTCCGCCAGCCGATCTTCTTCATCTTCATATATATAAATATATATGTTACCCGCAATGTGTATAACGCAGGCACTCTATAGAATACCTAGTTATTCTACACAATAACCAGGTTCGCCAATGCAATGTATAAAATATTTTATCTATCGTTAACCATTGCATACTGTAGCTAGGTAATGTATGCAATACCTAGGAATTATATAGAATACCATTTGGAGATCAGGTAGTACATAAAATGGCGGACAAATAAAACATGCTGTGTTTGCTGAAAATCATGAATTCAATAGATCGTTTCAATAGAATGGTATTTATTTGTTCTTAAATGTTCAACTATTGTGACATTTTGTTTCGGTTTGTTGGGGCCTTCGGAACTTAAACATGACCTACAAGCTGAACTATTGTGACATTTTTCTTCAGTTTGTTTGGGTTTGTTTAGGCTATACCGACGCGCCCTCTCGCCAACCGCATCTATTAAACACTTTGCCGGCTGTATATTTGGAACTGTATAGAATGTCTAGGTAAAGTATGGAATAAATGATGTCATGTGCATTGCCTGAAGGTTTTAGGCATTCTATAGAACGTCTAGGCATTCTATACCGGATTATGCAGATTGCCGGTAACGTATACATAATATACGACAAAATTTCCATCATTCTCAAACTCTTTCAATCGATTCGCCTCACAAGGAACATCACTTTGGTGTCCGCCTCCGATTTTGTCGAAACTTTTTTATGTGAAAAAGTATCAAAATCTAAGACACACGTATTTTTTTTTATCGGCGGAAAGACGGTTTCAAGGGGTGATACGCACCCTCAAAAATGGTGATGTTTTTAATGAAAAATGAAAAAGGAACGAAGAACGAGGGAGCCACAAAACGGAAAGTTCGAGATCGTACATACTCGAGTTCGTAAATGTGTAATAAAAATGCGTGAAAACGTGCCAATGATTTTCTTAATCTAAATTGGCCCGAAAGAAATGTCACAAATGAGAAAGAAATCATTTCCGTTGCGTTCCAACGATGCAAACTTCGAGATATCGTGGGGTTTCGATCCTCTCTCGATCGGAGTCACGATCGATGTTCTATTTTTTTCGATACTCCGACTCTTGGTCTCCGTGGTGTCTATCATCCACCTATCTCTCACCGACTCGCAGTCCCTCAATATAGAGACAAGATCATCTTCTGGGAATTCGAAATTACGCTGATTGCGTCGACGTCGACTATTGCGAAATTCAATACAGCCGGTAAGAAGAAGAGCGAGCGATTCATGAAAAACGGCGAACCATCCCCGAGCCTCGAAGAATCCCCGGCGAAGGTTAAGCAGGGAGAGGATGCTTCGAGCTACATCCTTACGTTTCAAATGACACGTGTAAATACTCGTTCCTACCTGTATCCTCGTGGGTGTGTTTGTGTGTACGCGTATATACTTATATGCATGTACGTCTATATATGTATGTATATAAATATAGGGTGTCCTGTTATGAATGGATACTCCTGCAACTGCCGATAGGTCAGATCGTGTCCTACTATATGCTGAAATTTCCGTTTATCAAAAGTCCCACGGTTTTTGAGATGAAAACCACCTGCTTTTGGTTTTTCGCATGCCACTTCTACTAATGATAACTTTTTTTCACCCGGTTGTTTAAAAAACACTCTTCGTTATTTGTTTTGTCTAGAAAAGTCTTCTTTTTAACCTTAAATGTTAACTTTATGAGAAAAGATTTTTATGAAACTTCATGAAAACTTTATTAAAGACTTTATGAAAGAAACATTATAAAAGAAACTTTATGAAAAAAGATCTGAAAAGAATTTTTCATACAAATCAATTCGAACATCTGACTTTGACAGCCCGCGGTGTAAAACAAAATGTACGACGCGTATCGTGCCAATTACTTGAAAAAGTTGCTTGGCTATTGTCGATTCATGTCATTTGTAGAAATGGCATGCGAAAAACCAGAAGCAGATGACTTTTTTTTTCAAGAAATAACGTAAAGCCCAAAATCTCGAAACTCTGGGATTTTTACTAAACTGAAATTCCAGCCTATAGCAGGACATGATCTGACCTATCGACAGTTGCAGGATTATCCATTCATCGCAGGACACCCTGTGTATATATATACACATATATATATATATATATATATATATATATGCAATAGGTACAGATGCACAAGTAGGAACGAGCGATTTACTGGGAAATAATTATAGGTACGAGAAGAGTACTTCCGCGTTATATGCGAGAAGACGATGACGAATCAGCAGCTGCTCTCTAATTTTCAGAACTAGTCTCCTAGCCGGTCACGAGACGTAGCTGAGTGCGCTATAGAGGCCCGCGGCTGGGCTCGCGTGTGTCGGGGATGGATTTTAGGGCCATATCGAAAATCTATGAAAATCCTGCGAATTGAAGCCTGTCGACAGGACTACCTTAAGGATGTTGAGTCCCAAATCGCAAATGATAATAAAATTATGAAAATTTGGTACGTTTTTGTATGAAGTATTTCAGAGGTCGTGTAAAAATTTCACGACAATTAGGAATCTCGTTATTGAACAATCAACATTCACAAATTAAATGTTGTCTTATAGAAACTGATGTAACTTTGCAATAAGTTTTTTTTTTGACCTCTCAATTTTGTAATATCTACAATATACTGAAAGCAACGGAAACAAAACGAAGTTTATTGATAAACTTTTTTTTATTTCTTTTAAAAATTGTTCATAACAGAATGTTAATTTTTGAATAACGAGCTTCCTAATCGTCGCGAAATTTTAACACGACCTCTTAAATACTTCATACAAAAACATGCCAAATTTTCAGAATTTTCTTATCATTTTTTATTTCAACCCCTAAGGAGGTTGAAGTAATGATGATAGAATTCTGAAAATTTGGTATGTTTTTACATGAAGCATTCAGGAGGTCGTGTCAAAATTTCATGACGATTAAGGAGCTATTTATTGAACAATTAACATTAACATGTTTCATAAGGACTCAACATCCTTAAGGCGAGAAATCCCTTTAGGAGCGTGAAAAATAGGTATTTTTCAGGAATTTTTTTAGAGGGGATAAAACAATCTGATCATTTTCAAATTTGGACAAAAGTTTATTGTAACTGTCAAGTTTAAAAGAAAAATTTTTTTTTTTCGTATGCTCAACAAAATGGCGGGGTCATTAAGGGTCTTCGGACGCGTGTTTTCCGCGCCATCGAAAAGTGCTGCAGTTGTCACTCTTTTTCTGTTGATCTGAACAAGATTTAATAAGTGCCATTCGTTTACTGACACATTAAGGGGAAGGATATACCTAAAAAATGATGAAAAAGTGCAAAGTTGAAAATTTCGGAGCCTTTTTACTCCAGTTCGAATTTTCGACCACTTTTTCGACATATTTGACCAAAAAAAAAAAAAGAATTTATTTACACGCTACCTTTCAATCTTTAGGTATATCCTTTCCGATAATATTACTGAGAGTAACCTCCCAAAATTTCATCCAAATCGGCCGATACATTTTTCAGCTACAACACGAGCAGTTTTTGAAAAAGTAGTTTCGAGATAATCGCGTTTAAAGTTTCAACATGTGAAAACAATTAATTGTAGTGACTTGCCCCGCGCTCTAGACTATATGCGATAACTCCGCAAATATTCAATATTTCGAGTTTTCCTTCGATCGGTATATTCTTTGGGTATCGTACTTTCGAAACATGTATACAAAAAAAAATCGATCTTTTGAAAATTCTAAAGGGATTTATCGCCTTAAGGATGTTGAGTCCCTATGAAACATGTTAATGTTAATTGTTCAATAAACAGCTTCTTAATCGTCATGAAATTTTTACACGACCTCCTGAATACTTCATGTAAAAAGCATACCAAATTTTCAGAATTCTATCATCATTACTTCAACCCCCTTAAGGGTTGAAATAAAAAATGATAAGAAAATTCTGAAAATTTGGTATGTTTTTGTATGAAGTATTTAAGAGGTCGTGTTAAAATTTCACGACGATTAGGAAGCTCGTTATTAAAAAATTAACATTTTGTTAAGAACAATTTTTAAAAGAAATAACAAAAAATTTATCAATAAACTTCGTTTTGTTTCCGTTGCTTTCAGTATATTGTAGATATTATAAAATTGAGAGGTCAAAAAAAAAACTTATTGCAAAGTTACATCAGTTTCCATAAAACAACATTTAATTTGTGAATGTTAATTGTTTAATAACGAGCTTCCTAATTGTCGTGAAATTTTTACACGACCTCTGAAATACTTCATACAAAAACATACAAAATTTTCAGAATTTTATCATCATTTGCGATTTGGGACTCAACATCCTTAACGTTCAACAACATTTTGGCATAATTGCGGGCTAATTTAATTAATGGCGCGTCCAATTGCTTTCTAGAGCTCCGTAATGGTCTCTGGATAATCGGCGTATACTTTTTCTTTCAGTAAATCGCACGATCTTGGTGGCTAATTGACATCGCCGCGACGCGAGATAACACGACCGTGAAACTTCGTCTGCAAAAACTGCATTGTTTCGCCGGCAGTGCGGCAGGTGGCGCCATCTCGTTGCAAGAAAATGTCTTCCAAGTCCATGCCGTTTGTGCCATTTATCGGCCATTATGCTCCCCACATAACCTCCATGTTTGTACCTCGTGTAAAAATGAAGATATCCCTACTCGTCGAGTGAACAATCCGTTTTATTGATAAATTGAAATGTCAGGTCATTTTGAGATAGCCTTAATAGCGATATTCGATAGAACAATGGAACGAGGCTAAGCGCCCACGAGGGTGCGTCAATTTATTCTCGTGCGCGCGCGCGCGCGTTCGCCTGCGTAATTCGAGAATTGTGAATAAAGCTGTGCGCGCTCGCGGGGCGTCTGGATCGAAAGAACGACGTCGCTTACTAATCGCTCGGGACGTTACACGCAGTTTCGAGTGAATTGGTATTCACGCGCTCCGAGAGTAGAGGACCTAGACCCACAACACATCGTGAATTGGCCAACGTAGCCGCGTGTCCGCGAGGACCACCGCGGGCTAGCGCGCACAACCCGCAGTGAATTGGGTTAGAAAGTGGCGTCGTGTATGTCGGGCCAGCCCGCCTCCCAACATTGCGATATGTGCGCAATTGAGAGCCAGCTCGCCGTTCACAACCTTCGATTTCTCACCGCGCTCGATCGCGGAGGTGACAAAATTATAGTCACTCGAGCGAACGATTACTATTGCGCGCTATAGATTGGCGGAATCGCAATTTTTCAGAGACACAACGGAAGAAAAAGAAATACGAAAAAAGATACTCGGAAAATTGTACTCTGTGGAAAACAAAAGGCGAAAGTTGAGGTTGGCTCGTACTTTCTGGGACCCCGATTAAAATATGATAGGAAAGAAACAACGAAAGTGAAGAAACAACGGGGGAAAAAAAGAAACAAAATTGTCGGCAGATTGTACGTTTATTTGAAGAAAGAAGAAAATCATAAATGGCACGTACTTGTTGGGATCCTGGTTAAAATATAATATCAGCAAAAGTACGGAAAAAAAACAATGAAAAGATCAACGAATTTTGGGCAGAGTAAGTTTCTTTTTCAAAAGAATAAAATCGAGAATGGCGCGTACGCTTTGGGATTCTAATTGAAATATAATAGCAAAGTAACAACGAGGTGGAGATCGATGGTAGAGAAACAACGGAAAAAAAGAGAAAAGATAAAAATTGTAGGCGAATTGCAAGTTTATGAAAAAAAGAAAATTAAGACTGGCGCGTACTGAACCGGATCTTCGGGATCCTGATAAAAACACGATAGTAAAAAAAAAACAGAGTCGAGAACGACAAGAGAGAAACGAAACGAAAACGAAAAAAAAAAAAAAACAACTTATAGGCAAATTAAGACGTTTATTTTTTTTTATCCGAGAATCAAGAATGGCGCGCGTAACCTAAGTAAACATGATATTGGGGAAACAACGAATTAGAGAAACGACGAAAAGAAAAAAGAAACGCATCGTAGACAAATTGCACGTTTATTTGAAAAAAACAAGAAAATTAAGAACGGCGCGTATTCTTTGGGATCCTAATTAAAATTTGACATTCTTAGCCTGTACAATTATCTCTCTTCATGGTTCACTTCTTCCTCTCAATCCCGAGGAGTTGATTTTTACGATTCCCTAGCCCCCTAGGAACCATCAATTCATGTCCATCCTTCCGTCACGGCATCCCCCTCCCCCGTCCTGTTCTTGTAACCCATTGGTTTAAAAATCCGAAATAATTCATGAAAATAACATTTCGGGACTGATTCGAGATCAATGGTCTTGAAATTTGCTCCGTTGTGATGCAACGAAAATTCTTTATTTTTAAAAAATGTTCACATCAAGTAAAATATTTCGTTGCAAATTTGGGTTGCAGAAGTTAGAAAAAAAAATCCTGTAAAATGTTTTAATGATTCTCGTAGACTGAGACTGCCAAAAAAATGATTCCAGCCTTCCAGCGATGCAGCCTTCAACATGATTCGAAATCAAATGATTGTGGTCACCGTAAAATAATTCGTTTCCACAAAATCAGATTTCGAAGTGGCAAGACATCATCTGCATTTTTTCGGACCGTATGAAAAGTTTCGTTAAAAAATTGATAACGATGGGTAGTTGTGAAATAGCGTTGTGAAATAAAAAACGGTGATAAATGGAAAACTTTCCGAGAGTAATTACGTTTCAATTCAACATTACAATTATGTGGGTACCTAACGAGCTGCGGAACCTCGCTCTCTTGATACGTGGCCCAACACGCACTTGACCACGTTTTTTTTTCAGCTTCGTATCGCACAGATTTATGAGAGCAGCTATATATATGAAAATATATGTATTCTCGTATGCATGGGAAGGGAGAGGGCGAAAGAGAGAAAGAGAGAAAGAGAAAGAGAAAGAGAAAGAGAGAGAGAGAGAGAAATGAGTAGAGCAGGTGCGTCGATTCTAGGATTTAGAGGTCAGTCATCAGCCGAGAGAGTCGACCTCGACCCGATTCGCGACAAGGTCTGCCGTCGATCCCCCCTCTCCGAGAGGGCCAGCGGTACCCGTTCGTAATCCTTTGCTCTCGTCATAGCCACGATAGTGTCCATTCAGTGTGCTTGCACTCCAAACCCTGCAGGCCGCGTTTTAATACGCACAGAGCCGGCGAAAAATAAAAAATGAAAGGGCGACAACGAGCTCCATTGGAACCACGGGAATCGCTCCTTACGTCCAATCACGAAAAGATTTATTGATTGCTACATTTCTACGACATTGAAGTTTGCATGGTTGGAATGCAGCGAGTTTTGTTTTTCTTCATTTTTATCATTATTCAAAGCCGTTTATTTGCAAATTGAGGTCGAAAATGGCCAATATTAGGACGTTGAATAAGTTCTTGCTGTTTTCCAACATATGACGTTACCGGAACTGCGTGCATGTAGCTTAAGATGCTAACGCATCTACAAAGGATTGCCATAAGCAAGCTTAAAATTCAGTGTATGTCATTGCGCCAAAGTGTAAACAACTTTTTTTCATAGCGTTGAACATGTCAAATTTCGTGAAAAAAGAGTATTTACGGGGAATTTTACTGCACTACTTTAATTAAAAAATTGGCAGCTGAAGCACACAGAATTCTTGGTGAGACTTACGGCGACCATGCTCTGTCGGAAACAACACGCAGAGACTTGTTTAGACGCGTCAAAAATAATGACTTTTATGTGTCGAATTGGAGGTATTACTTCATGAAGACGCTAGCTCAACTTGAAGGATACTAGTTGAATCAGCCGATTGTTAATAACTGCATTGTGTTGATAATTGTTGTGTGATCAACTGTACTGTGTTAATTATTGTGTATTGTGTTAACTGTTGATCAAACTGGAAAACAGTTGTTAATAACTGTTGATCACACAACTATTATTAATAACCATTGATCACACTGGGAAACAGTTATTAATAACTGTTGATCAAACTGGGAAAGAGTTATTAATAACAGTTGTGTGATCAACAGTTATTAATAACTGTTTCCCAGTGTGATCAACAGTTGTTAATAACAGTTTCCCAGTGTGATTAACAGTTATTAACAACTGTTTCCCAGTGTGATCAACAGTTAATAACTGTTGTGTGATCAACTCCTGCATTAGCAGTCGATCACACAACACTTATTAACACAATACAGTTGATCACACAACTGTTATTAATAACTGTTGATCACACAACTGTTATTAATGACTGTTGATCACACCACTGTTATTAATAACTGTTGATCACACCACTGTTAGTAATAACTGTTGATCGCACAACTGTTATCAATAACTGTTGATCACACAACTGTTATTAATAACTGTTGATCACACCACTGTTAGTAATAACTGTTGATCACACCACTGTTATTAATAACTGTTGATCACATAACTGTTATTAATAACTGTTGATCACACAACTCTTATTAATAACTGTTGATCACACCACTGTTAGTAATAACTGTTGATCGCACAACTGTTATCAATAACTGTTGATCACACAACGATTATTAATAACTGTTGATCACACCACTGTTAGTAATAACTGTTGATCACACGACTGTTATTAATAACTGTTCATCAAACAACTGTTATTAATAACTGTTGTGTGATCAACTGCATTGTATTAATAACTGTTGTTGATAACTGTTGATCACACTGGGAAATAGTTATTCATAACTGTTGATCACACAACAACTTCGAATCGTTCGAAAGTACTAGTAATGATTAAAAAAAAAATAAAGCATTAATTTTCTCAAAAAAAAAACCAGTGAGTATTCATTCAACATCCCAATAAGAATACGTAAAAACATTCGAGCGGTTTTCACAGCCGATATTGCCCAAAATAACAATTGAGCAATTGAAGAATGAATTTTCGTTGCGTTCCACCGATGCAAACTTCAACGTCATGCATTTATGGTGCCAATGTTCCTGATGAACTTTCAGGGAAAAGACAACCAATTGGCACGATCGACACCCAAGTCCGAATTCCAAAAAAACCGAGGACGAGCATAAGATACAACAATGGAGCTCGAATCACACAAGAAGCCAAAAAAAGGAGGGGAGGAATAGGAGAGGGAGGGAAATAGAGGGTCGAGGAAAACGAGAAAATTCTTACGTGCGCACCATCAGCATAATCTCTGCCATTCAGAATAACACGATCGGGTTTCAGATAACACGATAATCGTACATACTGTATGTGATGTTCTATTAATAGAAAATGATTTTTTTTATGTACATGAAACGTCGCACGCCGATTTTCGAATGGATACGCTTACGTGCCTCTGGATAATAATTTGTTGTTCATAATTATCTTGTCATAATAGTGTAAGCTAACGAAGAAAATGTACACTATTGTTTTTTTTCATAGTCGTTCACATACAAGGTACATTTGTGCCGACGTTGAAGTTTGTGTCGTTGGAATGCAACGATATTTTTCTTTATTTTTACCACTAGCCGAAGCCTTCATTTTGCAAATTGAGGTCATACATTTCTATTGAGAACCGCCTAAATCGGACAAAGCAGAATTTATTTTCGTTGCATTTGAACGATGCAAACTGCAACGTCATCATTTGCGACAATTTGCCGGTAATGTTTCACAATTTGCGTCAATCACTTTCTATAATAACGAATGAACAAATGCGATCTATCGCCAGAATTTCGATAATAAAAAATATGTTTCGTATTTACTGTTGGAAAGTAGTAAGCACTTGGTGCATTCGATTCCAAAGTTTTTCGATGATCGCCGATCATCACATCACTCATCCTCTAAAAAACTGCCACGATGGAAAAAAAAACGATAGCATAAAAGTGCCAAAAACTTTTGATGATAACAAGTCGACGACAAAAAAAATCAATTCACGTTTCGTTCCAACGATGCTAACCTCGCGTCACGTTCATTTTGGGAAATGGAAGGATCTGGGAGTGGATTATCGATAAATGTAGGTTATAAAAAATATTCGAGTCATTCTCGTAGCTTGAACGTAGCGAAAACTTTCGATGATAACACGTTGACGACGAAAAAAGTGAATTTTCGTTTCGTTCCAACGATGCTAACTTCAACATTACGTTCATGTTGGCGAATGGAAGGATGTTGGAATGGATTTTCTATAAACATGGGTTTTTAAAAAACGTTCGAGCCATTCGCGAAGCCCAAAAGTGCCCAAAAATGTTGATGATAACAAGCTGACGACTGATAAAATGAATTTTCGTTGTATTCCAACGATGCAAACTTCAACATCACGTTCATTTTGGGGAATGGAAGGATGTTGGAATGGATTTTCTATAAATATGGCTTTTTAAAAAACGTTCGAGCCATTCGCGAAGTTCAAAAGTGCCCAAAACTTTTGATGATAACAAATTGACGACTGATAAAATGAATTTTCGTTGTATTCCAACGATGCAAACTTCGACATCACGTTCATTTTGGGGAATGGAAGGATCTTGAAATGGATTTTGTATAAATATGGGCATACATCTTACCTAAACGTGATTTTAAAGTCATCGGGGTTTACATAACGTGCAGGATGGAAAATGACGTCTTCAAAATTACCATTCGCATGTTCGTATACTTAGAGTGAGCATTCTCTCTGATTCATACGCGACGACTAGCCAAAAGAGAATCTCGTTGCTATAAATATGCAAAACCGCGTGTTGTGACTCATGACGCGAAAAATGCCCTTCGACTTTCGCCACAACGAGCATTGAGGGTACGGCGATCGATTCTTCCAACGTTGTGGATCTTTGTCGCAATTTTTTTTTTTTAACCGCAAGGTAAAGGGGCGTGGGTGAAAATCGGCAAGAAGGAGGGGAGGGAGGAACGCGGTGCATCAGAGGTAACGATTCCACGACAAATCGCAGGTGGACGGGAGAGGAGAGGAAAGGAAGGAGATTGAGCGCGAAGCGGTATAGGGAAGGCCGATTACTGTGTCAGTAGGCTACCGATCGCTGTCGCGCGCCATCTCGTAGCGACGTTCCGACCTAAATTCGGCGGGCGAAGAAATCGAGACCGGAAAAGCAGGCAGTCTCTCTCTCTCTCTCTCTCTCTCTCTCTCTCTCTCTCTCTCTCTCTCTCTCTCTCTCTCTCTCTCCTCTCCCTCGCTTGGTCATTCATTGTGTATTTTTATTTTTGTGTGATTTTATTTCATTTTGTGCTCTAGTGTCTTTCTTTTGATTATTTTTATTATTTTTACATAGATTTGAATGATATAGTCTCCTATGCTTTTCTGTTTTTGTATCGAGTTTTTCTTTTTGTATTTTTTTCGTTACGTGTATGAAATATGACGATTGCGTGCCAGAGGATCTTGCTTGTACCTAGTGTACTAATAAATCTACCAATCGCTCTATCTATCTCTCTCACTTTGAAGAGCGTTTGTCATCATCATCGTCAGTCGAATCTCTTGAGCTCGGTCTTTACCGATCTTCGGCAAATTGCCCCGCTCTTTCGCCCAGATCTCTCACGATCTGAGAAAACCGGTTGCGCGAAATAAAGAGACTTCTCATATTTTCGACCGATCGTTTCTCCGCAACGTTCCGAATCAGCTTCGTGACGGTGCTTTTCTTTTAATTCAATTTAAATGACACTAAAGTTCATCGTCGGAACGTAACGATATATTTTTATTTTATTTCTTTATTGCTTTATTTTTGTTATTATCCAAAGGCTTTTTGTGGCACATTGAGCTTTGCTGATGAGAATACGTAGAAACGTCTGAACGATTTTCACAGCCCAAAACGACAAAAAATCTCGAGTAAATAAAAAGAATTAATTTGCGTTGCATTCCAACGATGTAAACTTCAATGCTCTCACAATTTCAAAGGCGTTACGGAGTTTTTCTTTGGTTCTTGTGAAACACTTAACCTCCAATATGTTAATATTTTTTTTCCTACATTACATTTATTTTCAACGACATTAAATATTTCTTAAATTATCATCAAACTCTTGAAAATTCTGGGTATTTTTTAAATTATCATCAGAGACTTTGTAGCGATGATATTTCCCGTTTCATTTCTTTCTGATCCTGCATATCATTTCTTTCCCACGCCCAGTTCACTCTCACTTTACTCGCCCTTCAATTATAAAAATGCCAATTGTCCAATGAACGTCGAAAACGAGAAGTGGACGAAACGCGCGCCTCGCCGTCGATGAACTGTTGTTTTATATTTCATACGCAAATATACTAACAAATGTATGTATCCCCGTTTTTGTCGGAAATTGCACATCATATTTGTCACATTCGATCTCCGGTCCTATGAATATCAACGTTATTTTTGTCGATAAATATTAATAATTATTTTGATTAATTCTATGAGTAATTTAATGACTTTTAATTCGATTTTCGCGTAGATGCGACAAAGAGTACGAAAACGCGAAGAAAAAGTTGACACAGGCAACATATATCGTGCATTTCCTGCAATCGGGTACGCGATGTAAAAAAAACCCACGAGTATCGAGAATTTCCGATAATCCACTGTCGTTTGTCTCACAGTCAGATAACACGAGAAACAAAAGAGTGACGACATATTCAATATGTGTATATACATACATACATACATACATACATACATACATACATACATACATACATACATACATACATACATACATACATACATACATACATACATACATACATATGTTATTATTATTATTGTTGTTGTTATTATAATCGACTAACGATCCGCTTATTGTAGCGATCAAGCTGTCAAAATATTGTAACCCTGATACGAGAACGCAAAATGTCAAAAAGATAATCCGGAATTCGCCTTATTCCATAGCGATCTCCTCTTTTTGCTAGTCACGCAATTTAACGAGCATCCGAACGAATTTAACGAGCGTCCGTGGAAAATCCGCATTCGCGTCACATTAGACAAGCTCGCAAACATTTTCGAATCGATTTAAAGTGTATCAATTTTATTCGCGGTTTGATTCTTCCAGCCGGTCGTTTTTATCGAAATTTAATCAAGTGAATTCTTCAATCAGTCGCGGACGAAATGATTAATTTACTCAATGTACCGAAGTGAGCTCGGATCGAGCCAAAACATGATGTCGAAGTTTGCAATGTTAGACTGCATTTTAAATTTGTTCGAACAGCCCTCATTTCTTTAAGCATATTTGGAACGTAGTAATGTAAACGTAAACTCGTTTTTTAAAAATAATCCTCATCAGAACTTCTCAACCTGATTTATTAAATGAATTTTACTTTAATCAGGTTACTATGAAAATAATGGCATAAATGGGAATAAGGGAATTTCCTTGAGCATTGGAGTTTGCTTTGTTGGAATCCAACGAAAATTCATATTTATATTTCTTCATTTTCATTATGATACAGAATATTTTGTGCAAATTTCAGTTGCAGATCTGCCGATAAGCATCTTGAAAAATCGTTGAGAAATTTTGAGAACTAAAACGTGCTAGAAAAAATTTGAAAAAGTCGACAGAATTATTTTTCATTGTACTTCAATGATGCAAACTTCAATCCTATGTGCAAACCATCCTACTCGTCTGCATCAATTTTTATTGACGATTATACACGACGATAAGAAAATGTTTCTTGTTGGTTGTACATTTTATAAAATTTTGATAAATTCAAGATGAATGAAAAAAATGTTCTCCATTTTTTTATTCATTCGTAAAAATAATCGGGAGACCTTCGGAGATACGAAGAAAAAAAATGGTGGCCTCGGGATTGCGGTGCTCGGAGCGCCGGTCGGTTTGACGTGAAGTCGTCCCGCGTACTTATCGCTTTGAGGATACACGTTCTTACCGAGCAAAAGAGAACGAGAAGGGGAGATAGATAGATAATTTTTCCGTAAATTTATTCGAGTATGGGTGTGTGTGTCGGAGTGTAGGTGACAATTTCGTTTCTGACTTATCGAAATCTTAGCCAAATATATACTTGTTTTCGAAATGGCAAGCGGGGAGTCGTCGCGAAGCCAACGAGACGGGGAGAGATACCAACAAAACTCGTTTACGTATACCGGGAGTCATTTTTTTTCTCTCGACAATTATATTCATCGTATCTCGCCAAGTTCGCCCCGAGTCTTTTAAAATCGTCTTCAACAATCCCCTGGTCTCTTTCCACGACGAATATCAATTCGAAAATAAGCTTCGAATATTCTCTCGCTTCGATTTTCAAATGAGCAAAAAAAAAATCAGAGGAAACAAAACTAAAACCACGGTTGATGCGAATAATTGTCAATAATGTGAATTAACTTTAATTCCAATAGAAAAAATAAGGTTCTCAAGGCACTATTCTAGTCGATATCTCGTCAGTTCTATTCAACCGATTGATTTAAAATTTGTTATTACTTAAAATATTTAAAATATTAAAAATTTTAATATTTAAACAGTTATTACTCCAATGAAAATGTTAACTTTCGAGAAAAAAAAACGGCGAAAAATAAACTTTTTTTTAGACAGTCGCTTAAAATGTTTTTCTTCTTTTTGGTACGTGCCATAATGACAGTCTAATTGATCCAGTAAATTGGTTTCATTTCTGTTTCGGATGACTGGGAGCTTTGGAATCATGTCAACCGCCTCACCCCTTTTTTCACAGCCATATTTCGAGGCTCGTAACTTTTCCAATTTAAATTTTTCCGCACAAAATTTGTTTCATAAATTCTTGACACATCACTGGTAAATATTCAGAAATGGGGCTCCTGCTAGAATCAGGCTAATTTTTGTGTGGGTTTGTTTGGGGTTGTTTAGGTTTGTTTGAACCCTTGAAGAAAATTAGCCCGATTCTAGCAGGAGCCCCACTTCCGAATATTTACCACATCAATTTTAAAAATTGAAAAAATGGATACTAAGAATATTTTTTTATTTTTTTTGACTAACCCGAAATGTAGGCCTCTCGACTAAAGTACTGCCTTAACTTTAAAAACTGAGAAAATGTCAAACTCACATATTCAACATTAAAAACCGTTCTTATTTTGATTCAGATAATTTAATTTCGTTCTCGACGCGTTCCGCGAAAAAGGAATCGTAAAGATAAAAAAAATATCGTTTTTCGAAATTCGTGACCTCCTTTTCCACAGGTGTGGAACAAAAATACTTTTTTTTTTTTTTCAAATTTGTTAACAAAAATCCGCAAACGTGGTGGATCTAAGCTTTGCTCCGCGTGTCTTAATTGACGTGCAATTAAAACGAAAACAAATATAGTGCCTATAACGAGTGTATTAATAATTTCGTAAAATTTTCGAAATTCTTGACCTCCTTTCCCAGAATAAACGACAGTGAATGAATTCGCAGAAAAGTATTCGACGCGCGTATCGAATGAGTTTTCGAGCGGTAAAGATCGTCGATACAACGATCGAGTATTGTTCCGAGTATAATAAATCAGATATAACTCCGATTCGATTGAACGTTAGCAGACGGGGGGAGGTGAAGTTTCACCTTCGTTACGCGCGATCGGCCACAGGAGACAATTTTCAATCTCGTTGCTACATACACGTGAATAATAAAAATATAACGCGCGAATGATCACAAAAGTTTCGTCGCAACGCATCTCGGTCGAGTGTTGAGTAACATGTGCTCATTCGATCAAGACGATAGAGCACGTACTAAAAAAAAACAATTATTTTCACCCCAGTGAATTGAGAAATTAAAAGCCAGGGAAAAAAACAAAAGTTTGCTGTAGGTTTGTTTGGATTGTCAAATGCATGAGCTGTCAAAAGGGAAGTGATCGTCAAAGCCCCGAAGGCCACGACAAATAAATAAAATCTCAGATAGTAACAAAAAAGGCTCGTTTCCAAGAAGAAACAGATCTCTTCTATTTATCAATCACGCGCAAAATTATCGCACCCACGAATCTCCCGAGAGGCTCAAGAAATGACGTTTCACTTTTGTCGTATCGTCGTTTTATTCTTTTGCCTTCCTATCGGTCACGAGTCCCAAAGGTGATGAAGAATCGGAGATTTACGTACAATGAGGCACGGGCCGTTTCCGGCGCGGCAGGATTAGCGCGCTAACGAAAACAAAGAAGTCGCGCGACGACAAATTTAGTCCGCGCTTGCGAGCCATATCCCGAAGAGAAAAAAAACTATCATTCGGATCAGCGAAATTGTCTATTGATTTTTATGAATCGTTAATTTATCACGGACTAATTTTTCTTTGCAGTTTAACGGGCTTTTTTGAAAAATTGGGCTTTTCGAAAATATTTTTGTTCGATAGAATCACCTCAGCTATATTTCCCGAAAATTTCATCGAGATATTCCTAAAATTAAATGAGCTATTTTTCTCGAGGCACTGTTTTCAAAGTCGGTGGACGTGATATCTCGAGAACCGCTTGATGGATTGCTTCCAAATTTACAGGAGATACGATGAGAAACATTTAGAGGTCGTTGACGATCTCACTGTTTAAAAATCGATCTTCATTTCTTAATCGTTACGTAAAAATGACGAATTTTTTCACAGATTTTCCATCCTCGAGTTTCAATTCGTCGTTCCGGTGTTAAAAAAAGATGATTTTGAAAATCGACGATCGTCAAAGACTCGTAATTATTGTTACCGTGAATAACCCGTTTGGTTATTAGATTTCGGATTAACCGTTTGAGCTGGAGAGTGTCCACCGTCAAACGTCGCGGAATAAATTTCATCATCTGCCGGTGGCCATGTTTTTGTTGTTTCCCCTTATTTTTGAAGGTTCTCAATATATGTTCGTTGGTGTTTGAAAAACGCGTTTCTTTTTCACCGACCGTTTCCCAGATAAGTAAATTCGCAATTTCGCCATTTTTTCAGGTCTCTAGGTAGCCCCTTACATTTTTTTTCCTACTTATACAATGCATACGAAAATATTTCGAGTGATAGCGAGAAAGAAATAAGAATTTTCGTTGCGCATCAACGATGCGTCACGACGAAATATTTTTTAAATTCCAATAATACGTTAATTCGACGAAATTAAAAATTCTCCCACTAACTTAACATTCAAATCGTGCAATAAATAATTCCTTGGCACGGCCCAGGATGTGTCAGCCGAAGTAATTTCGTTCTCCGGTCTACGCTTCGGCGTCGCGAGCGAAAAGAGAGGTGTTATTTTTTCCGCGATATCGTTCGTTTATTCAAGTGTTTTTTTTTTTTTTTTGGTTCAGCTCATCGTTAATTATATTCGTATCCGTATAACTCCGCGATGAGCAGACCCCGCGCAAGCGCGCCGCCAATACGTGTGGACTCCCCGTTTCTGTGTTGATATTCGCCGAGCCTCGTAACGCAAAACATTATCACTCCAATTGCTTCTGGTTTCCGCCGTACCGCATGGAGGCCCTGCATTCGTCAGACCCCCCCCCCCCCCCTTCTCGCCCCTCCCCCAAACCACCGCCGAAATTGCACCCAACAGTTGAAATGTCAATAATCCATTTCTTGCGAAAAACGATTTAAAAAAACACATCGCCGTCGATCGAAGTTTGCAATGAAAATTCGTTGCTTCAATTGCCCAATATTTTTTGCCACATTTCGGCCGTTTTCACGTATTATCATTAGAGATAATGATAATACCACTCTGACGTTTTCACGTATTATCATTAGAGATTTATCATCTCGATATAAAAAAAAGGGCTTTGTGTAATGATAAAAATTGGAAAATTAAAAAAAGAAGAAAAAAAAATGTTGCATCCCAACGATGCACACTGCAACGTCGTGACAACTTAGGGAACTTACGATTTTTCTCTTGGGAAGAAAAAAAAAGACAAAAAGAAAAATCGCCAGGCTGGTGTCGTCGATCAGGGTGTACGTGTACTCGATTGTGTACGTATCGGTAGTTAAGAAAGTGAATCGCAAAAGGCGAACACGACGTGCGGGCACTGTCTCTTGTAAACCCGGAAGCAATCAAGCTCACGTTTCTCCACGCCCCCCCCCCCCCCGCCCTCACGTTGACCAACATACATAGCTGTGGTCTCGTCACTTCCGGGCACCCGTGCCTCGTTTCGTTTATTCGGACAAAGGTCATTTCGAAGACAGTCGACTGCGAGGACGCTCGTTCTCGAATCTCAGTAGCCCAATCTCGGCACGATTACGATATCTCTGGCGCCTTTATTTGACCGTGGATTATTCATATTTGACCCAAAAGAAAAACTATTTAAGAATTAAAAAATCGCGATTTTGGCTTCCTTTGGAAGATACAGGACATTTTACGAATTATTCGTTATTGAGCGATTTAACTGGTTTGCGGTAATGTAGCTTTCTTCGGAATGCGCCATGTCGAGAAAAAAAAACAAGAACAGAAACATAACTTGAAAAAAACACAACAGGAAAATAAAAAATAATTAAGACCAAAAAAAAGAAGAAATTTTTTTTAAAAAGCCGGGGCTTCCGAAAACTGGCTCGAGCAAAATAAAAGCTGAAAACGCAACCGATAATGACCCCAACAAACCCAAACAAACAAACCCAAACACACGCACGCACACACAGCGGAGAGGATTTTGAGTAGCTACAAATGTGGAAGTGACGCACCACGATTCCTAATCTCTGCTATCACAGACACGCACACACAAAACAGCCCTTTTCAGGGCCAAAGAATACCAATGCGATCAACCTCCACGCGGTGTATTCAGGATAACGCTGATGATCTGCGGTCAACTTCGTTAAATCAACGACAAAAATTACGACGAAACAATGTAAAGCACGCGGAAAATTCGATTTGCATCGAAAATCGGAAAAATACATTTTTTTCTCTTCGAAGCGCTGTAAAACCAAAACTAAGGCACAAAACGAAAAAAGTTATTCTTGTTTTTCGTACTCTTTTGGCGATATTTCATCATCGAACGGTTGAATTGAGGCGTCAGAGATATCGTAATCTCCCCCGAATTCCCGTACTCATTGCAACGCAAGCGATGACTTGAAAGTCACTTTTGGATAAGGGTGAGCGTATTCATAAAAATGTAATTCCTGGGACCGTCCGGTCTTCAAAGTCGACGATTCGTTGAGTTATATATATATATATATATATATATATATATATATATATATATATGGGGAGAATGGATATTTTGAAGCATCTACGTAATGTTGACTATCCACCCAACTTATTCATTCTTCACATTCATTCATTATTCATTGATCTATATATATATATATATATATATATACACACATATATTTAAACCCTCTTTAAAAAAAATACTCTTCGTTATTTGTTTTATGTAGAAAAGTCTTCTTTTTAACCTTAAGGATGTTGAGTCCCAAATCGCAAATGATAAAATTCTGAAAATTTGGTATGTTTTTGTATAAAGTATTTCAGCGGTCGTGTAAAAATTTCACGACAATTAGGAAGCTCGTTATTAAACAATTAACATTCACAAATTAAATGTTGTTTTATGGAAACTGATGTAACTTTGCAAAAAGTTTTTTTTTTGACCTCTCAATCTTATAATATCTACAATATACTGAAAGCAACGGAAACAAAACGAAGTTTATTGATGAATTTTTTTTTATTTCTTTTAAAAATTGGTCTTAACAAAATGTTAATTTTTTAATAACGAGCTTCCTAATCGTCGTGAAATTTTAACACGACCTCTTAAATACTTCATACAAAAACATACCAAATTTTCCGAATTTTCTTATCATTTTTTATTTCGACCCTTAAGGAGGTTGAAGTAATGATGATAGAATTCTGAAAATTTGGTATGTTTTTACATGAAGTATTAAGGAGGTCGTGTAAAAATTTCATGACGATTAAAAAGCTATTTATTGAACAATTAACATTAACATGTTTCATGGGGACTCAACATCCTTAAATGTTAAGGAAACTATGAAAAAAGATCTTATGCAGAATTTTCATCCGAACGAATTTGAACATCTGACTTTGATGGCCTGCGGTGTAAAACAAAATGTCGTGCCAATTACTTGATAAAGTTCCTCATTTATTGCCGATTCGCATCATTTGTAGAAATGGCACGCGAAAAACCAAGAGCAGATGATTTTTTTCAAAAAATAACATCAAGCTCAAAATCTCGAAAACCGTGGGACCTTTGCTAAACTGAAATGCCAGCATACAGTAGGACACGATCCGACCTATCGACAGTTGCACGATTATCCGTTCATAACAGGACACCCTGTATATATATATATGTTCGTTCCAACTGGTCAGATTCCACAAAGCGAGTATGCAACGGCTGCGCAAAAAGAGTTGAAACGCCATTGAAGCACGCGAGAAATCGAAACCCGCACGCGGTCTCGTGAAAAGCAACAAGTTGCAAACAACAATAAGAAAAAGTGAAGAACAAAGAACAGCACTAACCGTTTGCGGCCGAGTTGACCGCGTCTTATCGGCTCGAGAGCGAGAAAAGTCCGAGCAAGAATGCAAAACGATCGTGACTTTGTAACTTTTTGTTCAATCTAAACGATCCTTTATCGTTTTTTTTTACGCACTGATGAATATTCCTTGCACCGAGGCGACGTTGCGAGTTTCCGCGCTATTCTTCACTCGCCTCTCGACGCCGACTCGGTCAGTTAGAACATTGAAAAAAAAAATAATAAAAATAAACGCTCAACCGGATAGAAAAAAAAATCGAGAAAATTGAAAATGCAAAAGAAAACGGGCAATTGCGCGGTTATTGAGACCTTGCGGTCTGCATTCTTCAAAGAAGGGAGAAAGGGAATTCTCTTTGAAAAAAAAGTCTCGACGTATCGATTGATTATTAACCCTCAATCCGTGAAGGTATTTGAGGCACCTTAAGGCGGGATTCTACTTTGAAACTTTGAAAAGGCGAAATTGGATGAAAACACCCACCTGGAACACGTCGAAGGCATATTATATGGCCCAGGCATCGCTGATTGAGGGTAAGATAATTTTTTCTACGATTTATCACTCACCAAAACTTTAAACGCGTTTTTCTCGACACGACATTTTCAAGTACCGTGGTCGTGATAACTCAAAAAGTACTGAACCGATCCTTATGAAATTTGGAACACATATTCTATATGTGTGTACCAACCGACCTAACTACAATCAACTTAAAATTTTGATTAGAACTATTTTTTTTATTGCAAAAAAAGACCCAAAAAAAACGCATTTTTTTTCGTATTTTAGCCGCCATTTTGTTAATTTTGCACGTATATAAAATATTCTAGTTAGGTCGGTTCCTGAAGACATACTGAACATGAAACTATTTGATTTTTTTGTTTCAGACCATCCGTCGGGAAGATTTCACGACCACGGCAACGGTACCTGCTTTTCGAGGCGTTGGCTTTAAACATATTTTACGTGTACAAAAAATGAATGAAATACATTAAAAATTTTTTTTTATGTACTTAAAGAGTGTATTTATTGAACAGTTTAAACCCCATATCGATATCTTTAATAGTATTCTCAGAAAAAATTCACGAAAATAGCGTTTTTTTCATGGTTTCAAAGTAGAATCCCGCCTTAATCCCGTGAACCGGGGTCGTTTTTGTTTTTGCACTACCAAATCAACAATTGTTAACGAAAAAAATTCATGATCGATATTCAGGCCGTACTCCTCAAGGAATAATAGAGTTTTATTTTTCTCTTTTATTTTTAATATATTTTTTTCCATTAGATATTAAGCATCCTGCGAAGAAAATGATTTTGGGCAGGACGAAAACGACCCAGGTTCGAACGAAAATTATTTTTCGTATTTTTCATTTCGTTATTTTCGTTACCTTTCAAACTCTCTTTTTGCAAGTTTAGTTTATGGATCCCTAATAGTCTATAAAAATATTTGCGATTATTGTAGGCCAAATAGGCCATAAAAAATTGCGCAGTAAAGGGAAAAAAAAAGTTTTTTTTCAGATAGCCATCGTGCAGAGGGTATAGAGGTCTGCCGAAGAATAGGCAACGTGGACGTTGAAGTTTGCATCGTTGGAACGCAACGAGAATGCATTCTTTTCAACAGGCCAAGTATTCTTCGGCCAATTGTCCAATTGACCATCGAAGAGACTTCCTGTTCATTTTTCATTCTTTCAATTCACATTCGATAGGAGCTGGCTGGCTTTGTCCAGGCGAGGGTAATTCCGGCTAGTTTTTTAATAACTGAAAATCTTCAAGTTTTCTACGCTCTTCGCACGTAATCCTGCGTTTCTCTCGTTTCACCATTTGCACCGCGGGCCATTTCTCGCCTCTCTTGTCTCGCGTTCGATTTGTCTAATTGTGATTACCGTCATTCTTGCGAGAACGATGTAACATGACGGCGATGTTGCGCAATGCCTTTTATAATAGCTGATGTTCGCCCGTCGTAGCCCCGAGAAATGTCAGAGAGGGAGAGAGAGAGAGACAAATAGAATGAAAGACAGATCGAGAGAGCGAACAGATAGAAGACAAAGACGTTTTTGTCCTACACATTCGACGTATACGTGCACATGCAAATTACGTTTGCACCGTCTCGTCATCCCTTTCGCCATCGTCGTATTGTCTCGAAAAATTCGGCCTGCAGCCAAATTTATGTAGATATGAATGTTTTTAAATTTAGCTCGAGACTAATGTGTCGCGTCGGATCGTACGCCCCCCCCTCCTCTTCGCTCGCTCCCTCTCTCTTTCCTCGATTCTCTAGGTCATCGAGCGATGCAAAAATAAACGTATGGCTCTTCTACTATTTCCGATCACGTTCCTCGACACTGGCGAATTGTACGGTTTCGCCCGAGTATCCACGCAGCGGGCAAAAAAAAAACACTGCGGGGCTCCCAACTTCGGCACGTAGAGAATTCTTTTTTCTCCCATGCCCGCCACCTTTTTTTAACCCAACTCGACCTCGATCCTCGTCAGAGGCCGAGACTCAAAATCGGTAAAAAAAAAAATGCTTTCGACAATGAAGCAAAATCCTATCGACAAAGAAAAAAATAATTTTCGTTGCGTTCCAAGGAAGCCTTGTAGAGATCGAGAGTGAGGCGCACCGATTCCTCAATGGCGAGACCCGAAAGTCGTCACGATGTTTCGTCGTTTATTTTATCCCTGCGCAAATTATTACCACTCAGGGGGCGGGGGGGGGGGGGTGGGGGTGTATCGTCCGGAATGAATGATGTATAGATTTTGCATTATGCAAACGTTTCCAAGATGGAAGAACATTTCAACGCAAACTAGGGTGATTGTTGTGATTTCCCTCCGGCCCCTCGGCTGGCTAGATTTAAATACCGCGAGGACGGAACCGAGACAAGGCAGTGTGTCATAGAAGTGAAGAGGGCGACGAACCCTTGGCCTTGTCGACGTGCAACATTGTCCAAATATCGCGGTCGTTTTTGCCCGACAAGTGCGAAGCTCCAGAGAGGAAGAGAGAGAGAGAGAGAGAGAGAGAGAGAGAGAGAGAGAGAGAGAGAGAGAGAGAGAGAGAGAGAGAGAGAGAGAGAGAGAGAGAGAGAGAGAGAGAGAGAGAGAGAGAGAGAGAGAGAGAGAGAGAGAGAGAGAGAGAGAGAGAGAGAGAGAGAGAGAGAGAGAGAGAGAGAGAGAGAGAGAGAGAGAGAGAGACGAGTGAGGTGAAGAAGAGGGAAGAGAAACGATGATGTTGATGAGGAGATCGGGTTCGCGACCTACCTCAACGGAAACCCGACAACGACCCTCTCGACAAGTGGCTCGGGTGTCCTCGAACCCTAGTTACTTTTCCTTTTCCCCGCAAAAACTCTCTCCCGTGCTTTCTCACTGTTCCCGTCGCAAAAAGTCCTCGCTCTATCTCTCTCTACCTTAAGACACGCCCTGGGAAGATGGCCCTCGTTTTGTTTTTTCAAATTCCTCGCAACCTCCTGCTCTCCACCCCCCCAGTCGTTCTTACCAGATGTTATGTCATAGATACTTTCCCTCTCCCTCTATCGTAATCTCTTCGTATATCAGTCCATTGTCTGTCTCTCTCTGTCTCTCTCCCCCCTCCCCCTCTCCTCGTCACAGTTCTTCCTCCTTCGTTCGCCTCTCGCCGCTCTATTTTCCTTTTTTTTTCTTCCGCGCAAGTCTTTCTCCGTCCTTCGCCATTCAAATTCCTCGAGGCAGAGAGATCGCTCGAGGGCGTCTCTCTCGTCCCGCTTCCTCCGCGCCACTTCCGCCGTTCCCTCTCTCTGTCCGTAGAACGTCGCAACAACGATTGCAACAATGACGGCAAGTCCGCTGACTTGCAGCCTGCTGCTTGCGCACTGGCTTCTCCAGCATGAGCGTGCGATTAGTCGTAGAGTAGTGCGCGTAGTGGTTGAGTTATTGCGAGATGGGGGAGCAACGTAGGCGGTAGCCAACAGTAGCGAGGATTTTGTGCGAGCGAGCGAGCGAGAGCGTGCAGCAGAGGTGATACGTTGGAGCCATTCGCGATGCGAGTGGCTGACTTTGTGCCCGTCCGCGGCGTCTTATATACCCGCGAGCGAGCCCGATCACGTGATCTCCCGAGACCGACTTAGCCCCCACCGCGCGGCCTCGTCGCGTTTCGTCCGCTGTGGCTCTCTTGGGCGCCTCGAAACACATCGCGAGCTTCGTTTCTCGTATTTTCCTTCGGACGTCCCCCCCCCTCTGCCGCGCTCGCTCTATCGCTCTTTTTCTTTCTTCCTCCTCGTCTTCGTAAGCTCAAGTGCTCCGGACGTTAATCGTCCAAGTATACGAGAGTGTGAGTGAAGCTCGCGCTCTTCTTCGCCTATCCGTCCGTCTCCGCGGCCGTTATTATATCGGTGTGGCATCGCACGAAGAAGAGCTCTCGGATGCGCGTGGAGAGCGCGCGCGGTCAGGCGGGCAAACCAAGGGGGACGGGGTGGTAGTTAACGAGGACATCACAATGACGACGTAAAAACGCGCTAGGTCCGCTAGCACACTCGAGGATCTATTGCCCGTACATTCCCTACCCAAAGTAAATGTCAGTGAGAACTTTCAGTACTTTGCCATAACATCAAAATTTGCGAAAAAATCAACCGTATTGAAAATGCTAAGAACATTGGTTTTGAATAACAAGAGCGCCAAAAATCTATAAATAAATTGTTCAAACAAAAATTTGTTGGAAAAATATCCGGTAAACTTGATTTTTTGTGACGTCAAATGAGTTATTATATTATTCTGAATACATATGGGTTTTAAAGAATTTTCTCTCTGTTTCGAAAGTTCCGTTTGTGGGATTTTTCAGAGGCTGCACCTATGACACTGTTCGTTCAATACCCCGGACACTTCTTGGGTTTAAGGGGTTACCCCCACTTGCGATTTTGATAAAATCGATTTTTTTTATTGCATTTTTTTGAAGTATAAGTATCTGAGAATATGTCCTGAAAATTTCAAGTCGATCCGAACAAAATTGACTGAGATATGAGGGTTGAAAGAGAAGAATCCGTTCTTCGTGTAAACTGAAATTGAAACTTTAAACGCGTTTTTATTAAAATGGCATTTCTGAAGTCGATGACCAAGATTACTCGAACACTAATGAACCGATCTTCTTGAAATTTTGCAGGCTTACTTAATACATAAAAATGTAGTCTTTAATCGTTCGATTTTTTTTCCGAAAAAAATGGCCGTTTTATAGCCTAAGACGGCCGTTTTTTTTCGTTCAAATCGAACCATTAACTTTGACTGTCCGCCATTTTGTGAAAAATGAATATTTTTTAAAATCCTTCGATTAAAGACTAGTTTATACTTATATTTGACTAAATCCATCCGCATTTTTTTTTCAGATGATCCACTTCGCCGCAATGTTGGTCACCGCAAACCGTGTATATAAAAACATTATTTCATTGACGGCCATTTGCCACTAAACAATGTAATATTTTTCAATAAAAAAATTACTGAAAGTTCTTCAAGATGTGTTCTTTAAGATGGTATATTGATCGATTAAAAAAGTTTTGTAGTTTTCTTTTAAAAAATTCATGAAAAAGGCCTTTTTTTGCGCTACAAGTGGGGGTAACGCGTTAACATGGAACATTGCTCCGTAAACATATTGAATATTTGTGGCTCTTCGCCCATTTTTTTAAGTTAAAAAAATTAAAATGAAAATAGAAAGAAAATTCTAAAAAAAAATATACCTATTCAGAAAAATCTACGAATTCGTTTTTTAATATGAAAAAAGTCGTTCGCCGGACATTTATCGAACAATTTTTTTTCTTCAACTATTCACTTATAAGTTTTTTGCACTATTATCGGAAATGAATGTTTTTAGCATCTTCAATGTGGTTGACTGTTTCAAAATTTTAATCTCTTCGCAAAGTACTCAAGATTCTCGCCGAAAGTCATTTTTCGTAGGGAACGTACGGGCAATGCATCGTCAAACAGACCCGCATTATAAACTCGCGAGTCTCGGTGACGGAACGCGTTATCTTATCTCCAAATAACTCCGCGTTTCGTTAGTCCTGACGCTGCTCCCCAGCCCCCGTTCGCAATGATTTTTTTCATTCACCCACGCGCTGTCCTTTCCTACTCCTCTTTGTCTATTGATTTTAAACGACCGAGACAATTTTATCGCTCGCTCCGCTACGAGTCGCTCCGTTTCTAGGCGGCGCAAGGAACAATGGCTTTTGCGGTCGTAGAATGCGCCACGGAACTCGTAAGAGGCGACGTAATCTCGGCAGCCGATCGGACTTGTGATTTTTCCATTTTTTTACGCTACTCCGTACAATTTATTCGTCTTCGTTGCAATTTCGTGCGAAGATACGGAGATAATTGGTCGCATTTTAATAAATGCGACCAATTATCTCCGTATCTTCGAGTGCCGAGTCCACGTTCTTCGCTGCCGAGTCCACGTTCTTCGCTCACAATGAAATAATTATGATTTTAATGGTACAAATGTACGAGAAAAATAATACCAGTCATTGTAATACAAGTAATTAATGATAAGCAATTATTGTTAGTGATGAAAAAGATATAAAATGCGGTAAACTCGTGGGTCTCTGATGATGCTCGGGGAAAACTGTGAAGTTGGATTCCAATGTGTGGGAATCACATGATGTGTGCGTGTGCGTGTGACCGAGAGCGTATAAGAATACGATAGTAGCTGAAGACTTTCGTGTGTGTGTCGCTCGTTCTCTCTCTCTCTCTCTCTCTCTCTCTCTCTCTCTCTCTCTCTCTCTCTCTCTCTCTCTCTCTCTCGCACACACACACACACGCACGCACACACACACACACACACACACACACACACACACACAAACTCGCACAAGCGATGTACAATAAAGGCGATGGCTCTTGGCCCAAATAATAATGGGAGAGGGGGGGGGGCGTATGAATCATATATATATATATATATATATATATATATATATATATATATATATATATATATATATTCGATATATATAGAAAGTGAAGTTTTCTATAAATAGGAGGAAAAAAAGCATCATTGATTATATATGATCATAGGAAAAATATTTAATTATTAAAAATAAAGTTTTCATTATAATTAATAATATATTTTAGAGGCCTTAGTTATGTATTACAAATATTAGTTTATTTATTATTATTAAATATAAATTATTATTACATTATTATTATTCTATAAAAGAATTATTATTATCAAATATATGTATATATGTATATATATAAAAGTATTATATGTCACAAGTTGGTATGCCGCAACTCTTACGTACGAAAAGACGGCTCGAGATTTTTGAAATTCTCAAAAAAGGCGTCAGACGGTGAAAGTTGTATCAGAAAAATGTGTGTTTTTTTTTAAAGTTGCCTCGCTGTGAATTTTATTTTAATTGAACGAAGGAGGCAGCGAGACGAGAGGATCCTCCCGTTCATGCCTTGGGTGTTCGATGTAATTTCGTAGAAAGATGGACAACGATAAAACAGAAAGAATTATGGGATGGGGTGTTCAGGCGTCACGGAGTGACGGCAAGTACTATTAATAATATTGGCAGTTGTGTACAATGGGGCATAGATTGGGAGATTTTGTGTTCTCGTTCGTAAATCGTCGGTTGGTTGACGATGTGATATACGTTTCGAATGCTCCCTTCGCTTCTGTGCTGTGTCCCACACGGGAGAAGAGCTCGTGAGGTACACACTGAAGCTCCGTTAAAGGCGCTGCCTACACTCGAGACCAAAGCGATTATATTTAGAGCTAACAAGGCGCAGCGCGCAGCATAGCAATGAAGACGCGACAGCTAGGGAGTGAGAAAAGAGAGGCGGAGAGAGGGAGAGGGTATGAGACACGGTGATGACGATAAGAAGTGGCAGAAAGACTTTTGAGAGACTCTCTCTCTCTCTCTCTCTCTCTCTCTCTCTCTCTCTCTCTCTCTCTCTCTCTCTCTCTCTCTCTCTCTCTCTCTCGGGCTGATTCACCCACACTCGCATCGTTCACGCTCGATCATCCAGATTTGTCAGCGGCAACGAGCCTCGCCAAAACAAAAATAAATGAGGCTGGAATTTGCATCGCTGGAACGCAACGGAAACATTTATTGTCGGTAATTTTTTTTTTTCGTTGCGATTCAATATTAATCTGAGACTTTATCAATAGCACTCAAATGTTCTTTTGAGATTTATATTAGAGATTGAGAATCTAAATAGGACAATTTTAGATCGTAATAAAAATGAAGAAATGACAATATAAAATCTCATTGCCTTTAAACCGCAATAAAAGAAAACAAATGATAAAATAAAATTCCATGGCATTGAAACCGTAATATAAAAATAAAAGAATGATCAAATAAAATCTCATTGTCCTCATTGAATCAACGTTAAAATAATTGGATTTTTATAGTGAAATAAACTTTTGTTGGAGCTACGTAAAGCTTGTTCCATTCCAACGAGATTTTTTCGTCCTCCTGTCAAGTTTTAAAAACCAAAACCGTTCAATCCTCAATTACGTAAAATATGTGTGAAATTCTTTACAATTTGATTAAACCAATATAAATGCCTGCATATCCTGTTATTTTTAGGCGATTCCCTAAATGTTATTCCAAATCAATTTGATTTTCGTTTTATTGTGAACGAATCTCAATAACTTTTTTTTTATTCCCATGACAGGACGTTACCTAAACACGACCATTGTCGAATAATCTTCAAGTGCATCCAAAGGTGGCAACAAAGGCATTGGGGTTGACAAAATGTTCACTATGGGAACAATTGGCCACTATGAAGACGTTTCTCGAAGTCGAATGTCTGCAAAATCCTTCTTCATCATATATGTATATACTCCCTAGATATAAATGGGGTATTCCACGTGAATCCGGCGGACTTTTTCCCTGACCCCTGCCAATTGGATTAATTTTTTTAAATCTGATCCCGTTGACTCCAAAAGACACCCTAAATTAAAAAAAAAAATTCGAAACAACCCTTAATAAAAAAAAATGTTTCCGAAAAAAACGTCCCGATTTAAAAATCTGAAAAAATTCCGAAAAATGCGTGATTATATGTAAAAGTTTTCAAGATATCACCCGCAGTGGAAGTATGATATTTTCTGTGCTGAAGACGACTTGAATCGAAATTAATACCAGAACTTTTTGACTGCAACTGTTCGAAGTCCATGAGTGTGATTTGGTTGTTCAAAAATGGTCAAAAAAATGCATTGTGGGTATCAAAATATTTAAGTATCCGCCCGAAGTAAGCGGTTCTTGAATTTTTCGGATTTTTTAAACGTTAATCACCGAGAAAGCACAGAAAAAATCATACTCCCACTGCGGGTGATAGCTTGAACATTTTTACATATAATCACGCATTTTTGGGAATTTTTTCAGATTTTTAAATCGGGGCGTTTTTTTCGGAATTTTTTTTTTGCCTAAGAGTTCTTTCTAAAGGTGTAAAAAAAAATCAGGGTGCCTTTTAGAATCAATGGAATCAGATTTTTTTAAATTAATCGAATTGGCGGAGGTCAGGGAAAAAGTCCACCGGATTCACGTGGAATGCCTCATATACTGACCAGAGTGCTGTATTCACATATAGATATATATATATATATTTGAATAGAGCACTTTAGTCAGTAGCGAATGTAAGGCAAGAGGGACCCGAGATCAGTCATCGAGGAAAAAGGGGGAGGGGAGGGGAGGGGAGAGAGAGAGAGAGAGAGACGAGCGGATGGAATGACACCGCCGGGCTCCGAGAGTAGACAAGTGGGTTCGGGTTACGGCTCGGTTACGGCCTTCTTAAATTCGGGTCGCTCTCGATAAATACGGGCAACGGGGAGGAAAGAAAAGAAAAAAAAGGAGGCCCGCATCGCTCGATGGGGATTCTCGCCAATCTCGTGTACCGCAATTATGTTCCTCAGTCAGGGTGGAGGGGCTAAAAATGGAGATGCGAATGAGACAAGGTGGAAAGAAGAGGAGCAACGAAGGGGACTGAAGAGGCCCGATGTCGGCTGGAAAAGAAGAATCAGAGGGCGCCGAGCGCGGAGAGAAGCAACGGAGAAGGCGAATGAAGAAAAAAGGTTACGAAGAAGGATGAACGGAGAGAGAATAAGAATGCGAAGAGGAAGAAGAGAAGAGAAAAAGAGTGGGTATAATCTGAGGACAAAAAAGAAGGACGAGGTGAAGAGAACAAATAAGATGAGGGGAAAAAAAGAATACTATTGCGATAGTAACCTACATTCCGGCTACGGTGACTTCTCGCTATTTATTCCCTCTCTCGCTCGCGCTTTTCTCGCAGCTTTGCCACATTTCTCTCCTGTCTCTCTTTCCCTCTCTCGTTCTCTCTCTCTTTCCTATTTTCTTTCCTCATTTCCTATTTTATCCTCTCTCCCTCCCTCCCTCCGTCTCTCTCTCTCTCTCTCTCTCTCTCTCTCACTCTCTCTCTCTTCGCCTCTCTCTTCGGCTGGCAGCGACGAGGTCGTTACGGTTACGAATCCGCGAATGCGTCGCGAGAGAAACGAGCAAAGGAGAACTAGGAGATTGCATGCGGTGGAAAGAAGCGCCTCGTATTCCGCGAGAGAGAGAGAGAGAGAAAAAGAGAGCCGTATAAAAGATCGCGATCCACGTCGTTGCACGGGCCGCGCACTGCTACGACGAGACGTCGATCGTGAGCTGCACTCGCAAGTGCCACAGCGAAGCATCGAGTGCTCCTCCCCGGCCCTGTCGTTTTCCTACATTCGAGCCCTGCACCACCTAATGCTCGTGTAAACGATTATTTCTCGCACGCTGCAGAACCCGGACTCTCCGCTGATTATTTATCGGCGATAAATATTAGGTCGTCGGGAAATTCTCTTCGGTTATTAACTACGAAACAAGGGGCGAACAAAAAAAAAAAACGTAGAGGAATTCTCGGACAACCCAGTAGATTTGCATTCTCGGCGGAAGCTAAAGGAGAGGAAGATCGAGCCGTTCATTATCGATTGTTCGATAATTGTATTGTATATTTATATGATTGTATGTATTCGTTAATTATTCCATAATTGTTCAAATCAACTACAATATGATTGTTCAATGATAGTAGAATTGTTAAACTATACCAAAATTGTTCCTTAATACTAGAACTGTTCAACCATTACGTAATTGTTCGATAATACTCGAATTGTTCAAAGGTATAATAATTCTTCATTCGTAAACTTCGTTCATTCTGGAATTGTTCAACTATCGTGTAATGGTTCAATAATACTATTATTGTTTGACTATAATATAATTTTTCAATTCTACTAAAATTGTTCAATAATACTATAATATACTTTGACACAATATCATTATTCGATAATACTACGATTGTTCAATTATAATTGGTGGATAATGACTATAATGTAATTGAACAACTATAATATGATTGTTCAATGATACTAGAATTTTTAAACTATAATATAATTGTTCAATAATACTAGAACTGTTCATCTATAATATAATTATTTAATAATCCTAAAATTGTTCAACTATAATATAATTGTTCAATTCTACTAAAATTGTTCAATTATAATATCATTTTTCAATAATACTATAATTGTTCGATAATGTTATAATTCATCAATTATAATATAATTGTTCAACTCTACTTTAATTGATTAACTATAATGTAATTCTTCAATTTGACTACAATCGTTCAACTATAATATCGTTTTTCGACAATACTATCATTTATGGATAATACTATAATTGTTAAACAATAATATAATTGTTTAAGCGTACTAAAAATTGTTCAGCTATAATATAATTGTTCATTAATACCAAAATTGTTAAATAATAATACAATAATATAATGCGTTCGACTGAAATATAATTATTTATCAGTGTTACAATTGTGCAGTGATACTAACGATTCAATAATAATTCACGATCATTCGAGAATACCCTGGAAATTTTCACCAAACAATTCAACACGTATCATTTTATATTCTCCAAATTTTTCCGGCCTTTCGCGTGCTGCGAGGAAAAACGTTAGCAAAGTTTTATCTACGTTATATTTCTTTTCCCGTTGGGTCAGGGGCCGCAAACGTCGTTATCGACGCGCACAGACGGAATTCCAACGCCGGTCACATAGTCCAGAAAAACCGAAAGGCAGGGAAAAAAGATAACGATGGATAATAAAACGACATATGTACGTATATATGTAGAGAGAAAGAGGGCGAGAGGGGGACTCTCTAAACAGCTGTGTCCCCTATTTTTAGCGAGAGACTGGCTTTTCTTGTCTCATCGTGACGCAACGGAATTGGACAATGCGGCGGAGGCAAAGAGATAAAGAGGACGATTATAATGACCTCGTAAACTTAATAAAAAAAAAATTTACAGAATACCTCGTATGTACACACATTGTGTGTGTGTGCGTGAGCAGGGTGTCCCATTTCAATTGCTTATCTCAAATAAAATGGACGAAAAAAATCCAGCCAAAACTCAGTTTTCACTTAGCTTCAACTTAACTTTGATTTGTAGCCAATTTTTTTCTGAACATCCTATGTCCTATAAGATACACTCTTAACATAATTCTGTGATAAACATATCAAAAGAGATTTTATGATATGTTTATTTATTTGCTCATAACAAATTATTAAAGTATTTTTTTTTCTCGAACGTCGTTTTTTTGACAGCTTGCCATTTTTCTATCTTTTTAAAGGTTAACAAATCTATCCGGTTATTGTGTTGAAAGTTCATTCTATTTTTTATTTCAGATCACCCTATTTGCGAAAAGCACCTGCATCAATTGGCTATGCAGCAATGGCAGTGCTTGCTTCTGATAATAATGACGTCATTGTTTATCGATATTTTTCAATTTAAAGAAAACTCAAACTTGGCAAGATCACGTCTTAATTATATGCAAAACTCCGACCTTGTCGTCCCAATACTCTCATCGTAAAAAAAAAAATTGCAGCTCGACGTGTTTTCTAAGCAATTTTCTCCCCCAAGCTGCCACTCGAGACAATTGACGTTACCGCGAGATCCGTCGATCCGTCTAGCATCTCCATCGAATATCCCCCGCTAAAGGGCGTCTGTAGGACGGGTTTGATCCGCCTCTATTGGGATGTTGAATAAGTTCTCGCTGTTTTGTTCGTGGCACTTTAAAGCTTCACTAAAAAAAATCATTCCTGATGATTAAAGCGTTTCGAAACTGTCGTGCGATCAACTCCTAATCTGCAAGTTCAGTTAGCATCTGGCGATGATTCGAAGCCTCTAAACCCATCTCTGCATGATCGCAGTAAGCCTCAACAAGAATTCCGTGTACTTCAGCTGCATATGTTTTTTTTTTTAAATAAAGTTGTGCAATAAAATTTCCCGCAGATACTCTTTTTTTGACAGCTAATTTGACACGTTTAAGGCGGGATTCTACTTTGAAACCATGAAAAAAACGCTATTTTCGTGAATTTTTTCTGAGAATACTATTAAAGGTATCGATATGGGGTTTAAACTGTTCAATAAATACACTCTTTAAGTACATCAAAAAAAAAATTTTAATGTATTTTATTCATTTTTTGTACACGTAAAATATGTTTAAAGCCAACGCCTCGAAAAGCAGGTACCGTTGCCGTGGTCGTGAAATCTTCCCGACGGATGGTCTGAAACAAAAAAATCAAATAGTTTCATGTTCAGTATGTCTTCAGGAACCGACCTAACTAGAATATTTTATATACGTGCAAAATTAACAAAACGGCGGCTAAAATACGAAAAAAATGCGTTTTTTTGGGTCTTTTTTTGCAATAAAAAAATAGTTCTAATCAAAATTTTAAGTTGATTGTAGTTAGGTCGGTTGGTACACACATATAGAATATGTGTTCCAAATTTCATAAGGATCGGTTCAGTACTTTTTGAGTTATCACGACCACGGTACTTGAAAATGTCGTTTCGAGAAAAACGCGTTTAAAGTTTTGGTGAGTGATAAATCGTAGAAAAAATTATCTTACCCTCAATCAGCGATGCCTGGGCCATATAATATGCCTTCGACGTGTTCCAGGTGGGTGTTTTCATCCAATTTAGCCTTTTCAAAGTTTCAAAGTAGAATCCCGCTTTAACACTATGAAGAACAATAGTTGCTTATACGACGTCGAAAAGACATACACTGAATTTCAAGCTTGCTTACGATACTTCTTTATATATCCAACTTTCGGATTTGGAATTTTTATATGATTTTGACGAATACTTTATGCGCCAATTGCCGAATTTTGAGCTATTTTGACCGTTTAATCCTAATTAAATCCTAATATAATCTGAGACACGCTGTGCGTCCAGCGTACGAATGAAGAGAAAGAAAAAACAACGCGTACGGAAGTCCAGCCAGAAGTTGCCACAACGCGTACGCAGCCAGGAAGTTCGAGGCGGAGGAGGAACAGAGAAGCGTACAAAAGAACGGACGAGGGCGAGTGGAGTGATCCAGATACAGGAGTTGCCGGTGGGCGTTTGGGAAGTCTCGTTTCGTGATGTATATGCTCCTGTAATGGGCTCGTCTGGTCTATTCAACACCCACGTACTCATACCCGTGAACGCGCGACGCTGCAATGCGAACGTCCATTTACTCCAGCAGTGACGTCACAACCCCCGTGCGCACTCGTCAGCGCGTCATTCCAGCCGGGTAATTCGATCTTCTCGTAATTCTCGCAAAGCTCTGCTTGCCGTTGAAATCCGTTGGGTCGAGGAAAAAGGCGAATCAACGGAGATTGACGGATCAACGAGGCGATTAGATTTTTCAGTCATTCGACAAACAGAATTTAGGATGTGTGACTGTGACTCAAGCGGATAACGAGAGTTGGACAACCGCTGGAAAGTCCTGTCACACTTCCGGGATTGCGATCTTTCGGAAATTTCCTCTAATGAGGAAACTTAAGGATGTTGAGTCCCTATGAAACATGTTAATGTTAATTGTTCAATAAATAGCTTCTTAATTGTCATGAAATTTTTACACGACCTCCTGAATGCTTCATGTAAAAACATACCAAATTTTCAGAATTCTATCATCATTGCTTCAACCACCTTAAGGGTTGAAATAAAAAATGATAAGAAAGTTCTGAAAATTTGGTATGTTTTTGTATGAAGTATTTAAGAGGTCGTGTTAAAATTTCACGACGATTAGGAAGCTCGTTATTAAAAAATTAACATTTTGTTAAGAACAATTTTTAAAAGAAATAAAAAAAAATTTATCAATAAACTTCGTTTTGTTTCCGTTGCTTTCAGTATATTGTAGATATTATAAAATTGAGAGGTCAAAAAAAAACTTATTGCAAAGTTACATCAGTTTCCATAAAACAACATTTAATTTGTGGATGTTAATTGTTCAATAACGAGCTTCCTAATTGTCGTGAAATTTTTACACGACCTCTGAAATACTTCATACAACAACATACCAAATTTTCAGAATTTTATCATCATTTGCGATTTGGGACTCAACGTCCTAGATTGGGTAATCAATGAGGACGTGAGGATGAAGTATAATTTTTTTATCCGCACGTTTCTTGAGAGTCCGGCGATTTGAGACGTGCCGGATTGTTTCATTGGTGCATCGATATAAATACATCGATGGTTCTCTTCGCTCTCTTTCCCTCGAGAGAGGGAGAAGGCGAGAGTCCTCAAGAGAATGGTCTTGAAGTCTTTTCATCCTTGTAACTCAACGAAAAGTCTTCTCTTATTCATTTTCCTCATCACCCAAAATATCCTATTGCAAATTTGGATTGCAAATGTTGGAAAGAATCCGATAAATTATTTTAGTCATTCTCGTAGCGCAAGACTGCCGAAAAAACTCAATCATAACGAGTCGACGATTCGAAAAAATTTCTTTGTGATCCGAAGATGCAAACTTCCACACCGTGTAGTTAGCATCGTTGGAACGCAACGAAAATTCTTCATTGTTTTTTTTAAATTTCGTCAGTTTAAATTTTTAAATTTTTAGTTTATTTTCTTTTTTAAATTTTTAGTTTTTTTTTTCAATTCAAAAAATTTAAAAAATTTAAAAAATTTAAAAATTTAAAAATGTAAAAATTTTTAGTTTAGTTTAGTTTCAGTTTAAATTTTTTTTAAATTTCTTCAGTTCTATTGCTGTTTGAAACTCTTTCTGTATACTTTATGTAAAGTGTATTTGGATATACTTTATGGACTCCTAGTGAGGCTCTTGAAAAATATTGGTGATTTTTGTAGACCAAATGGGCCAGAAAAACTTCAATATGGTCGAACTTCAACGCCATCTCAACAGTCCGAGGGAAAAAATGAAGTACTAACGAGGTAATCGAGGATCAAGAATGACTCCCAATGTCGTCTTTAATCCTCGTTAATTAACCGACCGTGTGCGTCGTCGTTTTAGCAGAAATCTCAAATTATCATTATTCAGCTGGTTGGGTGATTCTTATCTCTTCCTTTTGTGTCGTAATAACGCGTATACGAATAGTTTGCGTGCGACGATGAGCATCGACGTATGGACCTTAATGAAGTCTCTTTCTCTTTTTCTCTCTTTATCTCTTTCTCTCTCTCCCTCTTCCCCTCTCCCACTCCCTGGTTTTGCACGACCATCTCGCGAAACACGTGGCACTTGTCACGTTTCTCGTCACACTGACAATCGTCGCTGGAAAGCCCCGCAGCGAAAACGAATCAATTGGACACGTGCGTTCTATTCGCGCCACACCAACCCGATTCCTATATACCATTATGTCAAAGTTTGCATCATCGCGATTCAACGAAAATCCTTTTACATTTGCTTACTTTCCCCTATAGTGCAAAATCTTTGTTTGCACCTTCAGTTGTACATTCCCCGTGAGAATTCCACAAAAAGAAGTTCGCCCAATGAACCTGGCGTAAATGGCGAAAAAAAATTGAGGCGCTGGAAAAAAAGGTAATTTTCGTTGCACTCCAACATGGCAAAGTCCAGCGTCGTTATTCGTTTCGCATACGTCAAGGCCGGCAACGGTATACCGTTAGGATACAGTTCCACTCTCGGAGAAAGCATTTTTCTAGCCTTAGGAAAGAAAAGTGACTTTGTCACGAGCCGAAATCGTCGTTGGCCCGATCGCGCGAAGTAAATAAAATTGGAAATAGAAAAAAGGCTCCTCTGGATGGGACAATGATTTTTCTTCATTTTTCAAAAGTCGTTTGTCACTTTGGCCTTATTTTTACTTTCAACTTTACGTTCTTTTCCAGGTCACGTTTTTTTCTTCTTCTTTCTCGTTCTTTTTTGGTCAGACTCGACCCCGAGGCGACAAAATTGTTTCGTCCTGGTGGTGGTCTGCAATTCGGCGGTGAATTGTGCGGGCGAGAGAACTCACCGCGTGTATTTCTGTCTTGCATCCAGTTATTTTGGTTTTCCTATGCTCTCTCTCTCTCTCTCTCTCTGCTGTCTTCACATCTCTTGTCTCCTTTAACCTCAAAGATATATATATATATCATTCCCATATGCATGTAGTCATCGGCTTTTTTGAACAAACATCACGCTCGTTATTAATGGAAGGTTAAAAAAACTTTAAAAAATCAACAGAAATGACGAAACGAACCAATGGGAAAGAGTGCAACCCAGACAAGAATTCGTGCGTGTAGAAAAAACATCGAACAGCGAAGGCTACGCTACAATTTTTCTTCCATTGGAAATAAAATGAATTAGTTCATTCAAATGGAATTCAATTAAACTCTATCCCCAATAGCGGTTGAAACCTACCCCCCACCCTTCCAGATTTACTTGCTCTCGATCTTTCTTTTCACTGATTGCCCGAGCGATTGCCTTCGTGACGAATGGACGAAGCTGCCGATCGAAGAGTCTTTATCGATTGGGCGAGAGGAGAAATCGTAGATCCGAAGAAAAAAAAACGTAAAAAGTAATTAAGTGGATGAAACTTTGCTTTGTTGTATGAACGATACGTTTTAAGTGGTTAATTTTTTATTACGACATATGGATTATGAATAAAGTGTATATGGATGAAAGTGTACGGAAAGGTGGGACAAAAAAGAATAAATATCTTCAGAACAGCCCGACGTCGAAGTTCTTTTTCATATTTTCATTTCATCATTCTCGATATCATACAAAATGTTCTTTTCGAGATATCGATTGTAGGTCTCGAAGTGAGCATATTCGAAAATCGTTGAAGACTTTTTGTAGGCAGAATGTGCCAGTTGGAAATTTAAGGAATTCGGAAAAACTAGTTTTCATTGCACTCCAAGGATACGAACTTCAATGTCACAGTTGAACAGCCATCGAAGTCGACCCCAAGATCTCAACCGGAGCGGAAAAACAGTAAGTATATTTTCATTTCTTTCGTGACGAAAAAAAAACATCAGACACCACAACAGAGGAACTAGAATTTTTCAAAACGGTAGGTTAAACGAAGAAAAAAATTGTGGGCGTAACGTTAGTTTTTTATTTTAGTTTTCAAACTTCTAACAGTATTCTAACAGTTTTGTTCCGGGCGTTTGTTACCTAGTATTTCAATATTGAAAATATTTTTAGGCTCTTCGAACTGATTTTCTTCACGTCACGAGACGAGACGAGACAAATGACACACCAGGGAAAATTTCGCGAATTTTTAGCGTCACGAATTTTCTGGGACGAGACGTGACACGTGTGTGTGTGTGTGTGTGTAAAAATAAAGAGCTACGAATGGATAGTAGAAATGAGAATACGCATGTATATATGTATCGAATAATACATACATAACGTATAATAAATATTTCAAAACACATCATTATTTTGAATATCCCATTCTCTTTCTGCCTGTACATTTTTATTAATTCAAATTTTTTAAAGGCGGTCTGTACATTAAAAAAAATTTATGTCTCTTCAAAGACTATTTGATGCGGCATTTTCGATCGGTGGGACCGTGAAATCAATAAACCCGTTCGTAACTAGATATGCAGAAGCAAACGACGTTGACGTTTGCATCGACCGATTTTTTTCAATTTCCTTATTTTTCTTACCGTCTCAAATCTTTTTTTTAATTCTCTTGACGTCATGAATCTCTAAAGAGGGCATATAAAACGTACGAGTGATTTGCATAGCCCGAACGGGCCAAAAATAAGTGTTATCAATTACAAAGAATTAACTTCGGTTGCGTTGCAACGATGCAAGATTCAACAGCATAGAAGAAAACGGGGCAGGCTCAGAGAAAGAGAGACAGGAAGAGGGAGAGAGAGATTGATTAATCGATTGTTTACTCCATCCCCTGGTTCCAACCATAGGCAAACTTAACATATAAATTTGAATAGATATAATGATAATAAAAATATAAGTCGCGTAGAAAAATAGAAAACTACGATTAAATGCAATTTTCGTGATTAAAGAATAATTGTAGATGTTGAACAGTAATAGGCAATAATAAAAATAAGATAACACTTCATAATAATAATAAAAACAACAACAACAACATAAAATAATAACAATAACAATAATACGCTAAACCTATCGCCACAATAATGGTAGATATTTTATAATAATGGGCGATGCTTAAAAATGAAGTTCCATAAGTGATGGTTCTGTGAATGTTGAGTGCTCTGACGCAGATCAGGTTTTGTACCGAGATGCTACAAATTATCAATAAACAGTAGAAGTGACGAGCTAATCAACCGAATCAAGACTCACTGTAAAGTAAAGAGAGGGAGGGAGGGAGGGAAAGAGATCTTTATTCACACTCAGCCTCTCATTCAATTTTCACCAATAGACAATCAAGTGGCTGGTTTATCGTCGTATGATGAAGGGTTGTTGGATTTCACAGTTACGAAGGTACATACAGGAGGCTCCGGTTATAGCCAAGCATATATTGTAGCTTAATATAGAAACGAACGGACCGTCCACATTCCGGAGGTAACTGACACCGACTACGCGACAGGGAAACCCAGAGCGAGTGAGTGAGTGAATAAGTGAGAGAGAGAGAGAGAGAGAGAGAGAGAGAGAGAGAGAGAGAGAGAGAGAGAGAGAGAGAAGGGGGAGGGAGGCTACTGCAGGCGACAAGAATCTTCCCCGATCGTTAACAAGTATACACGTTGCGTACGGGGAGGCGTGTTACTCGACTCGTTTGTACTTCATCCGTGATATACGATGCGAGCGGGATTAGCAAGAGAAACAACGGCTTTGCGACGATTAAAAGTGCCCCCTGTCTCAGGCCTCGATGAACGAACATCGATAACAATGCGAATGGGATTTAAAAAAAGTGCGCGAGATACATCGTAGAAATTTCTCCGAGACTTCCGCCGCTTTCTTTGTGACATTTCTCCAATTCCTGACGTTCACATCGTTGGAATGCAACGAAAGTTCTTTTTTATTGACCGTTTTTATGATAAATTTCATTTTTCGTATTTCAATTATAAATCTTTAAGGGTTTCTTTCGCGAAGGGCCGTGTCTTGCGGGGGCGTAAGGACAGCCCTTGGGAATCCTTCGTAAAATATAGTGGCGCTTAAGGGGGGACCTTTGGGCGAGGAAGTGATTTGATTTTCATGATTTTTTTTAAGGGGTTACCCCCAATTGCGATTTTGAAAAAAATCGATTTTTTGTATTGCATTTTTTTGAAGTATAAGTATCTGAGAATATGTCCTGAAAATTTCAAGTCGATCCGAACAAAATTGACTGAGATATGAGCGTTGAAAGAGAAGAATCGGTGAATTGAAGAACTCAAATTGAAACTTAAAACGCGTTTTTCTCAAAATGGCATTTCTGAAGTCGGTGACCAAGATTACTCGAACACTAATGAACCGATCTTCTTGAAATTTTGCAGGCTTATTTAATACATAAAAATGTAGTCTTTAATCGTTCGATTTTTTTTTCCGAAAAAAATGGCCGTTTTATAGCCTAAAAACGGCCGTTTTTTTTCGTTAAAATCGAACCATTAACTTTGACTGTCCGCCATTTTGTGAAAAATGAATATTTTTTAAAATCCTTCGATTAAAGACTAGTTTATACTTATATTTGACTAAATCCATCCGCATTTTTTTTTCAGATGATCCACATCGCCGCAATGTTGGTCACCGCAAACCGTGTATATAAAAACATTATTTCATTGACGGCCATTTGCCACTAAACAATGTAATATTTTTCAATAAAAAATTACTGAAAGTTCTTCAAGATGTGTTCTTTAAGATGGTATATTGATCGATTAAAAAAGTTTTGTAGTTTTCTTTTAAAAAATTCATGAAAAAGGCCTTTTTTGCGCTACAAGTGGGGGTAACGCGTTAAAGGAAAGACTTCTTTCCCTTTTTCGAGACTTAGGGTAGTGAATAGGAATTTTTTTTCGATAATGCCGATCGATATGTATCGAGAGATAGGAGAAAACAGCAAAAAACAAATTTCCATCCCTTAATTTTTTACTTTCACCTTCGATATCTCAACAACGAGCAACGATAGGGGAAAAATTCATACGAGCGAAATTGTAGAGCGTAAAAAAAGCAACGAAGAAGTATATGATCGCAATTTTCGTGTCTTGACGGAGAGCCGAGTTTTCGCAAAAAAAAAATCAAATTTACCACTGTTTTGAAGATGGCGGAGAAAGGTTACGGAAAATCTTGGTCGACAATTTCAAGTTAAGCTTTTCTAAGCCCCTCCTACACTGTATTAAAAAATCAGCCGTCTCGGTTCTTTTGCATTTTCAAATGTATATAATTACCGGACTACTACTTTTATTACTACTTGTGGCTGTTACATGGTATTTTTTTATTGATCCTTAGAATTGGCATGGTCTTTTAAACTGCATTTTCAAAATTGACGTGACGTATAGCTAAAAAACGAATCGACCGATTCTGATGAAATTTGGTATCAATTTTTGAAACCTTATTGTCTAAAACATGATCCTAAATGTTTTCAAAAATTGAAAAAATATATACATTTTTAGTTGCAAAATGTAGATTTTTTTTTTGGAAAATCCAATCTTTTTGTTTCAAAGCGTACCATTTCATCGATTTTCAACATTTCTTACTTTTTGTTGGTTCATATTCTGCGTATGAGTGTTGATAGAAGAAAAACCTTCGTTGGTTGTTTTTTAAGATTAATCCCGCGGACGCTAACTGTCACGCCGTCTGACAGCGTCCGCCGCAACCAGTCGAGACGGTGCCATGCATACCTCCGCCATTTTTAAAGATTAATAAAAGAAATACCATTCAACAGTCAAAGGCAATATCAATCAATCAAATCGACTTTTATTTGCACAAGTTTCAACCATTTTTTTACAAAACAAGTCAAAGGTAGTAATAAAATATACCCGAAGTCTCAACAATGGTAAAGAAATCTTACCTTCTAAGGGGTCTTCTCACTGTAGACGCTAAGAAAGACTATTTTCGTGAATTTTGTTGACAGCTTTATTTATAGATATTGATATAAAAGTTGTTAAACTCAGCACTCAACACTTTCGAAATACATTTTAAAAAACATTTTTATTTATTTAAGTCACTATTTATAGACGAAAATGGTAGGTAAAAAAATATCCTAAAAAAATTGTAGGTGTACGCTGTTGATGAAATCTCAGAGATGGATCATTCGAAACGAATAAATCAAACGGTTTTAAATTCAGCATGTCAATGGCTATATCGCATATCGTACGATTTTCGAGATATGCAAATATAACAAAATCGCGCACATTTTTCGAACGAACACAAAAACGCGTTTTTTCACCGTTTTTGACAAAAAAATTGTAAATATAAAAATTTTCAAAACCCTTGATATACGCTATAGCTATAGTTGTAAGGTATATGTGGTTAAAATTTCATAAGGATCGGTCCAGTAGTTTCGAAGATTTCGTCAAAAAGCCGTCGAAAAACGTTGTTTCGAAAAAAACGCGTTTAAAGTTTGTTCGGGTTACATAAGTACATAATTTCTTTTTGAATGTATTTCGAAAGTGTATTTACTAAGTGTAACAACTTTTATATCAATATCTATAATATAAACCAATAAAAAAAATGCATGAAAATACCCTTTTTAGCGTCTAAAGTGAGAAGACCCCTTAAGGAGTTGCGGCACAAATGACGAAATGTTACCATTCGCTTCAAATTTATACAGTCAATTCTTTGTCATATGCCGAATGCACTCTCCAAACTTTAAATCGATCATCTACACAGTTTCTATAAAATGCACAATTGAAAGAACTGCACAACTGAAAGAAATGCACAATTGAAGACCCCTTTAAAAAAATCATGAAAATCGTAATTTTTTATTGAAAACCATGAACGGGAATAAAAAAATTCGCGCGAATTTAGTAGATTTAGACATTTTTACATTTGCCCTGAAAAGTCTACGACAATTCTTTCGCTAGTCACATTTTTTCAAGTTTCATAATTAATATTGTCTCGAACCATTCGTTAAGGATGTTGAGTCCCCAATCGCAAATGATAATAAAATTCTGAAAACTTGGTACGTTTTTGTATGAAGTATTTCAGAGCTCGTGGAAAATTTCACGACAATTAGGAAGCTCGTTATTGAACAATTAACATTCACAAATTAAATGTTGTCTTATGGAAACTGATGTAAGTTAGCAATAAGTTTTTTTTTGACCTCTCAATTTTGTAATATCTACAATATACTGAAAGCAACGGAAACAAAACGAAGTTTATTGATAAATTTTTTGTTATTTCTTTTAAAAATTGTTCTTAACAAAATGTTAATTTTTTAATAACGAGCTTCCTAATCGTCGCGAAATTTTAACACGACCTCTTAAATACTTCATACAAAAACATGGCAAATTTTCAGAATTTTTTTATCATTTGTTATTTCAACCCCTAAGGAGGTTGAAGTAATGATGATAGAATTCTGAAAATTTGGTATGTTTTTACATAAAGCATTCTGGAGGTCGTGTCAAAATGTCATGACAATTAAGAAGCTATTTATTGAACAATTAACATTAACATGTTTCATAGGGACTCAACATCCTTAAGCCCCCGTTTTTATCCGCGTTACGAAATATTCAGAAATGTTCACACGAGTTGAGCAGTTTGTATGAGGCATCTAGAGTCACTCGGTGTATAAATCATTGGACATAAATGTGGCCATAAGCCGTATAAATGAGACGATTTGTGGAGTCGTAATTTTTCGTTAAAAGTGCGATGACTAAGCGCGACCTTTTGCCAGTAAACCAAGACATATTTTTCCTTGATTATAGACGAAAATCAGTTAATTGTTAAATATTATAGTTTGCAAAAGAAATACCTCAAACGAGCACCTTGGGAAAAAAATGGTTCGCGACATTTTTCTTGGGCGGTATTTGCCAGACTCGAGCAAAGCAAAGAAAAAAGAAAAATTCTCATTGCTCTCCAACGATGCGAACTTCAATCTCATCAAGATGATAGTACGGCTCGAACGAGCGTTCGAGGTGGTGCCAAACGTTGGAATATATTCCTCGGGATGACAGACAGGTGGCAGTCTCGAAATGATTCGAGACGATGGGTTTGGGGAGCCGTCGAATCTCATCCTCGGCAAGGCTCGCGACGCTTTTTTTGGCCGTGTTCGATGGTATTATAGATGGAAATTCGTGTATGGGAACAACGGTATGGAGAGAGCTTCATTCAGTGTAGAAGCAGGTAACGGTTTCCGGGCAGGGATGTAGCACAGCCTACATACCTTCGATCCGAGCTGCGTTCAACGAGCGTAGAGCAAGCGAGACGAAAAGTCTCGGCAAAGAAAGAAAGAGAGAGAAATAGAGGGGGAGGGAGACTCGCTCTGTGTGTGCGTATTTATATAGACGAGAATGAGAAAGGGGGGGGGGGGACCAGCAGATTTACAAACGAGCCCACGATTCGCGGAATCTCCGCGAGTCTATTTTTTTTCTCTCCCATTATCCTAGGAATCAAACGAATAGAAGAAGAAAAAAAAACGTTGTTGACATTTGTATCGTTGGAACGCAACGAAAATTCTTCCTCATTTCATTTCTTTATTTTTATCCCTATCTATACCCTTCTTTTGCACTTACAGGTTACGGATCCCCAATAAAGATCTGCAAAATTATTTCAGTGACATTTATAGCCCGAGTGTGGGGAAAAAATTATTCAGTACGAGAAAAAAATTCGTTGCGTTTCAACGATGCAAGCTTCGATGAATAGAGAGAGAAAAAATAGCCAAAAACCGTGCGATCGAAGTTTGCGTCGTTTTTTCAGATGCTTGACGGTAGGTCTGCAGTGGTTGATGTCGAAGTTAGCATCGTTGGAACGCAACGTAAATTCATTCTTTTTCAATCGTCCAGATTTTTTTTTGGACGTTTTAGCCTGTTCGCGGATTTTTGTTAGACACTCACGACGTTCATTTGCAAATAAATGCTTTGGATAATAATAAAAATAAAGAAATGAAAAATAAACAAACGAAAAATCGTGGCCTTCCGACGATGCCAACTTCAGGATCATCTGCAATTGAAATTTGCAGAAAAGCTTCGGTATCGTGATCCAAAATGAGGCAATGAAACTACGAACGTGAATCTTCGCCGCCCTTTCACGAAATAAACTTATCCCAAAAATGTGGCAAGCTATGCTGCGATGATTTTTTTCCCCAACAGCTTATTGATTTCATAAACGCCGAAAATTCGCGAAACAGTGGGGGAAAAAGAACGATTCTTCGTTGTAGCATCGAAGATTGACAAAATTTAATTTCGGTTCGGTTGCAGCATCGGACAGTCGTACTCGAGGCTAAGATTAACGGACTAAAAATGGAAGAGAAAGAAAAGCAGGGGAAAATCATAAAAGAGTAAAAATAGAGAAAAAAGAATCTCCTCCGCTGATTACTGGCCGGTTTAATTTAATTGGAGATTTACGTACGTGCGGCCAGTACGGTTATTGCTAAAGTTATACATATGCAGCATGCATACGCAAATGCATGCGCGCGCACACACACACATGCATTTTCCGATTTTTTTGGAGTTATACGCATACACACACACACACGCGCGCGCGCGCACACACACACACACACACACACACAAATGGATGGATGGATGGATGGATATATGTATATTCGTGTTTTTGTGTGTATGCACGCGCACATTGGAATATCTCAGTGAAAGGAAGTACGTAAAACGCGGGTAGGTATAGTTACTTAACCTCAGTTTGACAGAAACGAGGTCATTTTTATAGCTTCTCTCGTTCGGCTGGATAAGCGGAGTTATGTATACCGACACACACAAACTTGCGCGCATATATAATATAATTAGTATTCTACATACTTACGATTGGGTACCCGTCTAAATAAATTTACCGAAATATATTAGTTATGAACGTTAATATTGCAAAATCAGTGACCACGATATCTCAAAAATGACTGCACCGATCGATTTCAAATTTTAGGAGCTTCTTCCACCCATCCAAAAGCAGCGCTTGAAGGAGGTATTTTTGTTCGATGTCTAGTTCTTTGTTATCAATGAAAAGAACGTTATTTTTACCGTAATCGATACTTGTAGTAATGGACTGTTTTTTTTATCATTATTTTATTAAATGCTTTGTTCGAGCGCTAGATAATTTAATGCGAAACTAGATGCGTTTGATTTTTTTTTCGGATATGTTGTTTCCGAGCAGCAGTTTTATTCGCAGAGAGTGCGAATAAAACCGTTTGATTTTTTTTTTTCGGATGATCCATCTCCGAGACCACAACTGCGCAGACCTACCATTTTTAAGGACATTTTTTCAACTACCATTTTCGTCTATGGTGGCTTGAACAAATAAATATTTTTTTCATGAATTTCAAAAGTGTATTTATTAAGTGTGACAACTATTTTATCAATATCTCAAAGATAAACTATTTTAAAAATTCATGAAAATATCCTTTTTAGCGTCTGAAGTGAGAAGACCCCCTTAATATCATATTTTCCTCGGTCGCAAAATCTCCGCGCCAGACCCGCAAAAAACACAGGGCCACCTTATAATCGTTACCTCGTATACACACACGCACACTTGGAACATACACGATGCATGCAACGAAATGCAGCACCGATATCTCGTTCTGCAAGACTTCGAACTCGCGAAAGAGCAAAAAACGAGAGAATGAAGGGAGGGGATGATAGAGCGCAGGAATTGTACCCGTCGAAGCACCGATATCGTGTCCCTATCATATTATCTGTTTTCTCGTTTTTTTGTTTGTTTACTTCCTTTTACGTTCTCTCTGTGCCTTGTCTCTCGTGGACGCTTAGAGGCCTTGAATTTTTCATCGATACGAGCCGATTCGTCGCAATCGTCCCTAAACGCTGTAGTTTACAAAATTGCTCGTGAGAATAATCCCTAAAAAAAAGAAAGAGGCACGAAAAAGTTCGGAACCCAGGAAAGAATACGACGAATATTTCCATATATATGTTCAATTGGAAAAGAGCATTACAAAAAAAGGGAGACGTCGATTTTTGATTTTTTTTTTATCGCAACGTACGCGAAGCCCGCAATTTTCGCATGAAAAATAAAACGGGCCAAGCGTTCTATCAGTACGATGCGAGACGTGTAATTCGTGGGGTACAGTAGCCTGAAATTCGGCACCTCCAATGAAATTCGTTTCGGACAATCCCGTTTGTGCACGCATATGCGAATTACCGTTATCAATAATTCGTTGAAACTTGAATGAATTTGCTCGGCGAGAGTTCCAACACGCTACCTTAAGGGGAGAGATACCTTTAGGCGAGGAAAAAAGTTGCTGATTTTCGTGATATTGTTTTGGAAGGAATTCTTCACCATTTTTGGAACTTTAGGGACTGAGGGTAGTAGTATAACGTTTTATTACTACTTTTGGCTGTTATGTGGAAATTTTTTTCATGATTAATTTTTTTTTAATGGCGAAGGTATGGCATGGATTTCTAAACTGGCGTGACGTATAGTTAAAAAACGAATCGACCGATTCCGATGAAATTTGGTATAAATCTTTGTAACCTTATTGTCTAAAACATGAACCTGAATGTTTATGAAAATTGAAAAAAAGTAATTTTTCATGGCAAAATGTAGCCATTTATCTTCGGAAAATTCATTCGTTTTGTTTCGAAGCGTACCATTTCATGGATTTCCAACAGTTCTCACTTTTTCTTGGTTCGTATTTTGCGTATGAGTGTTACTGAGAGAAAAATTATCGGGGGATTTTTTTCGGATCAATCACGCCGGCGCTACGTGTCACGCCGTCCGACAATATCCGCCGAAATTCGTTTCGAAGACCGTGTCATGCTCCCGCCATTTTTGAAGATTAATTTTTACACATACCACATGGCAGCCAAAAGAAGTAATAAAATGTACCCTAAATCTGGAAAATGGGGAGAAATTTTTCCTTTAAAAAAATCTAAAGCGTAAAAGTATCTCCCCCCTTAAGGGCGGAGGTCCTTTTATAATGCTTTATAGTCGTGGAATCGCAGACTAAGCGGTAGGTCATTCAGTCACAAAATTGTCGAGTTGAAACTTTAAATACGTTTTACTAAAAACTACTTTGTCGCGAACCTCGCGCAAGATAACTGAAAAACTATCAGATCGATTATTTCGAAATTCTGCGCACTTCTAGATAACATAATCGCCGTCTATGTGAACCTAAAGTTCCTCAAAAATTATATTAAAAAACTACGTTTTCATCATCAAATACGATGGTAAAAGATGGAACGTTTCTTCAAACACGTATCATTTTTCGAATTTTCACTTCTCTTTGGATTTTTTAGGTTCACATAGAGCGTGTGGGTCTTAGCAGTGTAAAACTTATTGGCCCCGATGTTTCGGACGAATGCACCAGATGTTAGGATCTACGCCGTGGAACAACTCAGACGTCAACCGACCCTGAAGCGAGTGTCCCACAGCGTCCATTTTTTTAACGTTGGAAGAAAATACGAAAAACCAAAAGCTCTAATAAAATGAACATAAATTTTAATTGCATAGAATAAATAGTCTCGAAACAAGAAAATCTTGAAAGTGGCTTGTTTTCGTGTGCCTAAAGGGATCGCCCCCCTCAGATATCGGAGCATATCGCGCGGTGGCGGCCGCGTCGTTGAGGGTCGTCGAGTATAATACGAGAACACTTTCGCCGACGTGACGTTGGCGCGCGCTGCTTATATATCTCGCTCCGTCCCTCTCGCTCTCCCGTCGTACAAAACGCCGAACGTGTTTTCCGAAGTGCACGTGTCTCTGTCTATTTTTTTTTCGCAGCTTCTCTTCCCTCGCTCGCTCAACGTTCTCGTTCGCCTCAAACACACACCGGTCAGGTGTGTCCCTTCACCAGAAGCAGCGCCACCGTCGTCCTGGCACTCTCCCCCCACTCCGCGCACCGTGCAGCGCGACCGCTGCTTCCCCCACCACCGTGCGCGAGAAGTCGTTCTAACACGCGCGCCTGCGCACCGCCTCCGAGCTGCCGAAGAATCCGGATCTAGCCTCAAGGTTTACATAAACGCGGATTGGAACACGACGACTTCTTTGACCGTTTCTTATGTCCCTCTCGCCCTTCCTTTGCTCTCATGTTTTTTTGTTTCTTTTCACGTGCGTTCGATCCTCTCGCGCTTCTTTCGCTGCTACTTGAATTTTCCATTTTTATTTCCATTCGTTCCGCTTCGTATCGCTTCGCGCGGTTCTACGTGTTTTTTTCTTTCTCGATCTCATACACGGTTACAGTCGAGCGCAATTCCTGGAGTTTTCGTAACGAACTTTCGGCGATTAATCGCGGCGTAGTTGACGGCGACGTCGGTGATTTATTCTCTTTGCGTCCTGCTTTTTTACCCGTTTTTTATTCGTTTCGCAAAACCGAATGCTGAATTTTCAAAATTCGGTAAAAAAATTTCATCGCGTCGCTGAAAAAAAAGCTCGCACGAAGTTGCACGATATCGGGCGGGAATTGTTTGCTAGGATAGCTCGAACCGTAAGAGCAATTTCCGTAATTTCATTAAACGCGTTTGTCGTCGAATCTATTTGCCTACTTCAGGCTTATTGTAGCTGCTGTAACGACCGGATTGCAAAATCGTCGTCGTTCCTCGTACTCGAACGTTCGAGAAACTTCCGCCGCGCCGAGAAACTTCCATCATCGCTCCAATCGATTGTTCCGCAGAACGTGTGAAGAGAAACAAAAAGTCTCCGTGCATTCTCCTACGGAGTTTACACGATTCCGTTCGTCAATTTCTTTCGAGAAAATAGAATATCGAGGGCTCTGCTACTGGCCAAGTTCCGATCTCGATAAAGACAGCGGAGAGAGAGAGAGAGCGAGAGAGACCGTTAACTGACCGAGCAACCAATCGTTGCGACACACAATGCCAGCTGGTGATACAGAGATTACTTTCTCTAACGCGCAATCGCAATGGTTTCTCGGCCCGTTAGGCTGCGATACAGATTTATACGCACACGTACACAACGCATATAACTATAATGCAGAATCAACTCTCCCTCTCCCTGGCCTTTTTCTTATTATTACCACTGCTTATTATTGTTTCGATATTTTATTCGTCGTTAAGAGGTTAGGCTACCGTGAAAACGACGAACGCTCGTTTGTCGCTTGAGGCAACTGAAATTCAACAGAGGTCCAACATATGATGCAGGAATCGATGACGTTTGCATCGTTGGAATACAACGAAAATGGTTCTTTTATCTCCCAAATACCCCGAGCACATTTGAGCTCCGGAAGTCACGCATACATCTTTTCGATTCGTATTTATCGATCTATCAATTTGTAGAATATCATTTTGAACAACAATGGAAATAAGAATATGCGAAAGAATTTTTTCATATTCGCAACAAAAAAAAGTAATCGCCATTCGAAGAATTGACGTTTGGTGACGCTCTACTGTACAGTGCGATATATCGTGTGGTTTCGAATCTTCGTAATGAAAGCGTCTAGCTAGATAAAGAAGAGGGCTTGTTGTCGCGAAGCGAAGAAACGCGCCATATACAATGTGGACAAAGAGAACAGGCAGAGATAGAGCGGGAGAGAGAAAAGGTCAAACTGCCGGAAAATCCGGAGGCTTGGAAATCCCGATCCTCGTGTGTCGCGTCCGAGGCAATTGTTTTGCTTCGGTCGGGAAAGAACTTCGAAGCCAAAGATCGAAGCGTCCGTGTTTTTGTTTTCTTCTTACAGTTCGTTATTCTTATCAGTATAGAGAGTCGTGTCATTCCATCAACGTCGGGCGAACGTTGTTTTCCAGCTTTTGCCTGGGTCCGTTCGTCCGTCGTGACGAACAATAGGTATAGAGAGGGAGGAGAAGAGGGGAAGAGTTGACGTTCGCTTGACGAAACAAACAAAACACTGGGACCGAGTGAACAGTCGTAAAGTGGCAACGAAATGTTACGATCTCGTTCTCGTTTATCGTATCGTTATTTACTAAATATATTAAATTGATCAATCTCTAACGAACGTGTTCGAGGTTAGAATTTCGCGCGCGCGACGAGACGCGCGAGAAGCAACGGGTCTACACAACCGGAAACGCGCTACGACCAACCGGAAGCGAATCCATATACGCGGCTGGCACGCTTATGCTTCTTCGCTCTTGAAAACTCGAATCGTTTACGCGTATACTTTCACAATGAAACTCGCGTATGGTCACAATTCCCAATGGACAATGAAACTCGGCGCGAGAATAATAAAAAGACAAACATTTTTTTGCGCCCGAATAACGAGGTCGCGAAAGATATTCGGTCGACGAAGCATTTTTTTTCTTGTTTGCGAAAGAAAGCCCCGTTACGAAACACGCGGGTTTTTCGTTGACGAAACTTGTTACTGATATCGAGCATCGCTTTTACGATTGTACGAGAACTCGCGGGAATGGGATCTTACTGATGAAAAATTGCAGTGTTTTTGGCGAAGTTCGTGTCGATTACGTTTTAGCTTGGAGGGCTGCAGACACTGAGACGATATTTGTCGTTTTTCGAAATTCCGTGTGTACGAGTGAAATATACGACGTTGGAGTTTGCATTGTTGGAATGCAACGAGTTTTTTTTTGTCCGATTTCCATTTCTCATGATTTCATTGTGATTTTCGCTGCTAAAAAAAATTTGAATTGAAACGAATTACTTTTCGTTGACTCCCAACGATGCAAACTTCAACATCGTCGAAAATGACGCGGAAACGGTGGTAGTTGTTTTTTTCAATGACGTCGAAGTTTGCATCGTTAGAATGCAACGAAAATCTTTTTTTTTTGTTAATTCCCTGAAATTCCCCCCGGCACATTTGAGCTACGAAAATCACGCAAACATTTTTTAGGATTCTTTTTTCTTCTATCTTATAACAAATTTACAAAGTATGATTTTGGATGATAATGAGAATAAGAAATTGAAGCGAATTTTTGTCGCGTTCCAACGATGCAAACATCTCAACCCCATCTGGAAGTTCCTGCACTTTTTGTAAATCTCGAGCCGTGTTTTAAAGGAGTTTGGCTACTATGAAAATGGAGAACGAGCCTTGAGCGCTTGAGGCAACTCAAGTTGACAATTTTTAATTACAACGATAGAACTGCCAGTCAAACTTTAACCGCGTTTTTCCGAAAAGTATGTTTTTCAAAACAGTGTACGCGATTTCTCAACATCTAATGAACGGATTTACGTGAAATTTGGTACACTTGTTCAGTGTAATAGTACTTTAGTCTTGACGGACGTTTTTCTTCCAAACACTTTCTTTTTATTAGTTATTAACAATGATGATGAAAATTCGTGAAAATTCGAAAAAAAACTCAGATTTTTTTTCTTTCGGTGATTGGAACTCGATAACAAAAAAAAGCTCGGTCAAGTCTTACCTAATATTATCTGTTTCGAGGGAAAATTCTTTATTTTTGTTTCAGATCTGCGGGGTGGCCAAAATCAAGTACACCGTCGAGCCCCTCACGTTCTAAGGTCCTTCACGAGATTGTTTACAACTTCTTCAATTATAGATATTTTTCTATGAAATTTGGCACACAACTTTGTTAATGTACATACAACTAAATGTCAAAACGATTTTTCAATAATCTTTTTTAATCCTCGAAAATTAATTTTTCCAGATAATCCTGATTTTCGGGTCGTCACAGTAGCCTAACCCCTCAGAAGTACGGAAAACGTCAATGAAAAAAATGTTTTCGATTATAAAGAACGCTGTCTCTATAGTAACCTTGGTGAGCAACTCTTCGTACGATATGGCCCCAAAATCCATTCCCAACTACGATACACAGCGCGTCGGTTAGCTGACAGTAAAGAATCCTATTTCCTATTTGTCTCGAAATCGACCCGTTTTTATTCACAGTCGGTAAAGTAGATACCGCACTTCTTTACACACTTCGCAGTATTGTTTCAGGCCGTACGAAAGTTCAACATTTTTTCATTCCAGTGTCAAATTTTCTTCTTCTTTATTCTTAAAAAATATGGACTTTCATAAACACGCTGTTATATTTTGGTTGCAAAATTCGAATTTTTCCGATCGCTACAGCCTTTCATAGAAAAACTGCCGAAAAAAGGCCCAATTTAGAACTTAATTTTGAAACGGCCAAAATTTCGTTAATTTTCAAAAAAAAAAAAATAATCCTCCATACGCCTCTACGGTTTTCCAAACTCGTCAATAATCTTTTTGTTTTTTTTTTCATCCAGTCAATTTTTGGAAGAGTAGGTCTTTCCACCCCCAGACGCTGTTTTTTAGGCATCCTTTTTCAGTAGCCAAAAAAGTTGTATAAAAAATAAAAGTGGAACATTAGAAATATTTTCATGTACAGCATGTCATTTGAATAAACGAAGAAATAAAAATTTAACTGATCATCGAATTTTATTTATTTTTTGATCATGAAAAGTTATACTCAATCAAGTTATACTCAGTCACACTGGACCGGTCCCTAAATTGGAATCCTCATCTGAAGAATCTATTCGCAAAAATTCATGATGGGTCTTCATTAATTCAGCCAACGACCAGCGCAGTGAGCTGCGGCTCGAAGAGCACAAAAAACTTCAAAGCGAATGCTCAGCCCGAATTAAATAAGGAAGAGAAAAAAACGTAAACAAATTGTTTCGTCCGTAAATTACGTCGTTGTTTTGACCGAATTTCGTTGCTCGTTGTGGGCGAAAAGATGCAAAAACGATCCTTGTGATGGCTGACTCATTCGGATCCCTCGGTAAATGATTGTTTCTTTGTTCGGTCACGTCGCAATGCGCTATTACATACAGTGATGATCGTCACGTTTCTTTAAGGGGCTATACTCGTATGAGACTTAAAAAAATTTTTTTTTTGCCTTTTTCGACAGTATAAAGAGCAACCGCTCGTAGGTATAAAATCGATAGTTAAATCGTTAAACACGTTTTTCTCGAAATGAGATTTTTCAAATTTGCTGACATTCTAACTTATAGAGCAATTATCTGATTGTCTTGAAATTTGAACTGAGTACTCTTGAATATATTTACTCTACAATGACGTAGGATATTTTTGATAGGATGAAAATTGACGATTTGGCATTGAAAAAAACGACCAGTTTATAGGCAAGAAGACGGACATTTTTTTTCATAACTGCGCCATTCTGTTACATTTTGATATTTTTCGAAAATCCGACGTCATTGTATAGTAAATACCTTACAGTTCAAGGAAATTTTTTCCTTTTTCGGTTTCCGCTACTCAATCGGCCGGAATCATGTCAGCAGTGGAGGAACTTTTTTTTGGCACCTCCGAAGGCAGCGCATAAGTCGCTTGTATCTTAATATTTTTCTATGAAAAAAATTTGTAATATAGGTCAAATATGGCCAAATATATTCTTCATTTTCCGAAACATTTAATTGAGTACTTTTCTTAAAAAAAAATCCCGAAAATCACCCAAATTTTCAGCGTTCACACTGGTATAGCCCCTTAACTTGCCAGGAGGGGGGGGGGGTCTTTGTTTCCGTCTCTGCTTCATAATTTCTCATTTGTTGCAAAATATTGTTATTTCACTGACCGCTATGCCGAACGCTCAATTTTGGCGCATTACATTGAAAATTCGGGTCATTTCGAGTCTTCGCGAAGTATGAAGAGCAAAAAAATTTTGATCGTGAAATTCGACGTGGAAAAATGCGGGCTCTTATCCGCGAGGACGCGCGTCGCGCCTGCCACAATCGACGATTTGGAGATTTGGAAGTGGACGATGTAACGAGGCTACGAGTAGACGAGACGCACGAAAGTTATCAAGTCCCAAATAATTCGAATCTTTCGTGTCCGGGTTACGATAGAAGCCAAATTGAATGAAAACACGAGTGAGACTCGACGACGAGTTCGCCAGCCTAAGAATTACAATTATCTAGATAAATCTGGTAAATTGATGACGTTGAAGTTTGCTTCGTTGAAGGGCAATGAAAATGATTTTTTTTTCCCAAATTTTCTTTGGTATATTTAAGCTACGAAAATAACGAAAATATTTTATGACGTTGAAGTTTGCATCGTTGAAATACAACGAAAATTATCGTAGTTGTTTTCATTTCTTTATTTTTATTTCTTTTTAAACCCTTTTTTTGCAGTTTCATAAAAGTTAAAGTTGAACGTTGCAGTTAATAAAGTTTAGTTTATGGATCCCTGGTGAGGATCTCGAAAAAATGGTAGTGATGTTTGTAGGCTATTAATAAAGTTTAGTTTATGGATCCCTGGTGAGGATCTCGAAAAAATGATAGTGATTTTTGTAGGCTAAATGGGTCATATAAAAATTGGGTAATGAGGGAAAAAATATTTTAGTTGCGTTCCGACGACGCAAACGTCAATATTTTTAAGATTCTTATACAACGATTCACAATAAATTATGGGGTTGAAGTTTGCATCGTTGAAATGCCACGAAAATTCTTTTTAATTTCTTATTTTAATTACCATGCAAAATAATTTTTTCCCCATTTGTTGCAAATCGCTAAATAAGAATCCTAAAAATGTTTTCATAATTTTCGTAGTTTAAATCTGCTGGAGGCATTTTTTTAAATTGACAAAAAATCAATTTTGTTGCATTCCAATGATGCAGACGTAAAAAATAAGATAATAGATAAAATAAAATAAGATAATAAGATAAAAGAAATAAAAAATAAGAAAATGAAAAGAATATTCGTTGTATTCGAACGATGCAAACTTCGACCCCATATAATGAGCCGCTCTTCCCATTGCTATAAAGAGTTGTTTGGTTTTAAAAAATATCTTTATCCATTTGTCAATAACAAATTATTCAAGTTCATTTTTTGGTCGAATATGAATTTTGTTTTCTACAGCTAGCCATTTTCGTAATATTCAAAATTTGAGAAACTGTAAGGGGCATGGGAAAGTTTCATTGTTGGACCAAAAGTACATTTTTTATTTTTTCCTGCCATCTTTATTTTTTGCCAGAACCATCTAGACCGAGATTGGCCGTGCAGCAACGGCGGCGCTTCGTTTAACTAATAATAACTTTATTATTTATCAATATTTATCAATGAAAAAAAAACTTTACAGGACTATGTATCAATTGTGTCTAAAATCTCGGCCTCGTTACCCCGATACTTTCATCAAATGAAAATATTGAAAATCATGAAGCTTGTATCGTCGGGATGCAATGAAAATTCATTTTTCCGAATTTTTCGAATTTCTGTTGGCAGTTTCTGCCTGCAAAGAGTTCTCAAGTTTTTTATAAGATGCTTATTTCGAGACTCAGTCTTGATCCACGAAAGATTTTTTTTTATGATATCAAGGATGAGGATATTAAAATATTAAAAAGAACTTTCGTTCCGTTCCAACGATACAAACGTCAACACCATGGAAATCGGCCTGTTTCCACGATATTAAGAAATTACTTCGACTGAAATGTTTAAATAAATCAATTGGATGTATAGAATAAAGAATTAATTCTTTTAATACAGGTCCCCGACGATTTTATAAATAATCAACCATACACGTGCAGGCAATGTAAAATATAAGTAAAAATAATTTATAAATATTCCTCTGATCGGTTTATAATTACGCGTTCTCAAAGCTCAATTAATTTATTACTCCAGTTGATAAATTTCTTGACACGAATCAATTAGGTACATTCGATAAATAATTGATACTAATATCTACTTTCATTTATTCAAAAGAATTCATTAGTACTAAGAGTAAACAGATCAAATTATGTATCAAAGTCATAGTTAAGAAATTAATTATTTTCCATTATAAGATTATCATAAAATCCGTCGAACTTTTTTTTCATTATCGCTACTCTAAATTTGTCGGCGCTTCAAGGCGTCAGCGTTAAAGGAAAAATCCACGTGTCGTCGTTTCGATAAAAAACTTGTCGCGTACGGTCACATTCCCACAAACGTAAGCCCCAGCTGATCAAATATTAGAAATTGCGTTCGCGACTTCTTTGATCCGTGCCTCGTACACACTCCCGTTTATTTTTTCTTAGTTTTTGAACTCGACACTCATTTATGACGAACACTCCGCATATTTCTTGCTTCATGACCTTGAAACTGTTTTTTTTTCTACTCGGCGTTCTGCGACGCTTTGAAAAATGAAAATAAATACCATCGGTGGGTAAAAGCGAGAGGGATGGGATGGTGAATTTCCGCAAGTGCATACGCACAAACATAAGGATACAAGACGATGACAGAAGAGGGGAAACGAAAAAACAAAAATCGAGCAAGGAGAAAGAAATGCGCGTAAGGCGTTACGACACCTAGCGGACAATCTCTTCTTTGGCGATATCGTTGTACCCGGTTACATCACAAGTGCGAACATAAATTCACACGTGTGTGACGATAGAACCGTGCGAAGCCTTCGTTTGGCCAGCTGTTTTCCAGTGTCATCCGGTCCGCGAACGCGTTTCGTATGTACACCCACGCATCCATATATACATACATACATACATACATACATACATGCACACACATATATATATGTTTTTTTAATTTTTACATTTTAAATTTCGGACGAAAAAAGTATTTGTTTAATTTCCTCTTTTGAACCTTAAAAGTTTTATTATACTCAATACTTGGTTGGGGCAGTATTTTTCGAGATAAATCAGGTGTAAGATTTAAATGGAACACCCGCTCTCTCTCTCTCTCTCTCTCTCTCTCTCTCTCTATATATATATATATATATATATATATATATATATATATATAAATGTTTGTATGTATATACGCGTGCCAATTATTATTTAAATAAAGCACATTATGCGAAGATCGAAGAGACAAAAAAAATATAATTAAAAAAATTCTCCTCAATTATGAAAATAAATTTTAACGACCGTTTCGCGTCCGTGAGAATAATGGAAGAAACAATATTGGCGCGATATACTGTCCCACGTAATACGCCTCCGCCCTCTCGTATTGTCAATAATGTTTTATCGTCCTCCGGGGGTTGGAGGGAGGGAGGGGCGGGGGCAACATTGCCTCGACATTTTCCACATAATCGTAACGATCCTGCGATAATGGTGTAAACAATAATGAATTGATAACAGCGATAAAATAATAATAATAATAACTAAAAAGCAATGATAATAACATATAAGTGGTAATTACGATTAGTCTTGTTGATTTCTTTCGCAAACGGCGGGAACAAGAATAAAAATTCCTCAATTCAATTTGGAAATTCGTGAAAAAATTAAAAAAAACAACACATTTTTTGGTGGGAAATCGGATTTCAATGTGGACTCCCTGCGTGCGGTGTATCAAATCCCTACACGGACGTCGTATGGTATTGAAATTTGCATCGTCGAAACGCGAAGAAAATATATTTTTTTCACAATAGCCTAATTTCTTTGTTGGCCCATTTAGCATCCAAAAATCCGTAAACCACACGTGCAAACAAAGAGTTTGAGTAATCAAAATAAAATTCAAAAATAAAGGAAATTGAAAAATAAAGAATCTTCGTTGCGTTCCAACGATGCAAACTGCAACATTATGAAGTGGTAGGATCCGGGTACACCCAAACAAATGTCCTACCCTTGTAAATCTACACTCGACCGAAATATAATTGTGGTTTAGAGATCGGGAGTCGGGGAAGCTTTTATTTTCACTTTTGGCCTGTTTGCACACTCTCTCTCTCTCTCTCTCTCTCTCTCTCTCTCTCTCTCTTTACGGATATCGAAATGCCGGGCAAGGAGCAAGTATGAAGGGGGCATGGGGGAATGATAAAAACAGCTTCGCGTTGCGCGAAGCTGCTAGAAAAAGACAAATGAAAATTGAGGAAAAAGATAAGCCTGTGCGTTGAGATCTTCCATGCGGGTGTATGTGTGCATGGGGGGGGGGGCGGTGTATATATAAATGAACAAACTTATAAAAAGCTGTTGGAGCACATATCCGTCGCGTTCGTCACTCCACGAGACATTTTTCCGTCTCATCATTCGAGTCTGCATCTCTCATTACACCTCCTCCCCATCCAGTCCCTTTCTCTCCGCCCTCTCGTAACTTCCTACTGTACCTCCCCCGAGAAAACAGACTCACCGACGATCACGTCTCGCAAACTTTTGCACCCTTCCATTTTTTTCCATTTTCCTCGTTCAACTATCCAACTTGTAATTTTTTTTATCCCGCCCCCGCTTCCTCCCGTCCCGTTCGTTCGTCATCCGTTTACCCGTCGCTTGTCCTTGACTTTTATAACGGCTCCGTAAACATTTGACCGATGCTCGGTGCACACGTTGTTCGATATTTTTCGAAAAACGCTCAGCTTATATTTACGTCTGATAATGAGAAAACGGAGCAAGAAATAATTGGCTCGCGCGCCCGCGTTGAGCAATAAGCACAACGTGACGAGTGCGTAGCTTCGAGATGTCGTTTTTTTTTCGCAGATACGCACTTCTACATTTGCGATCCAGGTGTGTGTGTGCGCGAGTTGTGTGTGTGTGTGTGTGTGTGTGTGTGTGTGTGTGTGTGTGTGTGTGTGTGTGTGTGTGTGTGTGTGACGTACGCACTGGCACAACGGTGACTGAAATTTCGAATTCGTTACCGAGGCGAATAACTTTCACTCCGGTTGGCTCGAGATACGAAACGGAGCTCCGAATATATCGAAATTACGCATTTTGTGTGGTGGGGTATATATATATATATATATATATATATATATATATATATATATATATATATATATATATATATATAATGATGTTATGAAAACTTGAGAGAAAAAAATCACATTTGGAAAGAATAAAAACGCTGGACGAGAGAGAATGCGAAGGTCATTATGAGAAAGAGAGGAGGGAGGCGAGAAGGAGATAGAGAGACGTGTATGTGTGTACAGAGTAGAGACAAGAGAGTGAGAAACAGAGAGAGAGAAACCCAATGAGACTTCGCAGCCTATGGTTTGTTGTCAGATTTGCGTCAAGAAAATCGCTAAAACGGTTTTCAGAATCCAAACCAGAGATCCACACCCCAAATTTCCACGAGAACAATAATAAGATTTTAGACGATAATGAAAACGAAAAAATGAAATAATAAGTGAGAATTCTCGTTGCACTGCAATGATGCAAGCTTGAACATCGTGAGACCGAGAAAGACGTAGAGGTTGGATGCGGTAATGTTCATTATACCCTAGAGATCTATCGGGCGAATGCAATTATACGGATGGACAGAAAATAATATAGAAGAAGAAAAGCCGTGAAGGAAATAAAGAGATTTTGGGTAGAGTAAAATAAATATAAATGATGGAGGGATACGAGTGAACGTAAACGTAAGAATAAAAGAGAGCATACACTGAGGAAAAAATTCGTTCATCCATCCAAAATTCAGTTGGTTTAACAAAATGCATCTTTAAGGATGTTGAGTCCCAAATCGTAAATGATGATAAAATTCTGAAAATTTGGTATGTTTTTGTATGAAGTATTTCAGAGGTCGCGTAAAAATTTCACGACAATTAGGAAGCTCGTTATTGAACAATTAACATTCACAAATTAAATGTTGTTTTATGGAAACTGATGTAACTTTGCGATAAGTTTTTTTTTTGACCTCTCAATTTTGTAATATCTACAATATACTGAAAGCAACGGAAACAAAACGAAGTTTAGTGATGAACTTTTTTTTATTTCTTTTAAAAATTGTTCTTAACAAAATGTTAATTTTTTAATAACGAGCTTCCTAATCGTCGTGAAATTTTAACACGACCTCTTAAATACTTCATACAAAAACATACCAAATTTTCCGAATTTTCTTATCATTTTTTATTTCAACCCTTAAGGAGGTTGATGTAATGATGATAGAATTCTGAAAATTTGGTATGTTTTTACATGAAGCATTCAGGAGGTCGTGTAAAAATTTCATGACGATTAAGAAGCTATTCATTGAACAATTAACATTAACATGTTTCATAGGGACTCAACATCCTTAAATACGTTCAACTTGATTTTGTGATTGGCATAACAAAACAGTATGGTTGGTGGTAAAGCAGTACAGTGGTGTGAACTGTAGCTTATTTAGCATGTCTGAGCAAACTGTTAAAACAACGAAATGCATTTTGCACATTCAACGATTCCTTTTTCTCAGTGTAACGATGTTGTAACGGAAAACATAAGTTTGCTTATAAGATAACTGGAAAATCACGCAAAGTGAAGCTCGATATAGGAGAGAGAGAGAGGGGAGAGGGAGGGGGAGAGAGGGGGAGAGAGAGAGAGAGAGAGAGAGAGAGAGAGAGAGAGAGAGAGAGAGAGAGAGAGAGAGAGAGAGAGAGAGAGAGAGAGAGAGAGAGAGAGAGAGAGAGAGAGAGAGAGAGAGGACTGAAACTCTAGTGCGACAGCCAGCAGAGACACAGGGAAGGCGATACCCTGCACGAAGAGAGTTCACGGCTCGCCGGTAAATCACTCTAGGAAGGGAGAATCCCTAAAATATTCATGGTCTCGTGGGCTGCTCCCAGGTGCTGTGCGTACACGTCTGGCTGAGCGCACGACCCAGACGACAGAGAGCCCTCCTCTCCTCGACCCCGACTTCCTCGTCGTCCTACTCCTCATCATCCTCATCCAACTAGAACGTCGAGGAAAAACGACGAACCTCGACGATAACCTCCGTATCGATGAGCGTGCTACAACCGATGCACGAAGACGCAAAGAGACAGCAAAAAAAAAAAGCCACGAACTAAACTCACTCTTTCCCTCGGACGCGAGACCAAGACTTTGCTTTTGCTTTCCTCGCTTGTAAAAACTCGTCGAGGGTTCGTCGCAAGCGAACGCGATAAAAAACCAATGGAATTATAAATAATTGCATCGGTATTTTTTTTGATCATTCGACAACGTTTTTTTAGATGGTATTGTCGACAATTATTATTATAATATATTAGTCGATGTTATCGACAATGATTATTATAATATTGATCATTATTACGATATTATCGACAATTGTTATTATTATATTAATTATTGATAGGATATTATCGACAATTCTAATACGACAACGACAATTATAAATAATTGCATTGTTTCGTTGTTGAATTGTCATTGCTTTTGTTTTCTTCTGAGTAAATTTCGACGCGTCAAGTCGAATTTTCAACATCGCTGTTGAAGTTTCGACGGCTCGATTCGATAATGTTGAAATTCGCATCGTTGGAGCGCAACGTAAATGAAGTCTTTTTAATCGTTTAGATTCTTCTTGCCGATTTGGACTTTGAAAGTCACGCAAACGTTTTGAGGAATTTTTATTGGATTATGTTTATTGGATTATTGCTATTATAATAAAAATAGAGGACGAACAGTGGAGGAGTGCAAACTCCAGCGTAATTCTATTTGGGACACCCAGTGCATAGGGGAACGTAACGAAGAGAGGCACTTGACACTAAGCGAAGACGAGGCGATTGTCGTGCCGAGAACGGATACGATGAAGATGGCTAATAAACGCGATACATGGACACATACGTGTGTGTACCTATCTTGCTATGCTATGTGGACAGTAGAACTTCGATTATTCCGATAAGCAAAACGCAGTAATTTTTCGTTGGGGTAATACAATTGAGGTATTCCTCTCACGAACCTGAACAATCAACAATTATCTGATTTTCGCGGTTAATCAAGTGAAAATATATAAAAATCTAAAAATCGTCTAAAAATGTATATTACAAAGTTGAATATCCCGTCCTGTAAAATATGTGCTTTGAGCTGAATATAAAATTAAATATTCTCCTCTTATAAAGCATTCATACGCTTCGAATTAAATTAAAAAATTGAATATCGACCTCTCATAAAATATATGCTTATGCTCTTCCAATTATCGAACTCTCATTTTATTTATTTCATATCACGCAGTCGTTTAATTCCGCGCAACAACGTATTTTTCGCACGGTGTCGATTCGTTGTAACGGAGCGAAAGTACCTTTTTTACAATGTCCTTTTTGTATTATCATACAAGTTCTGTTTTTCATACATATTTATCATAGACCGTTAGATGAATATCTTCAAGAATGATTGAAGAAGTTTTTTCAGGCAAAATCTGTCAAAATGAATTATAGGAATTCGATAATATTGATTTTCGTTGCACTCCAACGATGCATACTTCAGCCTCATTTTTTTCTCCCCACTGTTCGTACAATTGGGGTTCTATTGCAATAGAAGAAGAAATAAAGTATCTGCATATCTCTATTTTTTAGAATAATTTTAAAAATTAATTCTTTTTAGCCAATTGTTTTATTTAAATATTATTTAAACTGCGTGTCAATGCAAATACACGGAAAATGCATCGAAGAAAGGCGAGGGGCAAATATTTTCTCCACTCACTGCACATTAGTATTGTGTACAATACGTACATGAATATAAATATTGAACAACAATACATATTATTTGATTTACCATTATATCCATATGTGCATACGTTTATATATATATATATATATATTCGTAAAAAGGTTGCAACGTTACTATATAGCTGTATACGACGTTGCGGGGGTCCCTGACCTGCGTTACTTTCCCGCATAGGCTATCCCCGGCGGAAGAACAGTCGAGAACTCGTGAGTTCTACATACCGTCGGGAGCCTCCGCTACCCCGCTTGCCCGCGCGATGGAAAAAGGATGAATTATCGATTCTAGCCACGGGCGTACTCTCGAAAAATGGAAAAACAAAATAAACAAGGAAAGACTTTCGTTCAAAGGACGAGGTGCGGTTGAAAAATGAGAAATGCACTTCGAAGATTTGAGGATTTTATCCCGAGGCGCGAGGGAATATTGCATAAAGAAAAAAGAGAATGTAAGTGCAAACTAACAAATGTCGTAGACTGAAGATTTTTTTTTCCCAATCAAGCCGGATTTTTATTGAAAGTAGTTTTCGATAAATAATATCTCTTGTTTAAATAATGTTCAATAACGTTCGTTTACATTGTCATTATTTAACTCGAAGGTAGTTCCGGTAGCTTTGAACAATGTATTAACTTTAAAGTTTAAATAATATGGTATTAGTGTAATATATATAGCATTAAATAATAGTTTATTAGTTTAAATAATAAGTATATATAGTAATTAAATTAAATTTAATTACTATAATTAAGTTAATTAATTTAATTAAATATATAGTAATTAAATAATAAGTATATATAGTTAAAATAATATGGTATAGTATAACATGATATGGTAAGTTTAAATAACACAGTATATCTAAATATATACACTATGACGTTGAAGTTTGTATCGTTGGAAAGCAACGATGTTTCCTTCATTTTACCATGTAGTTTTTTTTAACCCTTATCCAAAGTCTTCTTTTTAGGAATTGAGATCGTAAATCTCTCAGAATACGATGCCAAAACGTTTGAACGATTTTCGCATGCTCAATAGGCGAAACAAAATTTGATCAATTAAAAAAAATGGCTTATCGTTGCATTCCAATGGTGCAAGGTTCAACGTCATCGCATACGTTGCTTCGAATCAATCCATCCTGCGATGCCTTTCCTCTTTTTTTCGTGTCTACCGCGACCTCTTTATCTCTTTCACCGGTCCGGACCACAATTTGACACTTTTTTTTTCGCGTTCGACGCGCGATTCCCAACGATTACAGCACAAAAGTAAATATTAAATAAGAGCAAGAAAAATAAAAAGAGGGAGGGGGAAATAAAAGGGAGAGAAAGAAAAGCAATCGATAACGCGAGGTGGGCGGATGCGGGAAATATCGTGACCTTGCGCACTCTTCCGCGCGCGTCTCTCTCCGCGTAGTCTCGTAATTATCTCGCGCATAATGCGCGTGCGGGTATGTAATCCGAGCGCGCCCTCGCGGTCGCTTCGAGCGACGCGTGTGTATTCGTCGACGACGATGCGAACTTAGGGAGTTACAATAAAAAAAAAGTCTAATTTATAACAGTGATAATAATGAACAAAATGATTGTTATTATTGTTAAATTGGTCAATAACAATAATATTAATAATTATTTTAAAAAATGAAACGATAATAGTTATTATTGAATCAATTAATAATAATAATATAATAATAATTAACCAAATGAAACAATAATAGAATAATAATGAATAAAATGAAACAATAACAAAATAATAATGATAATTAACCGAATGAAACAATAGTTGTTTTCACCATTATGTATAAACGCGGTAAGCGCCATGATAGAAGGGTTAATTTTTTCTGATGTTTGATAATAAAAAGCTTGCAAAGAAAAGGAAAGGAGGAAATGTAAAAAGTCCGCAAGGGTGTACATGAAATAAAAGATTGTACTACTAGTTTTTATCATTAAATTAATAAATAACTACAATAATGATTATTATTATTATAAAAATAATTAACAAAATGAAACAATAATATTTATAATTATCAAATTAATTAATAAAAATAACAATAATTATTAATCTTATAATTCACTAAATTAAACAATAATAGTTATCGTTCGATTCATTCATAACCATTGTTAACTTAATCAATAACAAGAATAATATACGTTTATTATTAAAATGACGCAATTATGCATAGATTGCTCATGTTACGTCGATTTGTTTGTTGCCCCAGAAGGATTAAAGGATCTCAAAATTTGAACAATGCTGAAAATTGCATCATTGGAACTCAACAAAAAGTCCCTTCGTTTCGTTTATCGTGTTATTTTTATTGTTATCGAGAATTCTTTATTTTTGTGAATTAATTTGTATGCCTCGACTTCCGATAGCAAAAAAACAGTCGTGATGTTGAACGACACGAACCGTGTATTCGAATAAATCTCCCAATGGAAAATTTCGGCATTTTGAAAAATACTTGATTGCCACTGCACTCTCCAACGATGGAATGAGATTGAAGTTTGCATAGTTGGAACGCAACGAAAGTTAATATTACTGAATTTCTTTTCTATTTTTCAGTGAATTTTACCTACGAAAATCCGTTAACCAGTTTTTCAAAATATTTGTTTAGCAATCTACAAGATAAATCTATAAAAAAGAAGATCTACCACAATGATAGGAATACGGAAAATAAATGATGAAACAAAACTTTCGTAGCGTTCCAACGTTGCAAACATCAACGCCATAACGATGGATTTTTTTCTCTCAAAATATGTTGTTGCAAATTTGCCTCGCGAAAATGAGAAAAATTCGATAAAATATTTCGGTCGTTCTCGTAGCCTAAAACTGCCACAAAAAATTGGACGAAAACGAGTTGAACAAAGAAAATCTGCGTTGCGTTCCAACGATGGAAACTTAAGGAGGTAAGATCATTTCCACGGGGTCAAAAAAGAGTCTAAATTTATTTTACCCACAGCTGCTCTGATTGATGCTTACTTATGTTGATTATTCGTATTATCGATTGTAGTGTGCCAAATGTTGTGGTAAATGATCAACTTATTGCACGTGAACAAACAAAAACTGAAAAATTAGATTGTCAATGACTCGGTAGCAATCTTCGTAATAATAATATTAACATATCCACCATAAAAACGGACGGAAAAGACAAAAAAAAAATCAGCCGGAAACCTATTAAAAATAGGCTTGAATTAACGACGTTGAAGTTCGCATCGTTGGAATGCAACGAAAATGAATTTTTTTACACTTTCCAAGTTTCCTTTGTCGGATTTAAGCTACGAAAATGATGCTAACGTTTTTTTCAGATTGTTATTTAGCGATCTACAATAAATTTGCAATATGCGTTTTGGATAATTATGAAAAAAAAAAGAAATTCAATAGAATTTTCGTTGTGTTCCAACGATGCAAACTTCAACCCCATTTGAATTACCTCAGCGGAATTAACACGATAGGCAGAATATACATATTATTGAAAAGAAGGAAAGCAAGAAAGGAGCAAATGTAACAAGCCCGCAAGGGTGTACATGGAAATAAAGAAAGATTAAACTACATATTATCGATACGTGATAAATGATAAAACTCCATAAATTGTTGTTTGCATATTTTGTGGCGGCTTCTATTCAAATTAATTTCAAAACAAAGCTGGGTTACGTTCGCCAAACGCATCAGCTGTTACTCGCGACGTTGCTAAGTCTGTGGGTGCTATTTCGTCGTTCTGACAATTTTCAACCGGAAATTGAAACTTTCTTGTAACGTAGCGCTTTAACTACACGGTGAAGATTGATTTTCTTATTTTTCACAATATCTATTATATCTAATCTATCGAATTTCGGTTTTCCAACGGGTTTAGTTGGATACGTGAGCAAAGAAACCACGATCACCGCACTTCCGGTTAACCGTCTCCATAAAACGACGTGCTTCGATAACTCAAAGTGCTCGACTTTTCAGTTTTATTGCCAAAAAACTAAACGCTCACAATAGCTCAAATTTTGGCAATAGGCGCAAAAAGTATTCGTCAAAATCATATAAAAATTTGAAATTCGAAAGTTGGTTTCGTAGTAATGATCGTACCTCCTTAAACGTCATCGAATACGACATATGGAGAGTCGTGAAATTTGGGCTACGAAAAACACTCGAATGTTTTTTTGAACGATTTTCATAAGAAATCTGGAGGCCAAATTTGGCGGATAAGATTTTGGATGATGAAGAAAACGAAGAAACACGTTTACTTTTGATTTTTCGTTGCCCTCCGAGGATGCAAACTTCAACATCGTTGGAGAGTCGTCTCGCGCGTAAATTTTTACAGACGCTTTCAAAGCCTATGCATTATTCTTGGCGTATATGAAAAATTCAGCGACGTAACTGATAATCAAGTTCGTGATATTAATACCATAGGAAATGAGGAGACGGGAGTTCGGTCCTTTTGATTGGGAGCAGCCAATGCTATACGTACATACGTATAGACGTGCTGGCATACTCATCGGAGCAGGATAAAGGAGCCGAGTGAAAGGCAACAATGTGAAGGCTCGTCAGGCGTCTTTTGTACGGAGCATACGGCTCTATATGTTTCAACGTATGGAGTAATATATAAGTATAGACCTTGCGGCTCGCCTCTCGAATTTCAGCGCCGAGAATTGCTTCGATAAGTTGAGCAAATTTTTGCGTTTTTTTTTCAAAAGTATTTCAAATGTGAAAGAGAAAGAGGAATGTCCAGAGAGAAAGTGAGAGAGAGAGAGAGAGAGAGAGGAGAGGGGGCTGCTTCGTTATGAGTAGCAAAGGGTGGAGCTCTCTCGTCTGAGGAATAAGACGCCACGAAGTTCGACGAGAGATCCGCGAGAGCAAAGGATCGTGCACCAGACGACAAGGACGTTGGCTAAACGAGCGAATTATACAGGCTATAATTGCCACATACAACGTTGCTCTCCTCCCGTGAGAAAGTTACTCCAAGAGGAAAATCAGAGCGAGCGAAAATCGAGAGAAAAAATGGCCTCCGGAACGATCAACGTAAAAAGAGAGTGAAACGACAAAACAAAATTTCGAACAACCCTTTGTGTTCATACCCCGATGCTTTCTCTGCGGTTATTGAAGAAAAAAAATCACCTCGTAGTTTGCATCGTTAAAATGCAACGACAAATCTTGATTTTTTTTCATTTATTTCATTATTTTAAATCTTTTGTTGCAGTTTGTGGTTATAACATTTTAACAAGAATTTTTTTCAATTCCTAAACATTCATACAGTGCCTTACGTGAACTAAGTGCACCGAACAAATTGGCCATACGAAAAATATATACTTTCGTTGCATTCCAACGATGCAAACTTCAAAGTCACGGAACACAATATCCGATAAACGGTGGCCTCGTTCCTGCTTGCAAACGTTCACTCTTTCGACGAAATTTTCAATAACATTTTGGCACAGTTGGGGACCAATTTCATTGAGACCTTAGACCACTCCAGAATTTTCCAAAAATCGATTTTTCTTTGTCAAAAAGGTACCTTAGTACGTACAAAGTTGTATTCCGAAAAATTGTGGGTGTAAAAAATCTCTAAGTACCCGATTTTCGACTTCATCTGCAGGCATCGCAGATTAAAGGTATTGAAACATTATTCGTGTCGTGACTTTCTACCATCTTTAAACGCGTTTATCTCAAAACTACATTTTTCAAGTCGGCCGAACTCATAACTTAAATTTCCACCGACTTGAAATTTTGACTGTATATTTGGAATTACATTTTCTAAGGCACTACGTAAGATTTTTGTTATTATATTGCATAGTTCCTTTTTTATAAACACTTTTCCGATGATTGTCTCATGGAATTTCGTACTCTTTGTTTTAGAAATGCGAAATCAAAAAAATCCTACGTACTTCTATAGCTATGCTTATATGTAGCCGAAAAAAAAACTTTAGTGTCTCATAACAACTAAAAAATTACAGGAGCTGTTGGTCCGGCCGTTGACCTTCAATGAATAAAGGCGTCATCGGAAAAATGCTGCACAGTCGCCATCTTGACACGTAACGCCGTGAAAAAAACAATTTTGTATAGTCAATTGTACAATAAAGCCCCCATTTTGTAATTTCGATTTATTTTATGGTTTCGCTGAAGAAAAAATCGCAAAATGTGCCCTTTTTGGCTTTTAGAGTGGCCTTGACGGTGCGTCCAATTGTTTTATCGTTTCCCAATTGTGTTCCACACGTAACCTCCATGCTTGTACCTTATATTGAAATAAAAATATTCCTCCTTATCGAACGAATAATACGTTTTATCTAAAGATGAAAATGTCAGGTCATTTTGAGACACTATTCGTATCGACTCGTTTCACGGCTGACTGGAGAAACGAAGTCCTCGCCGCGAGAACGCGGAAGCTCATCCGCGCAATTGATTCGTACGTGACTCAAGACGCAGGTAACGAGCCTCCTGCGCCGAGAAACAAAAGTGCAAAGAAAAGCGAAAAAAGAAACCGAACGAGAGAGAAAAAAAAACGGAAAAACAATTGAGCGCGATATTATCGATTGTTCGGAACGTTTGGCGCGAGTGTATTTTCTCTCCGCGGGATTTCCAATTCCACACGAGACGATGCGCGCCTTGTTTTTCCCATTATATTCCCCGGGGATATAATTGCTCGTGAATAATCGAGCCTTTTTCCATATACTCACGATTTTCTCCGATTTTCGCTTACGAACGCGGCGCGTCCCTCTCGATGCCGCGGTATTTTTTTTATTCCAAGACTCACCGCGAGTGCACGTAACCAAATAAATAGCTTCGCGAAGAATGCAATGATCGTGTCGAATCGAACGATCGATCGATCAGTTTGAGTTAGCGAGATATTAGTCTTTGTAAACGTTACAAACTATACGGGAAAATTATATACGTAAAAATAGCAATGACTGATTTTTGTGAAGAAAAAACAACATTTTTAACCGACTCGAAGAAACAAAGGAAATTCTCAACTCGATCCTTCTATTGAAGAATTATGTTGAACTGGATAACATAATTTTTTAAGACCAAATATATGGAAATTCGACGAAATTGATATTTATTTATTTTTAACTGAAATTCGAAACATAATTTAAACATTATAAAGTAAAAAAAGACATTAAAAGCAAATACAGAACCTGTTCTTCATTATAAACAAAAGTTTGTACGCCGGTGAAAATAAACAAGAAAAAAATATACTTAGCTATGATGACAATGATGTGGTTGTGCATCGACAGATCGAATGCAAATGTATTTTTGTAGCTTTACTTTTAATTTACTTTAATTTACAAATGTAGCTTTACAGTAAATCGGTTTTCAGTTTTTTTAATTCTCAATGTTTGGCACTGACATAACTTTACTTTGTGTACAATGAAGAATAACATAAATATTAAAAATATACAAAAATATTTATTCTTATACCGTTCAGTTTTTTCGTCAAGTCGATTTCATTTTTCGTATCTCTTCCAAAAAGTAAATTGGACAAAATTCCAGAGAATTTCAAAAATTCCTTGACTTTTCCCTGATTATTCCGGGAAAAAAGAAATTCCCTGAGTTTTTCCGGTTTTCCCTGATTTCGATATGCGTAACCCTGTAATAAATGAAATTCTCGAAAACAGAGTGAGCTCTGTAGGTCAATTTTTAAGTGGGCAAACTTAGGACAGACTTCAGAATGGCTTGCGCCACTTTAGAAATTTTTTTACGGTGTTACAAATTTACAAATTTACGGTATTGAAGTTTGCATCGTTGGAACGCAACGAACGTTTCGTAGGCAATTTTTTTTGGCACATTTAGCCGTCCCAAATCAAGTAAATTTTTTTTGGGATTCTCATTGGAGATTTTCAGCCTAAATATGTCGAAAAAAGATTCTGAATGGTAATGCACATGAGGATAAAAAAGTAAAATAAAATTTTCGTTGCGTTCCAACGATGCTAACGTCAACTTCTTTTTTTTTTAAATAACCGCAGGGAAAGGGTCGGGGTGTAGACACAAAGGGTTGTTTGAAATTTTGTTTTGTCGTTTTACTCTCTTTTTATGTTCATCGTTCCCGAGGCCATTATTTTTTGTCCCTCAATTTTCTCTCGCGCTCTGATTTTCCTCGCCATTGAAGTTTGCATCGTTGGAACGCAACGAAGGTTCTTTTTTACATTTTATTTTTCATATTTTCATTGTTAGATATTTTTTAGACGTTTATTGTAGATCGTTAAATAAGCATCTTAAAAAATGGTTGGAGGATTTTTGCAAGCCAAATTTGCCAAAAAAAAAAAAAAAACGTAAAGGAATTCAGAAAAATTTATATTCGTCGCGTTCCAACGATGCAAACTTCATCATAAAAATTGAGCTAATAGAGCTCAATTCGATCGAATGGTGTTGAAGTTTGCATCGCTGAAAAGCAACGAATTTTTCCAAGTACTTTCGTTTCCTTGATCTTACTATTATGCCAAATATTTTTTAGCAAATTTCGATTACAGATTTCCAAAAGAGCATCCTAAAAAATGATTAAATGATTTTTGTATGTCAAAACTGCCAGAAATGTAATTGAGTAAAAAATGATTTTCATTTCACTCCAACGATGCAAGCTTCAATCTCATTCGATCGATACATGTGTATCGCCGATGTAACCTGACTTTCCAATCGTTCGATCCCTCGCTCTCCCATTTTCAATGATTTTTCGAAGCAGCACCGCCGATCTTGACACTCAGTCGGTACCGCAAAGCCACGTCGGTGCGAGAGGTGAAAATGCGACAATGATAAAAAAAGAAAGAAAAATAACTCGATTTCGATCTACGCTCTTGGTAGCTTGAACAGCGGTTGTAGAAATGGCAAGTGAAGCATGCAATAAAAATTCGCTGGGGCTTGAAAAAGTTGTACCAATGCCAAATGCATCATACTCGTGAAAAAAAAACTTGCCATGGGCCGAACAAAATTTTCTATCATTGCTGAAATATTTTTTTCCGTCGATTCTAGTTATAAAAATCACTCCCATTTTTCACGTATTCTTATCAGAGACTTACTATCTCGATGTGCATAAAAAGTTTTGGAAAATAATGTTTAAAGAAACGAAGAAAAAAAAATCGTCAATGCAATCGAAAAGAAATGACGTTGAAGTTTGCGTCGTTGGAATGCCATGCAAATCCATTTCAATTTATTATTTTTATTATTATCCAAAATCATAGTTAACAAATTTGTTGTAGATCGCTAAATGAGAATCCTAAAAAAATGTCTCGTGATTTTCGTAGCTCAAATCTGCCGGAGAAAAATTGGTAAATAAAGGAAAAAAAATAAAATTTTCGTTGCACTCCAACGATACAAACTTCAATGTCATTGTTAAATAAGTAGCTGCGAAAAAAGAACTCGTTAATGCGACTCACGTATATCTATTCAAAATCGCACGACAGGCGATTTTTTTCCTTCATTATTTGGCACTATCCGAATAAGGAATAGATACGATTCCGAAAACCCCAACGTCCGATGTAGCGATTTTTGGCGACTCGTAATAGTTTCCGAGACGTTGAATTGTTAAGTTTTTTTTTACCCACGCCATTTGTTTGTCCCAACAAACCAACCCAAACCAACCCAAACCCAAAATTTCAAACAAAAACCCAAACCCAAAACCTCAAACAAACAAGAAAACCCAAATCCGAAACCGCAAACAAAAAACCCAAAGCCGAAAAACCCAAATCCAAAAAACCCATACCCAAAATCCAAAAAACCCAAACCCATAAGTCCAAAAACCCAAAAAAAAAAACCGAAACCAACCCAACCCACAAAACTATCGGGCGTCGACAAAAATCCCTTTGGGGATTACGTTAAAATATTAAGGATGTTGAGCCCCTATGAAATATGTTAATAATAATTGTTCAATAAATAGCTTCTTAATCGTCATGAAATTTTTACACGACCTCCTGAATACTTCATGTAAAAACATAGCAAATTTTCAGAATTCTATCATCATTACTTCAACCTCCTTAAGGGTTGAAATAAAAAATGATGAGAAAATTCTGAAAATTTGGTATGTTTTTGTATGAAGTATTTAAGAGGTCGTGTTAAAATTTCGCGACGATTAGGAAGCTCGTTATTAAAAAATTAACATTTTGTTAAGAACAATTTTTAAAAGAAATAAAAACAAATTTATCAATAAACTTCGTTTTGTTTTCGTTTCTTTCAGTATATTGTAGATATTATAAAATTGAGAGGTCAAAAAAGAAACTTATTGCAAAGTTACATCAGTTTCCATAAAACAACATTTAATTTGTGAATGTTAATTGTTCAATAACGAGCTTCCTAATTGTCGTGAAATTTTTACACGAACTCTGAAATACTTCATACAAAAACATACCAAATTTTCAGAATTTTATCATCATTTGCGATTTGGGACTCAACATCCTTAAAATGGAGGTTTGTGCAAAGTTTCAACTCGATCGAAGGTTGGGGTTTTTCCGAATCGTACCCGGGATATTTTCCTGGGAAAATAATTCGAATATCTCGTCGAATAATCGTCAAGGGCCTCTCGAGTACAGAACGATCCGAGCTACGCAACACAGGAGGCGATGCAAAAAGATGTGACTGTACAAAAAAGTTTTTCCGCTGTCGTTTTGCTTCGCGGTCTCTACTCTGTGGCGGCGGAGGAACCGGTAGCGGGACGAAGAGGGCGGGAGGAGGGAGCCGAGGAGTAAACAAAAAAGGCGAAGTAAGACTTGGTGAAGGTTCGCCTCGGGGATTCCCGGGGATCGAGACCACTTCTGAGAATAGCACGGTAGTAAACTGCGAAGCGTGCGAGGATAAGGTGAAAAAGGAAGAGAAGGAGAGGAAAAAGGATTCGAATGATGAGGGACAACAAGGGCGGAGGGGGTCGGGCAACAGAGATAAAGAGATAAATAAATATATTTATATCTAAGGAGATCCAAAAAATGTGTAAATAATCATACGAATTTTTTTCTTTTTTTTCGAACCATCAAAACTTGTTATTGTCCTATTTTTTACGATCATAAACTTTGCATTGTTGGAACGCAACGAAAATTATAATTTCAAATTTGCGTCAATTTTTTTTCGGCCAATCTCAGCTACGAAAGGCACTTAACAATTTTTTTATTTTCTTTTTTTAGTGATTTGGTATATAGATTCGTAGAAAAGATTTTTTGAAGTAATGAAAAGGAGGAAGAACAATAAAAAAGAATTCCTCGTTGCGTTCCAGCGATGTAAACTTTAAGAGCCTATTTATTTACACTTTTGGGCTACAAGTCACTCTAAAGTTTTTTAAGATGTTTTTTAACGATTTTTCTTTTTCGAACCGTTCAAACTTGTTATCATCCTATTTTTTACGATCTTAAAGCTTGCATCGTTGGAACACAACGAAAATTGGGATTTCAAATTTGCGTCAATTCCCTGTCGGCAAATTTTAGCTACGAAAATGCCGCAACAACTTTTTAATTTGCAATTTTAGAGACTTATTATATAGATTCGCAAAAAAATTTTTTTGCAATAATAAAGATAGGATAAAGAAGAATGAAAAATAATTTCTCGTTGTGTTCCAACGATGCACGTTTCAAGAGCTTTTTTTTACATTTTTCGCTAAGAGTCACTAAAAAGTTTTTTACGATTTTTTTTTAAATCCTACAGTCTAAATTTGCCGAAAAACATTTCGGCGTGGTGAAAATGTTCAATGAGAAAAAAAACTTTTCATTGCGTTCCAACGATGCAATTGGAAAGATCTCAAAAGTACAAGGCACAAAACAAATATAAAAAATAAACAAAAAAGATGATTCAAAAAAATTGCAAACTACAATGGAGCAAACCTACACGTCGGGGGGTGGGGGGCTAGAGGGACGCTCGAGGGGAGAAGTGGCAAGAGAGAAAATACGAGGAAGCTTTCACTCGCGAGCAACGAAAAAAAAGACAAAGAAAAAAATCATAGCCAGGTAACTTACGTAAAAGTTATAAATCAATTAAAATTCCTGCGAGGGTGAGCGGATATGCGAGTCCTCGCGAAAGCACCCGCGCGAGTGTGCGTGTTTTCCTTTACTTTTTTCCTGTCTTTTTTTTGCGATGTCGAAGGTGCCTTGGGCATGAAATAGTGAAACTGCCGGACTGTTGAAATTCGCGTTTATTATACGTACCTTGTTAATCGTATTTACATTTATTACATACCTCGTTCTATGTACTTGGCTCAATTGATTTATTCTCATTAATTTATTTTATTATTTACCGGAATTATCGTGTTTCCTCAATTCGTCTGACTCGTCAGTTCTTTTTTTTTCTATTCAGTTTACGTTACTGCCCGTGCTTATTTTATTTTATTTTAATTACGACTGTTCGGTCCCTTTTTTTAAATTTACTTCACTTTATATACTTCATACGTGTTTATTAGTTTCGTTTGGTTCAATTACTATAATAAGATAAGATTTTTTCAGAACGATTCGGGAGATTTTTTTCGGAATCTACTTAGCTTTTTATTATTTTATTTTAATTTCGATTATGTCATCCCTTTCTTTAATTTATTTAATTCGTTTTCATTACGATTGCTTCTAATTTCGAATGTTCAGTCCCTTCCTTTTATTTCATTCACTTTATTCATTTCATGCGCATCAGTTCAATTCTTTTAAATTACGGGAGCGCAATTGTAACGCGGAGAGTTACAATACGATTTTTTCGAAAGACATCGGAAGATCTATTCAAAATTTTGACAACTGCTTTTCAACCGCCAACGAGCTTCGATCGAAATCGCGAGTTTTTTTTATCATCGATGTATTTTCACGTCCCGTGTGTCTGCACTGCCGACCGAGCATCAAGATCGACGATGCTGCTTTCGAAAAAATCATGAAAAAAATCCGCGCGCTCGCTAGTTTAAAATGATCGAACGATTGGAAAGTAAGATTACGTCGACGATTCTCGATTTTCGTTCGCTTTCTCACTGCGAATCAACATCATTCCCGAATAGCCCAATGTCACATTTAAAAAATTACAAATTCCGGTATCTTCGTTCCCGTTTTATTTGTCACAATGCCGTGCGCGAAATTGCGCAAAAGTGGAGGGGTGAGCGAGGAATAAAAAAAAAATAAGAAAAAAGTGCCATCGATGCGAAGTAGTTCCACGAGGAAGTGCAGGCAAGTGAATCGAGGCCGGAGCGAGAATGAAACGCGCGGACGTGGCGAATCCTATGGGGAATTTGAGAGGGTCCGCGCAACTTGCGCACACGTTCAATTTGTCTCTCGATACCCTTTATTTCTTTCTCTTTTTAATTTGATGTTGTCCTTTTTTTTTTTATTCGACGTCACGGTCGATCGTAGTCGTCCCAGTTGACGTCGAGGGAGTCGAGAACGGAGATGACGTGCTCGAAGAAAATGGTGCAACCTTGCTATACGACCTCGATCGGCTTCACTGCTACCAAAGCCTGATCCCAACGAGAACCTTCGTCAGTTCACGCGGTTTACCTGTCCTTTTACATATGTATATTCTCTCTCTCTCTCTCTCTCTCTCTCTCTCTCTCTCTCTCTCTCTCTCTCTCTCTCTCTCTCTCTCTCTCTCTCTGTGTTTCTGTGTCGAAGATCGAATCCGTATAATGCATATTCGAGAAGCGATCGCGCGAACTCTCACTTTTTACACTATGGCCGCGAGAACGTGCGCTCGCCATGCGATAAAAGTCAGCATACACATGGGAAAAGGATATTTCGAGACCGCCGCCTCCATGTAACGTTGACTATCAGAACATCAAACTGTTCCGAGCAGAGTTCTTGATTTTTTTGCGATTTTTTCCGAAACCCAAACAAACTCATTCGTTCGCACTCGATATGTTCGTTAATTTGCAGCTGGAAAACTACTGAATCGTTTTCGATGAGACTTTCACAGAAAGACAGATTTCAAGTCGGAAATGGGATTCAGGCTAATGGATGACGTTGACGTTTGCACCGTTGGAATGCAACGAATGTTCGTTTTCTTTTATTTCTTGATTTTTATTACAGTTCATAGTATTTTTGGTTATTGGTTGAGGCAAAGAATGTGATAAATGGGAGGAGAATTTACTTTCGTTGGGTTCCAACGGCGCAAACTTTAAAATGACGTTCAAGTTTGCATAATTTCTTGATTTTCATCATTATCCAAAGCCTTCTTTGCAAATAAAGGTTGTAAATGTCTGATAAACATATGGGAAAACGTACGAGTGTTGTTCACATTTTAAAACGGCCAAAAGAATTGAACAATTGAAGATAATGAATTTTCGTTGTATTCCTACGATGCAAATTTCAGTTAGTGTGTGTAAGTGGTGTAGTTAATTACAATTACAATAAACCAACACGACGAATAATGACGTTGGAGCTTGCATTGTTGAAATGTAAGGATTTTTGTATTTCTTCATTCTTCTTATAATCCAAAATCTTACTCCTTTCAAATCAATGTCGTAGATCTCTAACGAAGGTACGTGAAAATGTACGAGTCATTTTCGTAGCGTGAATCGGCCAAAGCTATATTTCATCAATTCAAAAGAATTAATTTTCGTTGCGTTAAAACGATGCAAACTTTGACATCGCGACAAAGATCATATTTAAAAAAGCAAACGAGCACAACCTAATGAAGAAATGAACAAACGAATGAAGAAATTAACAAACGAACGAAGAAACAAAAATTGACGAATAATAATGAGTTCTGACATTGTTTTTCATGTTCATAAATGGTCTTTGTAGTTCGTTATCATTTTCATGAAAATACATATGGACAATGAAGAAAGAGAAAACTTCATACCAAAGACCAAAGTAAGTAATTTATAAAAACGTTAGAATAATGAGACACGCTTCGTCGGTAAATCTGTAAACCTCGATTGTATTGAAGTTTGCATCGTTGGATTGCAACGAAAATTATTTTTATTCAAATTCTTAAATTGTCATCACCTAAATTTCGTTCTGCACTTTTAGGCTACGCGGATCGACATTTTTCTTTGCATTCCAATGATGTAAACTTCAAGACCGTCAATTTCTATCTGCGTACAAATGATAAAACTGTCGGTTATTTTTAACGAAGCGTCTACATGGACCAAGGGGGAAGGGAAAGAGAGAAATTTTGGTGAATGCGAATCTCACACAGTGGGGTAGGTCAGCCCCGTCTCATGGTGCTGAAGTTCGCATCGTTGGAATGCAACGAAAATCCTTCTTTATTTTCCTTACTGTCTAAAATCTTCTTCTGCATTTTGAGGTTATGGATCTCTAATAAGCATCTCGAAAAATACTTCAGTGATATTCGTAGCCTAGATGTGCCAAAAAAAAAGATTGGTCAATAGGAAAATAAAATAATTTCGTCGCACTCCAACGATGCAAACATCCCACCGGAAACGTAATCGAAATCTACAATTCAGGTGATAGCTTTTCCATCGACGAAATTTCAACTGAAACGTCTGCATCGAAACCATTGCACCGAAAATTCTATTCAATTTCTTATTTTCATTATTATGCAAAATCATATTTTGCCATTAGTTATAAAGCCCTAAATAAACCTCAAAAAAAAAAAAAAATAGTTTCCAACGATGCAAACTTCAACGTCATGAAATACATTCCTCTCTCAAGTTCTTTTTTTTCTCTCTCTCACACTCTCTTTCCTCTCGTATTTGTTTGAAATTTTCAGCACTCTTTGCAGTAGACGACAAAAAAGAAAAAACAAAAGGAATTCTTTAATCGCACATTAGCCTCATCGTGTCAACATTACCAGCTAACAAGAGCAAACAAGAGCAAGCGGGATAGTGAAGGGGTAGGGGGCGGTCAAAGGTTCTATCTATTATCGTGCCGACATTGGGGCACAGAAATCGCGGTCCTGGGTGACGAGATATTCTGTGGACGTCAATGGCAATGTAGCCACTTTGATCACCACGTGCAGGCGAAAAGGCACGCGCGTGAAAGTCGCATTTTCAAATTTACTGTCACATATGTATACATACATATATATACATACATACATGCATATATATATATATATATATATATATATATATATATATATATATATATATATATATATATGAATAACGATGAGTTCGTTGCAATCGTTCGATCTATACCTGCCTACATGCGCCAGTCACTTGAGACGTTCGAGCACGTAAAAATGAATCATTTAAATTGGCACGCACAAGCGGACGCACCCGCCACTGTCCGAGCCTTCGTTCTTTTTCTCTTTTTCACTCGCTCTCCCGCACTCCCTCGACGCTCGAGTGGCGTTGCGAAACTCGAGGCGGGAAAAGCGTCGATACGACGCCAGTTTGAATATGGGTCGTTTGCCTCTGAGACGGGATGGGTGAACGAGCGCGTGTTTGAAGTGGCGATAACACGACGTGCGATGTGAGAGATCTACATTAGCTCAAAATTGAAAGAAAAACGGTGTTTCTCTGTTTAAATAATAACAACTTCATTGTTTACCGATATTTTCCAGTGGAAAAAAACGCAACCATGACAAGACCGTGTATCAATTGTGTGCACAATCCGGACCTTGGCATCCCAACACTTTTATCAGAAAAAAGATCGGTTATTCGGCCTCAACCGTTTATCGTTATCTGACTCGAGGTATTTCTTTTTCCTGTACATAGAGCGTGTTTTTCATGATAACCTTGCTATACAGCCCTTGGGGGGGGGGATTCCTAGGCTGGAAAAAACTTGCTGTTTATGTATTTTTTTAAGGAAAGATTTCTTCACCATTTTTTAGACTTAGGGTATGTTTTATTACTTTTTTTTGGCTGTTATGAGGTGCTTAAAAAATATTCATCTTTCAAAACAGGCGAGGTGTGGCACGATGTTCTAAACTGCATTTTCAAAACTCATATGGCTCAAAAACTAATCGACGGATTCTAATGAAATTTAGTATGAATATTTCTCTAACCTTATTGTCTGAAACACGACCACAAATATTTTCGAAAATGAAGAAAAAAAACGTATTCTTTTATTGCAAAATGTAGCGTTTTTTTTTTAGAAAATTCAATCGTTTTGTTTCAAAGCGTGCCGTTTCATCGTTTTTCAACATTTCTAACTTTTTATTGGTTCATATTCCGCGTATGGGTGTTAATGAAAGAAAAATCCTCGCTACTCGTTTAGAAGACCGATCTTCTGTAATAAAGATTTGAAAATCTTTATTAGAGACCTAAGGGTGTCTCAAAATGACCTGACATTTAAATTTATTAACAAAACAGATTATTTATTCGAAAAGTACGAATATTTTTATTTTAATGTAAGGTTGTTTTATTTATTTTTTATTTTTATTTTAATATAAGGTTGTTTTATTTAATTTTTATTTTTATTTTAATATAAGGTTTTATTATATTATATTATTTATATTTAGGTTTTATAACCTTATATTAATATAAGGTTTTTATTTTAATTTTAATATAAGGTAAAATAATACAACACATAACCTCAACGAAACATTGAGGTTATGTGTTGGCAAACGTTCACTCTTTTGATGAAACATTCAATAACATTTTGGCACAGTTGCGAACTAATTTCATCAATGGTGCGTCAAATTGCTTCCTTGAGCTCCGGAATGGTCTGTGGATCATTGGCATACACTTTTCCTTTCAGAAAAGCCCAAAGGAAGAAGTCCAATGGCGTCAAATTGCCATGACTGAACCTCAATACTTCATGATGCCAGTTCCCAAAATATTAGTACTCTATATTCGCCACATACAAAATGGCGTGCAATTTAAAATGTCAGGTCACTTTGAGCCCTTTGTAGGTTAGAATAGTAACAAACTATTTTGGACAATGGAGAAAGTGAAAAAGAAAATGAAAAAAGAGAATTTTCGTTGCATTTCAACGTGAAGTATTTGGTGAAGAGGAAGAGTTTTGACCTTCGCATAGTCACGTAGCTTGCCACGCGCAATATTTCCGTGGCCTCCGCTTGCAGCGCCACCTCAACCGCCTGCCCCGTTGCCTGGCTCGTCGCCCCATAAGTTTCCTCTTTCCTTTGCCCGCGTTCGCATATTATTTTACGAAAGAGCCTTAATGGTTCTCCGTCATGGGGGAAACCTTCATATTCCGCACTTTTATTCGATCTTTGTCCGATCGAAACTTTCAACTTCAATAACGCAACACGTTTGTTTTCTCTCGCTTCTTCTATTCAACGATGAAGATGGCGGAACTAAACTTTGCAGGTTAGATTGCGTATCTATCGCATTCACTTTCCGAAAATTTCTTACGAATTAGTTTCTCTCTTTTCTCTCCCTTTTTTTTCTGCCATCGTTACGAGTCTCGTTTGAATTGAATTTCGAATGGTCTGTAAAGTCGAAGAAAAAGAATGTTTCATTCGGATTCAGCGTAGCAAACAGCCTAAATCGTCGAAGAATAATAAAGCGGCTAGAAAAGCGAGAGAGAGAGAGAGAGGGAGGGAGAGGTCGTAAGAGCAGCTGCGCGCTGTCGCGAGCTTCGCCAAGTTGCCACTCGTGGCGCTAGTCGCGCGCGCGCGAAGCACACGGGGCTTCCCCAAAATTCGCGCGGACTCCGCAAGAGAACAGCGCGCGCGGTCTCTCAGGTTTCCGTAGGTAAACAAGGGACCCTTGTAACTTCATAGAGTTGAAATTTGCATCGTCGGAATGCAACGAAAGTTATCATTTTAATTTTTTATTCCTTAACTTTTTTAATATTCATTTTTTTCTTCGTGTCTTCATTTTTGTTACAATCGATCATTTTTTTACAATCATCGATCATTTTTTTACAATCATCGATCATTTTTATTGCAATATTTCACTTTTTTTATTTCTTCATTTTGATTACCATCTATGATTTTTTTACAATCATCAATCATTTTAGTCGCAATATTGAGCTTTTTTTAAATTTTTTTATTTCTATCACGATCTATAATTTTTCTTTACAGATTAAAATCGCGAATCACTTATGACGAAAAAAATAACCGTTTGGGTGATTTCGTACCCTAGATTGGGAAAAAAATCGATATTTTCATCGTGCTATGTAGTTAAATACAATTGCAATAAAACACCATCGGGAAGAAGTGACGTTGAAGTTGGCATCGTTGGAACGCAACGAAAGTACTTTTCAATTCCTCATTGTCGTTATTGTCCCAAATGATATTTTGCAAATGTTTAGATCGCTGAATGAGAACGTCGAAGATTGTTCGCGTGATTTCCGTAGCCCAAATCTGCCAGGGGAAATTTGGGACGTAGAAATAATTAAAAAAACACATCCGTTGTATTCCAACGATGCAAACTTCAACGTCATGCAATTTCGTCCGTGTATCGCAGCCTCAGGGTTTCTACATTTTCGGGCCTACACCCACGAAATTGTGCAAGTACATGCTTCAGATCGGGATTTCAATCAGTGAGCAGCAAAATTGCGAAAAAAATTAGGATTTATTCCCTGTGTGCAAAATGGGGTGCAATTTCTTTTTCATTCGCCGCCTCTCGAAAGTTTCGAAAATTCGCACAGATCGCGACTGTAAATTTGGCGAAAACACGTGAGAAGAGTATATGGGGATATAAATTTGTGACTCACCCCTTCGTTTCCTAGGAACTGTATAGTAGGGTTCTGGTTGGTCGTATTCTGGAACAGGAAGAAGAAAAACAACATCAGTTATGAACGATGACGCAGACTCCTCGAATCTCGGTCGGGAAATTCACGGGAATAAGTAGGCCATCCTTGTTTTCGGGTCCTAGTGACTAATGTCTAACGTAAATTAATCATGACGCTTAAGTTTGCATCATGGAAATGCAGCGAAAGTCTTAACTTTCATTCAATCCCTCACATATTTTTCCCTGACTTAGAGTGCGAAAATGACTCAAACGTTTTTCCTATCCTTATCAGAAATCTACGAGTTTGAGCTACCTTGATTATGATAAAAACAAATTGGGTCTCACTTTACATCATTGGAATGCAACGAAAGTGCCTTCCAATGTTTACAAATTCAGGTCTCCGAAATCGCTTGAACTTTTTTTGGATCCTTTCTAGAAATCTTCAGCCTAAATATGTAAGGATTTATTTTGGAATATGATTAAAATGTGAAATTAAAAAAATTTTAATGAACTTTCATTGCATTCCAACGACGCAAACTTCAACATCGTGGATTTAGGCTGTAGATCGCTAAATAAAAATCCTAAAAGGATGTTTACGAGATTTTTGTAGCTCAAATTTGCCAAAATAAATGTGGAAAATAAAATAAAAATCACTTTCGTTGCGCTCCAACGATGCAAACGTCGTCATGAAAATAAAATAATAAAAAACGATAAAAAAAGAACTTTCGTTTCATTTCAACGATGCAAACTTTAATGCCAAAATGAATCTGTGAATGCCATTTTTCTTTCGGTATTCCACAAAAATTCGGAAAAACATCGCATCGCATTATTGTTATTATCATTACTATTCGATTATATTATTATCTTATTGTATTATTATGTTATTATAATATTATTATTTCATTACAGTGTTATTATTTTATTGCATTATTATGATTATATATAAACGCATATGAAAAGGGAGAAAAAAGATATATTTCGCCTCCGCAATTATTGTCATCGCACGCAACGTAGAGGCGAAAAAAAAGAAACTCAATTTACGCACGTACACTCGATAAAAATAATCTACACTATCTACGAAGTATAATAAGATTTGGACAACTGTTATTCGCAAGTGCGCGTGTAGCGCTACGTCTGTATCATTTTTCTCGTATACGGAGCGTACGATAACGCGTGGCAAATGTGATAGCGACGACTGTCAAGTGACAAAGCGCGCGCTCAGCCGAAACCGAAAACTACGAGAAAAAAAAAGACGAAGAAAAAAGGCACGCTCCGTCGTATCACTCGAGTTGAAGCAGAACAAAACGAAGAAAAAAAATAAGTGTGGGTGACATTCAAAAAGCAAATCACCAAAGAGGTTTTCGAATTAATTGTACGAACGAAAAAAAAAAAGGAAAAAAACGACACGCTTCTTCGCATTACTCGAGTCGGAGCGTAGCAAAGCGAAAAAGAAAAAAGGAGTGTGGGTAATATTTAGAAAGAAAATATATCCAAGAGGTTTCTTTAATTAACCCCTTCGTTGGCATTGACGCAATAGTGCGTCAAATAATTCCGTGCCCTGTGTGGCATTGACGCAATAGTGCGTCAACCTTTATTTCCCTATTTAACTTGCTCTGATTTGAAATCGGAGCCTCACTCGGGGGTTTTTGGGCTCGCTGAATCCGAATTTGAAGTCAAAATTTGGAAATTCAAAATGGCGGCGCCAATATGGCGGACAGAAATAAAAAATGTTACTCGATTTCGATGAAAGTTGGTACTCCGAGATTTTTGAGGTCGCTTATTACGAATCTGAATTTTAAATTTGAAAATTCAAAATGGCGGCGCTCGAATGGCGGACGGAAATTGAAAATTTTACTCGATTTAGATGAAAATTGGTACTCTGGGATTTTCGAGGTCGCTTACTACGAATTTGAACACAAAATTCAAAACATTTTAATGGCGGATCTAATATGGCGGACGGAAGTGCAAAAAACAGCTCGATTTGGATAAATCTTGGTACTCGCGGGTTTTCGGGGACGCTGAGTGTGATGCTGAACTCAAAATGAAGGAATTTTTCATGGTGAATTCAATAACATGGAACATAATACAATAAATAGGTAGAAATATGTGAAGCTTGAGTACCGAGTTTCATCTAAATCAATCTGTATCATTTGTATTTGTATTCGCCATATTCGTTCGTCATTGTGAATTCCTGAATTTTGAGTTCAAATTCGTAATCAGCACCTTCAAACACCCTAGAGTACAAGTTTTCAGGATAAAAAATTTTCCTGCCATTTTGGACACTTTTCGTCGAATTCTCTCTGCCAACGAAGGGGTTAATTGCACGAACGATTGCTATATTGGCATGTTTCTGTTAATTTGTCTGCGAAATATTGGAAATGGTGGAAATTTTGTTTGTGATTGAAGTTTGCATCGTTGGGGTGCAATGAAAATGATTTTTTTTTTACTTTCTCAAATTTCCTTTACAGGGTTGTTACGCATTATTGACTCGGAAATTTCCTGACTTTTCCCGCGGTTTCCATACAGGTTTTGCAAAAATTCAGGGTTTTGAAAATGAGCCAGATTAGGGTAAAATAAAGAGCACTTTGTTTACATCAAATATATATATATATATTTGAGACCACAAGTTAAGTCTAGTTTCAACCGTTCTAGGATTTGTAAACGTTACAAACTATAGGAGAAAAATGACGTACGTAGAAATAGCAATTAATCATTTTTGTGATAAAAAAAACATTTTCAGCCGATTTGAAAACCAAAGGACATTCTCAATTCGATCCTTCTAATGAAAAATTATGTTGAAATGGATAACAATTTTTTTACGATCAAATATATGAAAATGTTAAAAATTGAAATAAAACTTAAAAAAGCGGAAATTCGAAAAATAATTTAAGCATAGTAAAGTAAAAAAAAATACATTAAAAGCAAATACAGAAGCTGTTTTTTTGAAATTATAAACAGAATTTTTTATGCCGGTGAATATAAATAAAAAATAAATATAAACACGTATCTATAATAATAATGATGTGGTTGTGTATCGACAGATCGAATGGAAATATATAAAGCTTCACAGTAAATTAGTTTTTATTTATTTTTCATTTTCAATATTTCGCACTGACATAAAGTTTCTTTTTTAAATAAAAAAGAATAATATAAATATTGAAAATATACAAACATATTCATTTTAATACTGTTCAGTTATTTTGTCAAGTCGATTTCACGTTTCGTAATTCTTGCAAAAATCAATTCAGACAAAATTCCAGAGAATTTCCAAAATTCCCTTACCCCTCCCTGATTATTCCAGGAGGAAAGAAATTCCCTGAATTTTAGGGAATTTCGTTAGCATATTTCCCTATGCGTAAGAATCCTCCTTTAGCAGAACCTACCGAAACCCCAACATTTTTTAAGATTCTCATTGGGAGATCTGCAATCGCAATATGCTTAAAAAAAAAAGTTGGTATCACAACAAAAATAAGGAAATCAAAATATGAGTACGTATTTTCGGTGCAACGATGCAAACTTCAATGTTATCATTTCATTTGCTATATGGACGCGGCGATATTTCGCGTTGTGTTCTTTCCTTTTTTTCGGCTTCTCAACGACCGATATCGAAAACGACTCGGGCACAACCCCGTGGTTCGTAAAAACAAATGAGTACGGACGGTGACACGTTTCGTCCCGGCAAATTTCGCGGGCGCAATTAACAGCGCATACGCTATATGTACATACATACATACATACATACAAATATATATGTGTGTGTATATATATATATATATAATCCAGTTTAGCAACTCGTGAGATATATCGTTTCGAAGCGAGGGCTCTAGTGTTTTTCGCTCTACTCGTTGAATTTTTAGAGCAGGATACCGTTAACTGTTCGAGTCTAGCGCCCGGAATATGCGTGCAAGTGTGGGGCCAAGTCGATTTCAAAGACTTTGAGGACCGTCCTCATAGTAGCCGAGTGTCCCCATACTTAGCATTATATAAATTCCAACGTCCTCAAAATCATATTTGGATATATCTAAGGATGTTCATACAAAAGTACTTTCCCGAACGACTCTGTCCTCAAAATCAACGATCTGTTCAGAAAAACGTCAAGGACCGTGCTCGAAGTGCCGATAGTCAACGTTACATGCAGGGTTCGAAAATGCCTTCTCTTCATACATGTGAGTTATACGAATTAATTACATTGACGTGTACCCACAAACATGTACATTTTTGAATTTTTTATACTCGAAATCTTTTTAAAAAAAGAATAAAAAAACAGGTTAAGTCGAATTGGCAATTTTGCATTCTGGATCCGGGTCATTGCAAGTGCGTCTAGACGGCAAAGGAGGAGAAGGAGAAAACAAAGAAAGAAAACGACGGGCCAACCGACCAAAACAAAATGAAGCAAGAATGGAACGTAGAGAACGCAGATAAGATGATCATGCCGGGGAAATAACACAAAACGGTTTTACATGGCCTCTATACGCAACGAAACATTGAACCTTGCTTTTTTTTAAATCTACAAGTGTTCAACGTACGGACCTCAAGAGCGGAGAATATCCCAAAAAAAAACGAGTTGCCTCGCCACAAAGAGGGAAAAGATAACACAAATAAATCACACACGTCAGCTCTCGGTGGATCATAGTGGGGTAGTGTTTCTTCCTTTTCGACAATTTCACGGAAGTGTTTTCGTGAATCTCTTATCTCGCGCATGTAATCAGGCCTCGGAATTTATATCGCACCATAATCCGTGGAACGTAAAATCTACGAGATAATTTGTCAATCGAACGTTCGCGACGAGACAAATTTCCGCCGCAGGATTGTAGTTGATTCCCTCACGGGAAAACATATTTTTGGCGGCGTAGATTTTAATGTCGTCCGTATGGAACTCATTGATGTGCTCAGCTGTTTTTTTTGCGATAAAGTTTGCATACGATGAAGTTTGTGTCCACGTTAGAGATTCACGACCTCAATTTGTGTTCCACACGTAACCTTCGTGTTTGTACCTTGTATCAAAATAAACATATTCGCACTTTTCAAACAAATAATACGTTGTATCAAGGCCCCAGGCCACAGTAACGGATATAAAATCATGTGCGAAATTAACAATTTTTTTTTTCGTATCAAAAAGTGGTTCACTCATAAAATTAATTACACATCTATTGAGTATGAATATCAAGCTGTTAGAATTTTTGTTTTTTCGATGTACAAAATGGCCGACTACTAATGTTTTCTTTTATCTTTTTTTAGGCGCTTCGCGGTCTGACGTTTAGCATCCACAATTTTTTACCTAGAAGAAAAAACAAAAATTCTCGTCAATCTACATTAGGATACCTAGAGAAGTACGTATGGAATGTAAAAAATATTGTTGTATTCACAAGTTGTAGGTATTTGAACTTAAGAAATGAATTTTCAGTGGAAAATTTCGTTACAACTGCTCATAAAATGAAAAGTTTCCGATTAACCAGAAATTCCGTACGTACTTCTCTGCGAAATGCAATTAGGAACAAAAATTTTTTATTCGAAGTAAATCGAGTGAAAATTGTTGAAGTTATTTGTCACGTCAATTGGAAAAAAGGTGTTTCGAGAAGTTTCGTGTAGTCGGCCATTTTGTACATCGAAAAGAAAAAAATTCTAACAGCTTGATATTCATACTAAATAGATGTGTAATTAATTTTGCGAGTTAATCACTTTTTAATACGAAAAAAAATTGTTGAATTCGCACATGATTTTATACCCGTTGCTGTGGCCTAAGGTCTTAACGAATAAAAATGTCAGATCATTTTAAGACGCCCTATGCAATCCTGACGATCTTAAGGCGTTACCCCCACTTGTAGCGCAAAAAGGCCTTTTTCATGAATTTTTTTAAAGAAAACTACAAAACTTTTTTAATCGATCAATATACCATCTTAAAGAACACATCTTGAAGAACTTTCAGTAATTTTTTTATTGAAAAATATTACATTGGTTAGTGCCAAATCGCCGTCAATGAAATAATGTTTTTATATACACGGTTTGCGGTGACCAACATTGCGGCGAAGTGGATCATCTGAAAAAAAAATGCGGATGGATTTAGTCAAATATAAGTATAAACTAGTCTTTAATCGAAGGATTTTAAAAAATATTCATTTTTCACAAAATGGCGGACAGTCAAAGTTAATGGTTCGATTTTAACGAAAAAAAAATCGAACGATTAAAGACTACATTTTTATGTATTAAATAAGCCTGCAAAATTTCAAGAAGATCGGTTCATTAGTGTTCGAGTAATCATGGTCACCGACTTCAGAAATGCCATTTTGAGAAAAACGCGTTTAAAGTTTCAATTTCAGTTTACACGAAGAAAATATTCTTCTCTTTCAACGCTCATACCTCAGTCAATTTTGTTCGGATCGACTTGAAATTTTCAGGACATATTCTCAGATACTTATACTTCAAAAAAATGCAATAAAAAAATCGATTTTTTCAAAATCGCAAGTGGGGTTAACCCCTTAAACTTTGCATCGTTGAAATGAAACGAAAATTACAATTGTATATTTGCTCCACTTTCTTTCCCCAAACCTCAGCTACGAAAATCCCTCATCAACATTTCAATGTGCCTTTTCGAAGATCAATTATCCAGATTCGCCAAAGTTTTTTTTTAAATAACGCAAAGAAGGAGATAAAAATTAATTTTCGTTGCGTTCCAACGATGCGAACTTCAAGAGCATTACTCCTGGCTGCTTCCACGATTGCGCAACGCGCTGTACCAGACAGGGATGTGTATCAGCGAGTAGTTTGTACCGCAGTTGCACACCGTCACCCGGATACGTCCAGTTTATTCGTCTTTTTACGCTCCGGCTATGCTCGCTCGTCGTAATCGCAGGTTCGTATTGTCACTATGAATCTTTGCTATCGCCGATAGCCGGTTCGAGTATCCCGCGATGGCGTTTCGTCATAAATGCACGCACACAGCGTTGGATAATTGATCCGGGTGTTGAGGCGAGCGATGGCAAGCTTTTCCCACAGTAAAGCCGATTATATTTTGCCGAAAGGAGGTCAGAGAGCTCAATTAGCCGAAAAACCAAGAGGGAGAAAGAGAAAAGAGGAGGAAGGAGGGGCTGAGCGAACGAAAAAGCGTGAAAAAGTACGACGGCGAGGTATGGACAGAGTTGCCGGTGTGAGCTCGACCGTGCTCTCGCTACAAGTTGGCAACACAAATTCGGCAACGCCGCCAACTGGTTCACTTTCTCTCGCACGGCGAACTCGCCTGACATCCCTCTCGGCTTTGCGGCCGCTGCCTGCGTCGTTGAAGTTTCGCGAGCGAGTCGACGAATGTATATGTACGAAGAAACTAACGTGTGAGGTACGTAAATGAGCAAAGACATCTGGCCGTCCCCCTCTCTCTCTCTCTCTCTCTTCCTTATTGGTGGGTCAAGTCCTGAGTGCAGTCTCGGCGCTTCGGAAGAAATCCAAAGAAGAGAGGTAGATAGAGAGGGAGAGAGAGAGAGAGAGTAAGACTACCGTGTAGTTTCTTCAGTTACTCAAACGTTCCAATGATTCATCGAACACGAACGATAAGGAATTACTAAGCGTGGAAGCAGAACTTCCGTATAGTATGAAAGGGAAAAAGGATCGTTTAGGATTTGACAGTCCGGGATTCGACGAAGCAAAAACAAGCCTCGGATAGCCATGTTCGGCGAGATTTACAACCGCACCGATGACCGTTCTCGTTTACTACGGATGAGTCTGAAGTTTGCATCGTTGTTTTGGGGATTAGGGCCCAATTATCGGGACTTAGGGGCCCAATGGTTGGGTATCCAAGGGGCCCACTTGTTGACACTTTGGAGGCCCAATTATTGGTAGTTGAAGGGGCTATTTATTCGCTCTTTTAGGGCCCATTTATTGACGCCTTAAAGGCCCAATAATTGACACTTCAAGGGCCCAATTATTGACACCGTGAGGGCCCAATCACGTACACGTCAAGGGCCCAGTTATTGGCACTTTAAGGTACGATTTATTCACGCTTTTGGGGGCGATTTATTCACACTTTTAGGGCCCAATTATTGACACCGTGAGGGCCCAATCATTGACACTTGAAGGGCCAAATTATTGGCACTTTAAGGGCGCAATTATTGACACTTTAAAGATCGCTGTTTAGGTAGGAGAGGTGTCAATAATCGGCGAGGTGCTAAAATAAGGTCACTTTATTCTATTTGTCAACGCATCTCCCACTTTCAACGAATGTTTGGGCACTTAATGTTAGTTTTTCGTTAAAATATTAATTTTTGGCTATAAAATAAGGATCGTTGACTACAAAAAACGTTTCTACAAAAAAAATGCATATTCATCGAAATACAACGATCTGAAAAACGTCTGGGGTCCGATCGACCCCACATGCAGTCACAGGTTCCTGACGGATGTGTACGGTCGAAGGGTTAATCGTTTTTGCGAATATTGTTACACCAGAATACCAATGGAGGCGATAGAAAACGTTGTTGGGGATTTGAGAGCAGTCCTGAATTTTCACGACGTTGAAGTTCGCATCGTTCGTATGCAACGATTTTTTGTTCGTTATTTGTTTTTATTTTGACTATTATTTGAAATATTTTTTCGCGACTTGAGATCGTAAAGCTGTAAATAAAAATACGCGAAAACCTTCCAACGATTTTCATAGCCCAAATTCGACGAAAAAGACTTTTGATCAGTGAAAAAGAATTAATTTTCGTTGCGTTTCAACGATGCGAACTTCAAGATCGTTACTTCGGAACTGCTGTCGATTTTCGATCAGCCAGGTTGGCTCATACCTTTGGCGAATATTAGATGAATTTTCGGGAGGTTTTTTTTCACGATACACCGAATGTGCGAGCTTGACCAGCCTCGATATTATTTTATGCCCCGCGGAGACTGTTTTTTCTCCTTTTTAACTTTTCTCTGGTCGTTTTATTTTTTGTTCCCTCCGTTCTTTCTTGCTTTCACGGCAATGCGGTTAAACTGGAACGTACGCGGGCCGATTGCCAGAGGGTAAGGGGTATGCGTCGAATTCACACGAATACTCGGGGGCTCTTTCACCACCTGCCCTCAGGGGTGCATAATCCGTCCCCAAGAAAGGGAGGGAGAGAGAGAGAGGAACCAGCAGACGAAAGAAGAGACAAAGAGGGTGAAAAAGGTTGAGGACCGAACTATAAAATTCCCATAAGGCCGCGTGTCCTCAAGATTCTCAGCTCCACGATCGAGGGGACGTAAAATAAAATACCCGCGGATCGAAAGAAGCATACGAGAATGGCGTTGAAGTTTGCATCATTGGAGTGCATCGATGTTTCCCTTTTTTTTTTGTAATCATCGTCCAAAACCTTTTTTTGCAGATTGAGGCTGTCAGTCTCTAACGTGGATACGTAAAAACACTCGAATGGTTTTTGTAAATCAAAACGATCGAAAGATCGAAGAAAAATGTGAGGCAATTAAAAAATAATTATTTTCGTTGCATTCGAACGAGGCAAACTTTGATATAATGAGCAAATAATCAAAGTGTATTGATTATGTAAACGATATAAGATATAGAAAAAATGTGTGATGAATAATAATAACAAATGGGATCAAAGTCTGCATCGTTGGAGTGCAATAAGATATTTCTTTTTTACCCTCTCAAATTACTTTTGGCAGATTTCAGGTACTAAAATACCTCAAGATTTAGTACAATAAAAATAAGGATATAAAAATATGAATGTGAATTTTCGTTGCATTCCAACGATGCAAACTTTAGTAGGATAATAAAAAAAGTGTAATAAATTAGTTGAAGAGTGGTATAGTCTAAGATATTGATACGCGATAAGACCGTAAAATGTAGTAGCACATGGCATAATGGTATAATAAGTTAATATGTAATTTATCAATAATAGAGTATGCGACGAAGTAAGTGTTCCCAAAATTTGCATCGTTGAAATACAACGAAAATTCTTTTTTACATTTTTATTTTCTCTTATTCTCAGAAACATTTTTTTGCAGTTGAAAATTCTAGATCTCTGAATGAGCGACTTAAAAAATAATCAAGGAATTCTGGTAACGAAGCTTTGACAAAAAAAATCGGATAGGTGAAAAATAATAATTTTCATTGCATCCCAACGATGCAATCTTCAATCTCATCTAGGTGATATCGGAGTTTGCATCGTTGGAATGCAACGAAATTTTCTTTTTTTGTAACTGCATTTTTTTATGGCCGTTTAAAGCTACGATAAACGTTTTCCAAGATTTTCATTAGAGGATTGCAAGATTTTCATTTCATTTTCGACAACGATAAAAATGGAAAAAAGAGAAGGAAAAAAGTCCCTTGAATTTCTACGATGAAAACATTACCAGCATCGAAATCGTATCATTTGATTGGTGCTTTTAAGTTGGTGATAGTACTTAGAATTAGCGATGCTACACTTACGATTGATTTATTTAAAAGCAGAATAAAATGAATTACTAAGAAAAACAGCTCAATGTATATGGAATTAATTGATAATATAATAATCCAATACATCATATCTTAAGGCCTTAAGCCACAGTCACGGATATAAAATCATGTGCGAATTAGAAAAAAATCGTATGAAAAAGTGATTCACTCATAAAATTAATTACACATCTATTTACTATAGATATCAAGCTGTTAGAAAATATATATATATATTTTTTTTCGATGTACAAAATGACTGACTGCTAATATGTTCTTTTATCTTTTTTTAGGCGCTCCGCGCCGTGACATTTAGCATCCACAATTTTTGACCCAGAAAAAAAACCAAAATTCTCGTCAATCTATATTACAATACCTAGAGAAATACGTACGGAATTAGAAAAAATATTGTTTTATTCACAAGATGTAGGTATATGAACTTAAGAAATGAATTTTCAGTGAAAAATTTCGTTATAACTGCTCATAAAATGAAAAGTTTTCCATTAATCAGAAATTCCGTACATACTTCTCTGCGAAATGCAATTAGGAACATAACTTTTAAATTTGAAGTAAATCGAATGAAAATTGTTGAAGTTACTTGTCACGCCAATTGGAAAAAAGCTGTTTCGGGAAGTTTCGAGTAGTCGGCCATTTTGTACGTAGAAAAAAACAATTCTAATAGCTTGATATTCACACTAAATAGATGTGGAATTAATTTTATGAGACAATCACTTTTTGATACGAAAAAAAATTGTTGAATTCGCACATGATTTTATACCCGTTACTGTGGCCTAAGGCCTCAAACCTGCAGTACAATGAGTATCCAACAAAACGACGATAAAAATCACAGTACACAAATAAGAAAACACAAATGAATTGGTGCCTTTCGGAAATTATCGAATTCCATCACCCACGTCCACACTCGCCCAATTTTCCGAATATTTTTCCGCTACGAGGACTGAAGAGGGACTACCAGAATATTTCGCCGAATGTTGATAAACCGAACGTGATTATTTCATTTCCGCCTCGCTTGGCCCGGCGCGTTTCCGCTTCCATCGAAAATATAATGACCCATCAAGATTAAAGGGACCGAAGAGCTGCGCTGTCATAATTATAGAGCGAAAAAGGGGTTGATTCGTGCGTAAAATTATGATAACAAAAAGACATGAAAAATCGATATGAAAAAAAAGACATCGTAGGACCGATCGAAGGACGAATTTCCCGTAAGATTCAACGTAGGCACGTGCGTCCAATTGTGATGCACACATGACGAAAGTCAAGGCGGAAATCACGTCTGCGTAGGTGACAAACACCTGCCACGGTGGAACGTGACTCCATTAATTATCCACGCTAATGTACCTAGCTGGGAGGAGGGGAGGGGCCAGCAAGAGCAGCGAAGGGGTATGTCGGCTCTGACGGACGAGATTTCGAAAGCATCAATTAGCGAAATGAGCCCGGACACACATTAGCGAAATCCATTACGAGACTAAATTCTACGCGCTATTCTCTATACTCCTCTCTCCGTCTGTCTTTCCCTTCAACCATGACATAGAACAAATCCTGCTATACATTCCATCCTGTTGCACCATTTTGTCATTACCTTTGGTTATTACCATATCGTACTTGTTATATGGTCTCGAAGTTTGCATCATCAGAACGCAACAGTTCTTTTACATTTCATTCTCGTCATCTTTTTTGGCATAGAAGACTTTTTCGAATGGATTTATTGTGTACATCACTGAATAAATATATGGGCTCGAAGTTGTCTTGTTGAAGTTTGGAGCTGTTGAAGTTTGCATCGTTGAATTGCAAACTTCATTCCTTTCTTTTTGAATTCTTTGTTGTTTCATTTTTTTATTTTCATTGCTGTTGGAACGCTTTTTTTGCAGGTTTGGTTTACGGATCCTTAGCAAGGATATTTAATAAAGGTTAGTGATTTTTGTAGGCCAAATGGGTCATGAAAAAATTGAGCAATAAGGGAAAAAATATTTTCGTTGCGTTCCAACGAAAAATCTTTTTCATTCTTATTTTTCTCCATTTTTATTGTTGTCCAAAATCATTTTTGATAGACTCAGGTTGTAGGCCTCTGATAAGGGTCTTGGAAAAGTGAGCAGTAGCTTTTATTTGGCAAAAAAATTGGCAATGGGAGATAAATTATTTTGGATTTGGAAAAATTGGCAATGGGAGACGAATGGAACGAAAATTCTTTCAAATTTCTTATTTTTGTTATTATCCAAAATGATAACTTGCAAATTTATCTTACGTAGCTAAATAAGAATCCTAAAAAAATGATTGCGCGAATTTCGTAGCTCATATCTGCCGAAGAAAATTTGGGAAATAAAAACAAATAACTTTCCTTGCATTCCCGCGATGCAAACTGCAACGTCATGTAAATATCTGTGATGTACAAATTTGCATCGTTGGAATGCAATGAAAATGAATTCTTTTCAGTTACTCAATTGCTTGTTAGCCGATTTAGACTGCAAAAATAGCGAAAACGTTTTTACGTATTCTGATTAGAAATTTACGACCACAATTTGCCAAAAAGGAGAAAATATATCGTTGCATTTCGAGGATGCAAACTTCAACGTCGTATAAATATCTTGAAAAATGTTCGAAAAGGTGAAAAATGGCCACAAGAAATTAATGCAATTCAGAAATATTCATTTCCGTTCGTTAATAATATTGTTATTGCGAATGCATCATCATTACATTTTTTTGCTGGTGTTATTAATATCATCATTGATATTATTCTTTTTTATTTTTACTTCCATCGTACGCGGTCGTTCTCCTTTTACGTGCCCGCCTCATTCCATCTTCATTTCATCATCATCATCATTATCTATTATTATTATTTATCGTTATTATTGCCAAGATTTAGAAATAGAAATCGTTGATCATCAATTTTTCGGTGAAATTTTTGAATGACCGGGAGATCGAAAAAAACTAAATAAAAAAAAACGAGAAAAAGCTCACTCTATCTTTTGATGCGTGAGTGCGCCCGATGGCCAACGCAAAACTTTTAGCTTCGCGTTTGCGTTCTTTTCGGCGGAGAATCGTAGTCGAAAGTTATGGTTACCAATTAGAGTCACATGTGCGTAAATCTATGCGGATGTCCGGGTGCACGTATACTTAAATATAAACACACACCCGGAAGTGCAAACGGCCCTGCGGTCGGTCAGATTCGACGTGAGTATTTCGGCGAGCGCATTCTGCTATCAGCGGCAAACTTCGTCTGGGGTTTTTCGTCTCTCTCTCTCTCTCTCTCTCTCTCTCTCTCTCTCTCTCTCTCTCTCTCTCTCTCTCTCTCTCTCTCTCTCTCTCTCTCTCTCTCCCCCCCCCTCTCTCTTTCTCGTATTCCATATCTCTCTACGACGACTTAAGGGCCCCGGGGGAGGTTTGGCGCGGGACAATGCCGGGCGTCGAGACGCTCGAGAGACGCCGACGACCTTCTGCGCCGCGTCGACGATCGATTCCGAGAGAGCAACGCGCGAGAGGAACCCACGAAGAGGCCGACCAAGAAAATCTCGTCTACGTCACTTCCACGATCACTTTCACGGGATCAAAAAAGAGTGTAAATTTATTTTACCCACAGCTGCTCTGATTGATGTTTACTTATGTTGATTATTCGTATTATCGATTATAGTGTGCCAAATGTTGTGGCAAATGATGAATTTACGTGATAAATGATAAAACTCCATAAATTGTTGTTTGCATATTTTGTGGCGGCTTCTATTCAAATTAATTTAAAAACAAAGCTGGGTTATGTTCGCCAAACGCATCAGCTGTCACTCGCGACTTTGCTAAGTCTGTGGGTGCTATTTCGTCGTGTACTCTGTAACTTGATTTCAATTAAAAGACAAAGGTATGGAGAGTGCTCTGAGCAAAACCTAAACAATCAGAGAGGCAGAGGGAGAGGGGAGAGAGGGAGAGGGGAGAGAGAGAGGAAGAGATACGACAAAGATGGACATGGAGAGATACGAATATTAGAGGATAGAGGGAGGGATGTGCTCCGAGAAAGCTCGGTTCTTTCTCAATTAAAATACACACACATAGACCTAAGGATGGTATTAGAGTTTGCCGAGTTGCCGAAAGTAGGAAAAATTCTATTATATGTTTCAGTCACTCTTGTGGTGTAAAACTGGCAGAAAGAATTGGATGACAACGAATCAACGATTTAAAAAACAAATTTTCGTCGCATTCCAACATGGCAAACTTCAACATCATATTTAACTGTGAAAATGGCGAACTCTCGTTCGTCACGGTCTTGAAGTTTGCATTGCTGGAATGCAATGAAAGTTCTCTTTTATTTCCTTATTTTTATAATGAACATTAATTTTTTCCATATTTGCATTCTACATCTTCGAATGAAGACCTTTAAACAATGGTACAAGGATTTTTGTAGGCAAATTTTAGGAAACGAAACAAGCAATGCAGAAGAAGAAAAAAATGTCATTGCATTCCAACTATGCAAACTTCAATCTCATCGTTCGTCGCTTGAGGCAACTCAATTTGAAAAGAAAGGTCCAATCTATGGTGCAGGAATAGCAGATTGAAGGTAACCTTATGATTGCAACGATAGAGCTGCTAATAAAAATTCTTAACGCGTTTTTCTCGAAACTATGGTTTTCAAAACGGTGTACACGATTTCTCGACATCTGATGAACGGATTGACTTGAAATTTGGCACACTCATTCAGTGTAATAGTAGTTTAGTCTTGACCGACGTTTTTCTTCTTAACATTTTTTCCCCATTAGTTATTAATAATACTAACTTCACGTTTTACCTCGCGAAATCGAAAATAAAATCACACTTTTTTCTCTGATGATTAAAACACGACACAAAAAAAAACCTCGGTCACGTCTTAGCCAATATTATCTATTTTAAGAAAAACCCCCTTTCTCTTGCTTCAGATCAACCGGGTGCCCAAAATCAAGTACACCGTCGAGACCCTCAGGTTCAAAGGTCCTTCTCGAAATTGTTTATAACTTCTTCAATTATAAATATTTTCTACGAAATTTGGTACGCAACTTTATTAACGTACATACAAATAAATGCCCAAACGATGTTTCAATCATCTTACTTATTCCTTCGAAATTAATTTTTTCAAATAACCCTGATTTTCGGGTCGTCACAGTAGCCTAACCCTTTAATGACCGCACATACATGAGGCACGATTTTAACGTTGCGGCCACGATCTTCAGCCAAGTCGCCATAAAATTAATTGAATAATGATTGAGACTATTGTAATCGTATTCATACATTTATTTGTGAGTATAGAAATATGTATATGAACTGTACACCAAAGCGCAAAGAGACGTAGAGCGCAAAAGTACCTGCTTACTCCGATCGCAAGTCACCGCGAAAAAGAAAAGAGAGAGAGAGAGAGAGAGAGAGAGAGAGAGAGAGAGAGAGAGAGAGAGAGAGAGAGAGAGAGAGAGAGAGAGAGAGAGAGAGAGAGAGAGAGAGAGAGAGAGAGAGAGAGAGAGAGAGAGAGAGAGAGAGAGAGAGAGAGAGAGAGAGAGAGAGAGAGAGAGAGAGAGAGAGAGAGAGAGAGAGAGAGAGAGAGAGAGAAAGAGAAACAGAGAGCGGGCAACATATAAGAGAGAAAAATATACACATGGAAAAAAAAACGAGGTTAGAAGGCTAATAAAAGCAGCCTGTATGCGGCTGTGTAGTATATAACGGCTGTATGGTTACTCGATTTCTTGAATAAACACCCACACACCCATATATATGTATGTATGTATGTAGGTATGTATGTATGTATGTATGCATCTATGTATGTATGTATCTATGTATGTGTACATATGTGTGTGTGTATATATATATATATATATATATATATATATATATATATATATATATATATATATATATATATATATATATATATATATATATACACATATATACATATATAGTCGTCCTCAGGATCTTCGACAAGTGACTGCTCCGCCACTTATTCGTGTTTTACTGATTCTTTTTTCGCCCATTAATTTCGCGTCCAGAAGGTCGATCAGCCTGCCGACCGCTTGTCACTTTTTTTCCGCCTTTTAATAAAATACGTACGAACGACGAAAATCCGAAAATAAAGTTATAATTAGTGCTTTTGGCAGTAGAGTCGAAAGTCCCGGCGTGTTAGTTGCGTAGGCGCGATCCGTACGTGCCACAAATACGAGTTTTATTTTGTTCAGGGATACATCGGTGTCTTACGGGAAATCTACAACGGTGATGGAGATAAGATGGAGAATGGGTTCTTTTATGCGAAGGCTGCATACAGTAGGCGCCATATTGAGGCTCGAAAGCGTTGCCCTTCAAAGTTGAATGTCAACGACAGGTGAAAATCGTTGCGGGAAGCCACAGTTTTAGGCTTGAAGTTTGAAAAATACGAAATTAAAAGGAAAATAAACTTTAGTGGTGATAGAGGTATTGTAAAAGATGCGAAAATTATGATGAGGTTGAATGCAACCATCATTGGAAGGCAACGAAAAATATTTTCGATTGATCATCTAAATTGTTGCGAAAAAATCATGTTGAAGTTTGTACCGTTGTAGCGCAAAGAAAGTTCTTTCTAATTTCCCATCTTCGTTATTGATCAAAATCGCATTTGGCAAACTCGTTGTACATCGCCAAATGAGAATCCTGAAAATTTTATTTCTACTGCTTTTGGCTACCAATAGCCTTGACCAATTTTTGAGGTATTTATTTCGCGATCTACGAATTAAATTTAAGAAAGTATCTTCTATAATAACGAAAATATGGAAAATAAAGAAAAGTTTTTACATTTTATTTTCATTACATTTTACATTTACATTATATTTTCATTACATTTTACATTTACATTATATTTTCATTACATTCTACATTTACATTATATTTTACATTTCCTTCATTACATTTTACATTTCATTACATTCATTACATTTTACATTTCATTACATTTTCCATATTTTCGTTATTATAGAAGATCTTTTTTTCGTCGTTGGATTCCAACGACGCAAACTTGAACCCCATAAATAAAAAAAAACCCTCCGTTACATTCCAACGATGCGAACTTCATATTTTTTAACGCGAACTGAACGACAATCCTAGACACTCATGATCTTGAAGTTTGCAACGTTGGAATGCAACGATATTTTTTTACCGCCTCGTTTTTATTAGTGTCGAAGATAATATTTCGTAGATTTGGACTATAGATCGCCAAGGAGCCAAATAAATAAATCATCGCAGGAGTTCTATAGCTCGAATTTGTTGAAGAAAATTTGGGAAATGCAGTTTAAAAAAATATTTCGTTACATTCCAACGATGCAAACTTCAACATCATAAACACTCATACACGGAGAAATCAGGGGCCTCGAAGTTTAGAATTAATACTATGCTCCTTAAAAAAAATATCATTAAATATCAAAAAGTATTGAATGGAAGATAAAAATTGTAATTATGGTATAGTAATAATGAATAAATTCAAATTTTAACCTACGATATGGCACGTAAACTGATACAAATAATACATTTTATCCGGCATATTGTGATTTTTCGTAGTATTAAAAAAATATTTTGCCCACGTGATTGGAACAATTAGTTTCCAGTATTCTACAAAAAAGTACGGTATAAAGAGTCACATTTTATTAACTTTGTAACATTTTTCGCTATACGCCGAAGATTTATGCTATGCGTATAGTGAAATTTATACATACACGAAGACTCATGCCATACGTATAGTAAAATCCATATGAAAATATAGCGTGTAATAAAGGTTGGTATTTTACAAAGCACGAATTATTTTTACTATACAGCATTTAGAACTTGCGCCCATGCGAGAATAGTTTCAAATGTAATATGCACGCATCATTCTATAACTATGTTAGAATGCAACGAAAATTCTTTTCAATTCCTCACTTTAATTATCACCCAGTGTCACATTTCGCAAATTTAGGTTCTAGATTGCTACATAAGATTTCGAAAAAAAAAACGGGTTTGCGTAATTTTCGTAGTTGTCAAAGGAAATTTGGGGGGCGAAAAAAATCAGTTTCGTTGGATTCCAACGATGCAAACTTCAACGTCGTTTTCCCAGTCGTAAATCCTCGCCGAGTGTAGAGCATCGTCCGTGCTCTAGCTCCCCATATATTCGCGGGTTTACGTCCAAACGCAAGGATATCAATAATACGTATATGACGACACTCGCAGGCGCGTAGCAAGCCTGACGAGGAAGTTCGCGTAATTGAATCCGTTAGCGTTGGTTGCGCGCGCGCGCTTCGGGTATTGTTGTCGACGACAGACGCGGACATTTATATACGGCGTAGAAACGAGGGGGCGGCGAAGACGTCGTCGTTGCGTGGCCCCACGCAACGATGGCGCAATGAACGATTTTGCGTTTCGAGTATGGCCCGAAATACAACGAAAACATATGAAACGAATAGTCCAAGATCGGCGAGGAAAAAGATGGATAGGATAAACCGAGCAGTGAATGGACGGGGGACCGAGTGAATGGACAAAAGCCGATTTACATTCAAAATCAGCAATGCACGTGAATGGTCGATAAAAAATCGAATCACTATAATTGAGCAAAAAAAATGACAGCTGTTTTTAAGGGGTTACCCCCACTTGCGATTTTGAAAAAATCGATTTTTTTTATTGCATTTTTTTGAACTATAAGTATCTGAGAATATGTCCTGAAAATTTCAAGTCGATCCGAACAAAATTGACTGAGATATGAGCTTTGAAAGAGAAGAATCCGTGAATTGAAGAACTCAAATTGAAACTTTAAACGCGTTTTTCTCAAAATGGCATTTCTGAAGTCGGTGACCAAAATTACTCGAACCCTAATGAACCGATCTTCTTGAAATTTTGCAGGCTTATTTAATACATAAAAATGTAGTCTTTAATCGTTCGATTTTATTTTTCGAAAAAAATGGCCGTTTTATAGCCAAAAAACGGCCGTTTTTTTTCGTTAAAATCGAACCATTAACTTTGACTGTCCGCCATTTTGTGAAAAATGAATATTTTTTAAAATCCTTCGATTAAAGACTAGTTTATACTTATATTTGACTAAATCCATCCGCATTTTTTTTTCAGATGATCCACTTCGCCGCAATGTTGGTCACCGCAAGCCGTGTATATAAAAACATTATTTAATTGACGGCCATTTGCCACTAAACAATGTAATATTTTTCAATAAAAAAATTACTGAAAGTTCTTCAAGATGTGTTCTTTAAGATGGTATATTGATCGATGAAAAAACTTTTGTAGTATTCTTTAAAAAAATTTATGAAAAAGGCCTTTTTTTGCGCTACAAGTGGGGGTAACGCGGTAAAACCGATTACTCAGTTTAATATCGAATTTTGACGCTACACGAAATTCTTGTAAAAAAAATGTTAATATATTTTTCGAACAAATTACTTTATTTTCATGATCAATATAAATTACAACAGCTTTATTATTATTAGCTGTTCCTGTATTAGCAGGAGCAGTTACAATACTTTTAACAGACCGAAACTTAAATACAACTTTTTTCGATCCATCAGGAGGAAGATCCAATTTTATGCCAACATTTATTTTGATCTTTTGGTCATCCTGAAGTTTACATTTTAATTCTTCCATAGTTTGCGGTACATGCACACCGCGCAACTTAGTTACGATACGGCTGTGCACATCGTAGGTGTACAAAACGCGAAAACAATAGTTTTTGTATGTTTCGATTACTTTCGTTAGTTGAGAAAGAATAAATATTTGATTTTTTGCAAAATTTTTAAATAAATTCGTAATAATAGGTCAGAATTAGATATGTTTATTCACTGGTGCTGTATTCTAACCTTTTTCCAGTGAATAGACATATGGGCTCTGTTCTGATCATTCTCAAAGCGCAGTAAAAAATGAAGCTTATCTGCTGAAAATTGCTGAATTAATTATTGTTAAGATACGACAACGTACATTTCATTAAATGTTGTCACAAAATCAATTCATTCGTTTTTTTTATTTTTGGCAAAACTTAATTTTCTATTTCTGGGTGGGGGGAAAAATGTCGAACGATCGATATGCAGATGGGCCAAAATGTCGAATTCGAAAATGCCGAATGTTCGAATATAGATGGGTCAATCTTACTAGAGTCTGTAAAGTCGAAAATAACAATTACGAATATGAACATCTCGGAAGTTGATATATAGCGAAAAACAAAAATCAGATTTAATAAAATAGCGAAAAACACAATATCGATGGGCCTGTATGCATAACGCCAAATAATTCGAGACGACAATTCTCCGAATTAAAAAAATTGCGACGGTTCACAATGCAGAAAATCATTAAAGCGAACGGCCAAAAAGTCGAGTGGTTAAAATCGCGAAGGGTCAAAATGGAGAACGGCCCGGATGGCGAATCGAGCAATACGTTACTTGCACTTCAGAGTGAAGCTGCGAGATGGCGCTGTCGGTCAGTCGGCTAAAATATCGTAAGGCAGTCATCCCACGTGACGGGCCCCACCACGTTTGTCATTTTGGCCGTTCGACCTTTCGGCGTTCGACATTTCGGGCCATCGACATTTTGCGTTTCGATTTATTGCTTTTCGCCATAGACGATATTACGCATATTAGGCACTCGCTATTTTCTGTTTCGGAAATATGGGTGTTCTACATTTTTCGATTCTGTATTTTTATGTTCTGAATTGCAGACGATCTGAATATTCGTTTTTGAATAAATTAGCTCTCCAATAAATAATGGTTCGATTTATAGTCATTCAATTTTTTTATCAGTCGACAGATAAAATTTCGAATAATTGAACCTTCGTTATTTTGAGAGTTCATAATTCTACCGTTTCGAAATCTTTATCGTTCTACATTTGGTCATTCGACATTTTTACCCCCACCGCTATTTCTTTGTCGAAACAAACTTTGGTAGTTTTTTTCGAGAATTAAGATACAAAAAACTTTGTGTATTTTCTACGGAATCGTAATAACGAATATAATGCTTGTATATATAAAAATATTATCGTTATAGTGCAACACAGTGATCTCCGGATCTAGCATTTGATAAAAATAAATCGTTTTGATTGAGAGTGTTCGTCTACGTTACGCGTCAATTTACTGGCCGTTGAGCGTCCGTTTACTGGTCATATCGTTCATTCACTGGCAATTCAATCATTTCGCTATCTATCAATTCCTTCAATAACATTCTATCAGGATAATATCTTTCGGCAGCTATAACCATTGAAAAATTCGTTTTGACAATATTTCCATTTTACAGTCCATCCGAGTCCTAGACTCGTTATGCGTCCATTCACTGGTCGCCTAACCCTAGGACGTTACGAAAATTGAATCGCAAAACAATGCGTGGCCTTCATCATCTGTCCGGCGAAACGTCAGTGTCGCAACCTGCCTCGCAGGCGCGAGCATGGGGCTGAAGTTTGCATCGTTGGAATGCAACGAAAGTTTTTCTCCCTTTCTTATATCCATTACTATCTACAATCATATATTGCGAATTGGTTTTAGATCGCTGAATAAGGATCCGAAAAATTGCTCGAGTGATTTCCGTAGCTCAAATCTGCCATAGGAAATTTGTAAAATAAAAAGAAATCATTTTCGTTGCGTTCCAACGATGCAAACGTCAACGTCATGGCGCGAGCCACAACTTCGCGTCCTTGCGGATCGAAGAGGCTAAATCGAGAAGAAAAACCACGGGGGAACCAAAATTCCCGGCTTTGACCTTTCGAGCGTTCAATGGAGAGTCCCCTTCCCCTGCCGCACCCCCCCCCCCCCCCCCTTAGAGCTTTACCGTCCGAAGTGAGCAGCTGCTGCTGCTACTCGTTTGCTCATTCTAATTCGAATTCATTCCAAGCTGCCTGGAGGAGGAAGGGCACCCGTTGATTCGTGGGTTCGAAGAACGGGCGGAAGAAAGACACGAACTGTCGTTAAAGCGCGTCGGTCGCCAGGGTCGTCGCATAATCGTGGCGACTCCGGTAGACCAGGTTAGGCGGGTTCAATCGGGACTATACGAGCGGGTCAATCGAGAATCCTGTGTGCCTTCGTGGAAAATCCTTTTGACTGCGTTAGCCGAGAACGGGGGGCTTCGAACGATAGTTCGATTGCGTTGTCGTAATTAGGGAATAAGAAAGACGCGGGGATGGTTCATGGGAGAAAGACAATGGATAGGTGAGATGAACGAGTGGTCGTATGATCGTACAGGTCTGGATCGTGGCTGGTGGAGCGGCTGAGTGTGTCAGTCAAAGAATGGATGAATGTGGAAACATTGAAAAAAATTATATTGGTCATATTACGATCTGTCATTGATGTGCCTGACAATGTGTAATTTGGTAGCTAACCCACTGGTTGCATTGGACAATCCCACAGAGTTAGGGACGCGAAACCTTGAATTATTTGTAATTGAAACATGTAAGCTGCGTGTTTTTATGTTAGGTTCGTAACTAAGAGGGGAGACGTGAAAGGCTAGTGGTGCGAAAGTAATTATAAGAAGTGGACGGATCGCACACGTAGAACATAAAATGTACGATTTAACCCTTTAACGGCCACGCCTGTTTCTGAATGGCTGAAAATAATTTCCTCGGTAGTATGGCTAAAAATGCGTTGAATATTAATGTCCCGCCATAATTTTGTCGATAAGGGCCTGGAAAGTAGTATTTTCGGACTGTGGCAAATTTGCTACATTGGCAGCTTGGGGATATAAATTATGACATTTTTCCGATCTTGGAAAAAGCTGAAACAAATGTTTACTTATCTTATCGGATTACAATAGTATGGATAAAATAATCTTACAGAACTACTTGTTACAGTGCAAAATGTAAAAGCATTCCTTGCGTTCTGGCACAGGTGCAGGTTGCACGTGCAGCATTTGATTTTTTGAAAAACCTGACTTGCAATATTTGCATCGCTGCCTTTGCTCGTCAAAAACAGAGCCCAATGCTCTATACCGTCAGTTCGGACTAGTTCGTTTGGTCTAGCGCCTTGCGGAGTGTGCATTTTTGTAATCAACGTTTCACGACTTGGTGCACGACCACGTTTCTGTTTACCACACTTCAACAATCCGTTCGCGATGGAATATCGGAATTCTTTTGGACTCATGCTCCTTGCGTTTTTGCCCGTTTCTCTTCGGCATAGACGCCGTGCGTTAAAATATAAAATGTTAAAAATAAAAACGGAGACTCAAAAATTTGGCATTTTATATACCCGAATGGCCAGTGTAGCGAATTGGCTACTAACATTTTTACACTGTCGATTCGAACTATTATTCTTATTCAATAAAAAATCTTCAGAGCCTAGTTCATCCAGCCAAGCTTTCTTTGCGCAATTCTATCACGAAATGTTTCAAGAACGTCCAGTTACCTACTTTTTGAAAAAAAAAACTGACAGCAGATGCAAGCGTTGTAAATTTTCACAACATTGTTGCCGTATTAACATAATTCATATGTTGACGTTTGAACTTCAAGCTGTCCCGGCATTGTAGCCGGGGCATTGTAGTTAAAGTGGACGTAGCAAATTTGCTACGATGGCAGCTAGAGGGTCAAGTATTAAGGGGTTACCCCCACTTGCGATTTCGAAAAAATCGTTTTTTATTGCATTTTTTTGAAGTATAAGTATCTGAGAATATGTCCTGAAAATTTCAAGTCGATCCGAACAAAATTGACTGAGATATAAGCTTTGAAAGAGAAGAATCCGTGAATTGAAGAACTGAAATTGAAACTTTAAACGCGTTTTTCTCAAAATGGCATTTCTGAAGTCGGTGACCAAGATTACTCGCACACTAATGAACCGATCTTCTCGAAATTTTGCAGGCTTATTTAATACATAAAAATGTAGTCTTTAACCGTTCGATTTTTTTTTCCGAAAAAATTGCCGTTTTGTAGCCAAAAAACGGCCGTTTTTTTCGTTAAAATCGAACCATTAACTTTGACTGTCCACCATTTTGTGAAAAATGAATATTTTTTAAAATCCTTCGATTAAAGACGAGTTTATACTTATATTTGACTATATCCATCCGCATTTTTTTTTTCAGATGATCCACTTCGCCGCAATGTTGGTCACCGCAAACCGTGTATATAAAAACATTATTTCATTGACGGCCATTTGCCACTAAACAATGTAATATTTTTCAATAAAAACATTACTGAAAGTTCTCCAAGATGTGTTCTTTAAGATGGTATATTGATCGATTAAATCAGTTTCGTAGTTTTCTTTAAAAAAAAATCATGAAAAAGGCCTTTTGTTGCGCTACAAGTGGGGGTAGCGCCTTAAGTTCAAGTTTATGATCAACTACTAATGAACATGTGGTACCAAACTGTTATCAGATAAGGCGACAACCTTCGGTAGGCTAAATCACCGATCTTCTTCGTAACAGGTGCAAACCTCTGAACAAATAAAGATATCTATCTCTCTATCTATCAACATGTAATTGGGGTATATTTACAAGCGTCACGTGTATATGATAACCTCTACTGACGCATCTACATAGTGTAGTATTATTTTCTATTTTTCAGTTGCACGCGTAAGGATCGGAAATTTTAACGATCAATATTCAGAAGGACCGAAATTTCGAATTCAGCGATGATTGACGTTCCAATATCTTATGATAACTCGTAAAATAGTCAATCGAAATTGTGAATAAAAAAATCTCGAATTTGATTTATAGCGAAAACAAATAACAGATTTAACAAAATAATGAGTGATATACTATGGATTCGCATTTTATATACATACAAAACAATTCGAGACGTCAAGTCGTCGAATCGTAAATATCACGACAGTTTACAATTTCGAATTAATTAAAGCGACGCGCCAAAAAATCGATCAGTTGAAATAACGATGGGCAGAAAGGGCGAATGATCCGGATAGCGAAAACAATGGAACAATAGATCGAGAAGTACGTTACTCGCGCTTCAGAGTGAAGTTGGCAGATGGCGCCTACGGTCAGTCCGCTCAGGCAGCCATGTCATGTTCGCCATTTAGGTAATCGCCTTGTTTCTGGACGCCGTTCGAGTAATTGTACAGATACATTGAAATCGGGTAGTTCTTTTTTTAAAAAAAGATCAAAAACAGCACGTCGTCGAGATTTTATCCCCTGATGGACTGGAGGAAGGGAAGAACATTGAAGAAACGGAAGTTTCGGTAGAAGAAAAAAATACCAAAGGGCCTACTGTTTTCGTAGTGACCGGAAAACTGCTCGTCGGTCTAGAAGGGAGTGAGGCGAAGGGAGAAGGGACAGCTAACGACCACGATGAAAAATGCACGACCTTTCTAAACATAGATACGCTGTCGATACGAGACAAGAGCTAAAAATAATGAAAAAGATGTGCGAGACGCGCGCGTCGAAAATGGTAAGTCTAGGATTGTTGGCGGGAAAAAAAAAAGAAGAGAAGAAAAAAACGTCAAGTCCACGCCTGCGTGTTAATTCATCAATTAACCGAGGTCATCGTCGTGGCTGTAAGGGCGCGAAATATCATCGTGCTCCTCCCCCCCCTGCCCCTCGTCGCTCATGGAATAACGAAGGCGCATTGGCGCGACAAAAAGGAACAATGGCAGTGTAACGTCAGTGTTTACCACGAGGAGAAGAAAATAGAAACGTACCCGGCATGACAGGCCGAGCGTAAGGAATACAGGCTTTTATTACTCGTGGCGACGTCCATATATTGCACGAGGGTAAGTCTTTAATGTGTACACTCAGGAACAAGAGTATTTTTCGCCACCTGTGCCGGTAATGCCATCCTAAAAGGAATAGTAATTGAGCCGATGTTTTTTGTTAAATCTTTCGGTCGTGACTATATAATTGCACCGTTTTGTTTGACGGGGAATGTAATAATTTCTTAAGGCCTTAGGCCACAGTAACGGGTATGAAATTATGTGCGAATTTAACAATTCATTTTCGTATGAAAAAGTGATTCACTCATAAAATTAATTACACATCTATTTAGTATGAATATCAAGCTGTTAGGAAATATACATTTTTTTCAAATGGCCGACTACTCGAAACTTCTCGAAACAGCTTTTTTTTTTAAGTTTAAAAAATGTTTAAGTTGTGTTCCTAATTGCATTTCGCGGAGAAGTACGTACGGAATTTCCGATTAATCGAAAACTTTTCATTTTATGAGCAGTTATAACGAAATTTTGTCACTGAAAATTCATTTCTTAAGTTCAAATACCTACAACTCTTGAATAAAACAATATTTTTTAAATTCCGTACGTACTTCTCTAGATATTTTAATGTAGACTGACGAGAATTTTTGTTTTTTGTGCTAGGTCAAAAATTGTGGATGCTAAATGTGACGCCGCGGAGCGCCTAAAAAAAAGATAACATAAGAAAATATCAGTAGTCGGCCATTTTGTACAACGAAAAAAAAAAAAATTCTAACAGCTTGATATTCGTACTGAATAGATGTGTAATTAATTTTATGAGTGAATCACTTTTTCGGACGAAAAAAAATTGTTAAATTCGCACATGATTTTATACCCGTTACTGTGGCTTTAATGGAATGGGCCAATTAATGACAGACTTGATGGTTAGTTCACGTACTTGATGGAATAAAATACGTAGTAGTAGTAGTATTTGTATACTACGACTATTTTTTTGTTGTGTCTATGTTTTTGTATTTCTATAATACTACTGTATTAGTACATTTTTTGGTATTTGTATCATATGAAGAGCTGGCGAACAAACCCGGATTTGTCCACACTAGACGGAATTTTTAAATTTCGTTTTTGTGTGCCTCGAAACTGTATTTTCGCTTGAAAATTCATTTTTCAACCAATTTTGAGATGTTTAGAGCCGGATTTGATTAAAAATATTTCGGGAGCTAACAAAGGTGTGCTTGAAACACTAAAAAAATTTGACGTGGTGTAGGCGAGTCCGCTTTCGTTCGTCAGCTCCTCATATTGAAACACATTGCACCCCGCTTCCATTCGCCAAATAATGTTTGGGCTGGTTCTACCAATGGAGTGAAATAGTATTATTTTAACCGAGATATATTATTATTATTATTACTGATGTTATAATAATTATTGGTAAATGCTATATAATTAGGATATTGATTATTATTTTAATTATTATCACTATTATCGTCGTTATTAGTATTAGTATGTAAGGTCGATGTAAAGAAAACGTACATTTCGAGCGTCGATTTCACCATCGCGTTACAAGCAGAGTATTTTATTTTTAAGGGAAAATCATTTTCATTACTGATTGACTTATGTTTTTTCTTTACTTTTTTATCAGCGTTATAAAAATAAACTGGCGTGGGAAAAATAGAGATAATTTAGAACGGATCTTTTTTCGGTTATTTGCCATTTTTGGGAATTGTACAAAAAAAAGGACGACTTTTGGCAGATATTGTACGTGGAAAAGTGTGAGAATAGATAAGAGAGAGAAAGAGCTGACGAGGTGGAAAGAAATTATTATATGGACTTTTACGACGACGACCCTTCGGACATTGCCCACGAGAATTTTTCCCTTTTCCCCTCCTGTCTCTCTCTCCCCCTCGCTCTCTCTCTCTCTCTATCTCTTTCTCTCTCTTCTCTGGTTTCCAGGAGGAAAAGAGAGGGCAGGGAGGGGGACGCTGACAATAAAAATCGATAATTCTTTAGCAAGGAGGAGAAAAGAGTACTACGATACACGGGGACTGAACTGGAGATATATCCAACCTCCACTAGCCCCTTTTCCCTAGACACCTCTTCGACGAGCATTGGAAACTGTCTTGCAAAAAACAGAGATTTCTCGTAATTCGTTCCCACAAGATACCCACGAGTATACGACATTCCCAGAATTTATGATAAAAGTATATTCATCCATTTGTCAACAACGAATGATTCAAGTTGTTTTTTGGCCCAAAATCAGCTAATTCCTGGAGATAAGTGACTTTTTCAAAAAAAATGTTTTAATATTTTCTCATTTACTGGGTTATAAATTACGATGTTCAGTCGGGAGAAATTGAAATGTTTCATTAACAAATCTTTTACACGCAAAAAATCGTTGTAAATAGTTTCGAATTTTTCTAAAATCAATAAATTCAATGAATTTTTCAATAAATGAGATAATGGCAAAAAAAAATCAGCCTAATTTTTCGGAAAAGTCGCCTATTTAAAAAATTGAACTCATTTTTCTACAATTCGCCATTTTCCCAAAGTTCATATAGTATCCGGTCGTAAAAAAGTTTCGTTCTCATACTAAAAGTACATTTGCTTCATTTCGGATCACCAGTTGCCATAACCACCTATCCCCATTGGCCATGCAGCAACAGCGGCGCTTTTAAAAAATATAATAATAATAATTTCATTGTTTATTAATATTGTTGAATAAAAAAAACTCAAACTCAGCAACACTATGCATTAATTCACAGCGGCGAAGTTCGCATCGTTGGAATGCAACGAAAATGAATTCTTTTTAATTGATCAAATTTTATGTTGGTTCTTAAAGTGACTCAAACGTTTTTACGTAGTCAGATTCAATTTTGCATCGTTGGAGTACAACGAAAATGAATTTTCTTACTCTCCTGCAATGTCTTTTGGCCGATTTTAGCCACCAAAATCTTTCGACGATTTCTTAATATGCTTGTCGGTAGATTTGCAATTGAAATCCGCAAAAAAGGTTTCACATCGTAATAAAAACGAGGAAATAATATTATGAATGTGAATTTTCGTTGCATTCCAACGATGCAAACTTCAATCCCATTTTACGTATTCTTATTAGAGATGTACAACCTCAAATTGCAAATAAGGCTTTGGATAAGCACAAAAATAAACAAATGGAAAGTAAACAAAAAAAAACGTCGCATTCCAGTGGCTCGACCTTCAACGCCATATTAATTGGGAGTGAAATTCTGACCTGGCCATCTTAATAATTTAAAGAGATTTTTTTTAATCGACTTGTTTTTGAGCCTCAAGCTTATGCAAACCCCTTAATACACACGTATAATCACATCACCAGGAAGCGAAATCGGATAATGATTGAAGCTAATGAAACTGTTTTACATTAATTATGCATCGTTATTAATCCTACCGGCTCGGTTACAGCCTGAAACAACAAAAGTACAGACAGACACTAGAATTTCATGATTGTACGATAAGTATGTTTATAATTATTTATACATATTATATAAATATATTCAAAATATAATTACACATTCCATAGTATGTATTTATATTGATCGTATGAGTTTATTTGGGTTTGTTTGGATTAGTATCCAATTGATATTGTTATTATTACTCCAACGGAAAATGTGACGGTGAACATCGTTGGAGTGTAACGATATTTTACATTTTTTTTTTATTTTCATCTTTATCCAGACTTTTTTTTGCAAACTGAGGTCGTAAATTTTCGATGAGAATACGTAGAAACGTTTGAGCGATTTTCACAGCCGAAATCGGCCGAAAAAATTTAAGTAATTAGAGATAATTAATTTTCGTTGCGTTCCAACGATGCAAACTTCAACGTCATCGGAAAATGCTGTACAAGAAAAATTCCGTAAAACTTTTCTCTCCCGTATATTATTTTTACATCCGTGCGTAATAATTCCGAGTTTCTGGAACAGAATTCTCGTCTTTTGTTTTCTCATTATTTTTTCTGATATATATTTATATTCGAAAAGCGAAAAAAAAGCTCGCTGTCATCGAACTTATTCACGGTGTTGAAGTTGGTATCGACGATGTTGAAGTTTGCACCATTGAAACGCAACAAAACATTATTCACATTTTCTTCCCTTCATTTTCTTCATTACAAAAATCCTATCCAACAAATTTGAGCTTCAGATTCCTTATGAGAATAAAAAAAAAAACATTTGAGTTTTTCGTAGCCCGAATTTCCAAAAAAAAGATTGGTCTACCGCACTTTCGTTGCGTCCTAACGATGCAAACTTTAATATCGTGGCATCGTAAGAATGCAGCGAAAATCTTTCTTCATTCTTGCATTCTTATAATGAAAATTATTTTTTGCACATTGAGATTGTACATTTTCACAATAAGGTTATGAGGATTTCAACCAAATTTCATCAGAATCGGTCGATTAGTTTTTAAGCTATACGTCACGCCAGTTATGAAAATGCAGCTGAGATGACCGTGCCAAACCTTTGCCATATTCGACGATTCATAAAAATAAAAAAAAGACCAACTAACAGCAGAAGGTAGAAATAAAACATACGGTATTGAAGTATGCATCATTGGAGAGCAACGAAAATTCTCCTTTCTCCTTTTATTTTCATCAACATCGAAAATATTTTCTCGCCAATTTACGTTTTACATTTTTAATAAGAATCCTAAAAAACGTTTGACGGATTCTTATAGCCCAGCTACGCAAAAAAAAAAAAAACGTTGGCAATGCAAAAAATTAATTTTCGTCGCGCTCCAACGAAGCAAACTTCAGTACCATTAAAACTCCTTTTCATTTTCATTTTTCTCCATTTTCATTGTCATCCAAAATCACTTTCGATAGATTCAGGTTGGGGATCTCTAGTAAGGGTCTCAGAAGAGTTCACAGCAGCTTTGATTAGTGTTTTTCCCGCACTCCCCCTTAAACACGATCCGTTTGAGTAAAATTCCCGTCAAGGTGTCGAAGTGCGAAAAAAATATGACACTGAAGTTTGCATCGTTGGGACGCAACGAAAGTTCCGTAGTCCAATTTTTTCACAAATTCAGGCCTCCAAAATGGCTTGAACATTTTTAGGCTTCTATTTAGAGATTCTCAGCCCAAATACATGAGGAATTTTTTGGACGATAATGAAAATGCGGCATTAAAAAAAATCAAACCGAACTTCCGTTGCATTCCAACAAAGCAAACTTCAACATCGTGAGAAAAAAAAACGTCAAAAAATAAACCCCGCCCCTTCGCCAAACTCTCGGCAAAAATCGTCAATTACTTAAAAGTCTGTTTCATCAAGTCCACGCGAAAGTCTCAATAGCCTGACATCGAGGAACGAAACAAAGCATCCAATTTCTTACTTTCGGTCTCGAAAATTTCACGGCCTATTCACGCGTCGTAAAGATGAATGTACTGGTTCTTTTTTGCTTGTGGAGCGGGCTTAATAGGTCCGAAAGTTTGTGACGTTGGTAACTCGCATTTATGGACAATTTGGAGAAGCGAAGCGAAGCAGTGACGTCAATGACGTGGAGCAAAGTTTTTGAGACGTTAAGGGGGGGGGCGTAGTTCGCCATTTCTTTTGTGCTCCTTCTCGGTCTCTCCATTTTTCCTCGTGCGTAGCAAACTTGGATCAAGGATATCACAGGAGTAAATACAACGATACATTGGTAGCGTTGATTATCGCAGAGTCGGAAAATAATTTTCAAAAGGTTGAATAAAAGATGTACAAAAAAGAAAATCAATATTTAAAAGACATAGAAAAGAAAACATGACGTTTAATTTTGCATTGTTGCAGGGCAACCATTTTTGAGTTCATTTTTCATTTATTTATATTTATATTCATTTTTATAAAATACATTTTTCATTTATTTCATTTCATTCAATTTCATTTCGTTTCATTTCATTTCATTTCATTTCATTTCATTTCATTTCATTCATTTCATTTCATTTCATTTCATTTCATTTCATTTCATTTCATTTCATTTCATTCATTTCATTTCATTTCATTCATTTCATTCATTTCATTCATTTCATTCTTAAAATATATTTATTTTCATTTATATATATATATATAATTATATATTAGGTGTAGTAAAAAGAAATTCATTATTTTTGTATGCGATTGAAGGCAGAAATAATGGATTTCTTTTTACGTTATATACACACACACACACACATATATGAAGTAACGTAACGCACGAATTTGTAGGCCCATTGCGCGTATCGTAAACGACGATGAGTAACGACAAGCTATAGCTCCTGCACGTCATTCCGGCGCATCAACTTGTTGATACTTTTCTTCGTCCCCAACAGATGTCGAGAACGGCCGAACTCTGTCGTTTCGTAAATTCGTACGTTCGAAGATAATCTCCCTCTCTTCCCTCTTTTTCTCGGCATTTTTGTGTGCGCACGCAAGATCAATGGAACATGTATACACGTAGGCGCTATTCCCTGCGTTATTGATGCACGAATTTGCATGCCTTTTCGTCCCATTGATCCCGAGCCTCGAAAGACAAAAAATTATCGCGGAGCCACGAGTCCTCGGGCGAGTTGTACGAGATTCGAAAAATTCGCACGGTCAAAAGAATTAGGCAGACTGGATTGAAGAAAAAAGGCAGAAGATGTAATACAAACAAACAAAAAACGGGCAACGGATTTGTGCTATTTCCGTGTGATTCGTCAAGCAAGCAAGTTGTCTCGGTGACAGCTGAAGAAATAACTCGTGGGGTTGTATTCGGGAGAAACAAAAAACAGAGAGGAAATATGATGGCGAAGTTTGCATCGTTGGAATGCATTCGAGACCTACAACCTAACTCGAACCAAAAATATTTTGGATATCAATAAAAATGGAGAAAAAAATAAAGACGTTCCGCTCCATTCCAACGATGCAAACTTCAAAAGCATCGAAAAATAACTGCTTTTCAACTGCTCGCATTTTCTTTCGCCGACTCAAGGTACAAAAATTACCCAAATGATTTATCCTTGCCCAGAGATCTCAGATCCCGAAAAAGTGCATTCTGATAAAAATGAAGAAATTTATAAAAAATAAAAAAGACATTTCGTCACCTTCACCTTTTTCACCTTCGACGCCGTAGAAAAATAACGGTTCTGAAATTTGCATTCGTATCCAAAACTTCTTTTGTATATGTTTATTTCTCATATTGTGATTTTACGAAACATTTTTCGCAATTCTAGATCTCTAAACTTAATTTTTTTTTTCATTACCTCCCTTATGTACACTCATCCAAATAATTCGAAATCTCTAAGTGAAACGCTTAGAAAATAGAGAAGTTTTCGTAAACGATTTGCCAAAAAAAAAAAAGGTTCGGGCAAATGAAAAATAATCACTTTCATTGCGTTCGAACGGTGCAAATTTCGATTTCGTAGAAAATCGAGCCGGGCACGGTTCTCCTGTAAAATTGGTTATTTGTGCTCGAAAATATCGGAGAAGGATGTTTCCCTCCCGGTGGACTCCCGACAGATGTTACAAAAGTTTCGGGGGAACACTATATATATATATATATATATATATATATATATATATATATATATATTGATATATATTGATATGTATGTATGCGTATATGTATGTAGACGGCGACGACGTCGGCAGAGTGAGCGGCGTACGAGACAAACGAGCGCGGGAGGAACGTCGAGGTGAAGGAGAATACGAGAGAGGGCGCGCGCAGGGGCAAGCGTGCGCGGGGCCACGGATTGGCGAGGAGTACGAAGGGGAGAGGAGGCAGTGGATTTCACGTTTTTCAACGAGAGAAAGCTCTTAGAAGAGAAGTGTAGCACAAACGAGCCCAGAAACAGCATCCTGCATTTATACATGTATTATATATCACCGCGAAATATATTATGTACGCTGCGCCGTGAAAAAAAATTAATCCCCGTCCACGACGTTCAAATCCGCATCGTTGGGATGAAACGAAATATTCTTTGAAAATTCATTTTATGCTCTTTATCGTCCAAAATCTTATCCAGTAAACGTGGGCTTTAGACTTCTTGATAGGATCTTTAAAAAACTTTTGTTCTTCGTAGTCTAAGGTTACCAAAGAAAAACTGAAACTGAATTTTACACCGTTGGAATGCAATGATGATTAATTTTCGTTGCGCGAACTTTTTTTTGGCAAATCTTTGTTGTGAAAATCCCTTAATCTTTTTTTTTACGCAAAATTTTTTTATGTCGAATAATAAAATGCGTAAATAAGAATGTGGAAACGAATTTTCGTTACATTGCAACGATGCAAACTTCAGGATCATAGGTAAAGATCGAGCTACTGAATTTTCGAGTGGATTTGACGTCTTGATTTTTTGTTTCTTAATTTTTTACTATCTGCTTCTTCTTCTGCATTTTTAGGTTATCGATCCCTAACGAGTAGCTTTACAAATATTTTAATGTTATTTGTAGCTTATGTGCTAAAAAAACAAAGTGCACTGGGAACTAAAAATCGTTGCATTTCAACGATGCTAACTACAATATGACGTTGAAGTTCGCATCGTTGGAATGCGACGTTTTTTTAATCGTTGTTTCTTTATTTTTATTGTTCGAAACGTTTTCCTTGCAACCTAAGCTCGTGCGTCTATAAACAAAATAAGTAAAAACGTTCGAACGATTTTGTGGCCTACATCGGTCAAAAAGATTTATCCATGAAAAAGAATTAATTTTCGTTGCGTTACAACGATGCAAACTTCAATATCATTCCCGATACTCGATTTTTTCCCCTGCGCTTGTTCGTTTTAACTATCGTGGGCCAAAAATCGACCATTGACGACCAATTGACCACGAGAATTAGATTCCCGTATTACTGTTATTTATTCGTGCCTATTTGAAATTGAAATTTGCAGCTTAGGGATTGTGGGACGGGCGAGCTTGTCAAGCTATGAATATTGAAACTGGGGGGGGGACTCGACATTACGCGTGAAAAATTGAAAGGTCGTACATCGACTAGTTTCACAAATATATCGTCCTCATCGTAGAACGTTCCTTTCACAAAATATACTTTTACGCGTACATGCATATGTATGGATAGTCGCACGCAGTCAATTTCCACGTGGCTCGTTTGAAGAAAAAAAAAAGTTCGCTATCAGAATTGTCCGGTCGAATTCCTAATTTTTCTCTTCGGGACCAACACGTGTTCGATTACTTTGAAATTGTGAATTATCGAATTTTCATTTCTCGGAGACTTTCGAAATGTAAATTGTCGGATTTTTGTGTTGTTGCGGCTTTGAAATTCATCGAAGCAAACATCTTGCGGCGATTAACCCAAATTCGTTGAGGATTTTTAATTTATATTTTCTCAATAGTTATTGTCAATCCTTTGCGCTGTAAATTTTGTATCGATACGCTGGACTAATCGTGTGGTATGTAGAAACAAATTAATGGAAGTGTTGAATTTCGAGAGGAATAAATATTCGATAGTATATGAGAAAAGAATTCGTGAAATAATATTTTTTTGTTATATAATTGTGAAGGCCATCGGATAATTGTGATTGGTCATCGGATAATTTTGACTCGTCGCAGTAGTAAAAAAGTTTCGCTAAATTGCGAAATTCGTAACACATGTTACAGCAGATCGTACAGCATTGATTAATCTTTGGGTAGTTACGTCAATTTTTTAAATTGTATAACCGATGTATTTTCTTATTGATTGCGTTTTTCGATAAATTATTCCATTTTTTCCGTTGGTTCAATATTTTCTTCTTCTTTTTATAGCTATTTCTATTATTTCTTATTTCTATTCCCATTATTTAGTTCCTGAATATTGACTTTAATTTATTAATTACATCGCGTTTTTTTTTACAACAAAAAAAAAATATTTTTTTCTACCCGTCTCATATTTCATTTAACTTTTATACATTTTCAATGAAAAGTTAAAATGTGAAAAAAAGTAATATAACAATAAATATAAAATGCGCCATAAGATATAAAACAAAATGATATATCTACAATCTCCAAAATAATCTTGTCATACCGGTCAAGAGTGAAAATGTGGAAAGAATCTTCTAATTCGTAATCAAAAACTTTTCCCAATCCTGCTATTTCCCAATTCGATCTAGCCTGCCGAAACTCGGTCTCTCGTGAATCGAACGGAATCGACGAGGGCTCCGCGCCGATTGCGTAACAATAGAAAATATCGCTGTGCCAGCAACAGAGCGAGGTAGACCGAAGCAGAGTGAAAAAAAACCATCGAAGATTGATTAATTTTCACAATCATAAAAGTGCCCGCATTTCGCAGCGCCGCGAAAACAATATGGTCGCATTAAAGAAGAAAAAAACTGCGAAACTAATCGCAGCAAAACTGAGAATCTCGAAAAATCCCGAGAAATCTGCCAGTGACGTCAGCGCATTGAGGATCAAAGAAAAAGAAGAGGAAGCATGCCAAGGGAGAAAAAACAGACCGAGAGTGATTTCTGGAAGCTCTGGCGTATACGAAACGCGACGAAGAAAATTGCCTGACAGGCTGACACGACCCGTTGAATTACGTAACGTCGTTGTCAAACCGCACGGACCCCGAACACGAATCGTCCGCGCTCTGTCTCGTGAAATTTCACAAAAACTCACCTAACCTCTCTCCCAACGTCGTTCCAATTTAAAAAAAAAGCAAAATACGACGAAACGAAGGGGCAAAAAAGAAACGATTCGGCCATACGTACGCACGAGCGACAAGACAGGTACGCGTGTCGAGCGTGAAAATCGCTCGAATATCTTTGCGTCTCTCTCGCCCGATCGCCATTGGGAGGATGAAAAAAAACGAACGCAAGGACGGTAGAGTAACGTCTAAGGATCGTTCCCATGGCGAAGAAAGCCTCGTGGATGAAACGAGTGCGGAAATATCGTGCGAAATATGGCCCGAAAGATCGGTGAAAATTGCGCGGACGTTGGCACACGCACGAACCCACACAGGGGCGCGCGCGTGCGCGCCGAAACACACGTAGAGAGGCATGCACGTAAACGCGCTCGTCGGCGCCGTGCGGGGCCCGAGGGAAGGGGGTACGAGGAGAGACGACACATACTCGCGAGTTTCAACGACCAACCGCGATCCTTCACCATCTTTATTTCTCTCTAAAAAGCACTTATCTACGAATAATAATTGTACTCACCCCATTACGTAGAAAATCCTCAATGGCACGCTGTGCCGAGTCGGTGAGTTTCACAAATATGAGAGACTTGTTCTCTGGAAAATTGCTGTGCGATGACAAACCATACTGGACACCTGCCACCAGCGCCGCCATTTCTATCTCTCGGTTCTCTCACGCCGAAGACCAGCTGACGTCGGCTAGTCAAATGAAACACTTTTTTTCTCTCTCTTCTTGCGCTTCTCTGCTCCTCGAGATTTTCGCCCTTTAATTCCACGCGACGAAACGTTAGAACGGTAGACGCCAGTTTTTATTCATTATTTCATGGCGCGCCGTCTCGTTTGTTCGCGAATGTAATTTCTCTGCGGGCTTTCGTTGCTCGAGACACAAATTTACCCCCACGTCGCCTGCTGGGGTTTTCACGAATTTTTCGAACACTCGAATTCCCTCAGGGAAGGAAAAAAATAAGGAACCATCACTCGCTCGGGGGGCCTCTTCGGACACGACCCGTGGTGAAAACGCGCGCGCGTGCTACCCCTCGCCACTGGCTCCTCGCTCCCGTCTCTTACGGCGAACAAAAAAAAACAATAACACTTCACTACTCGGTTACATATTTTTGCGGCCACCGCACGAGATTTTCATTCCGTACGGATTTTCTCTCAGTGCTTTTTTCCTTTTCAAGAGTGTTAACAGAAATATGGTGAGAGAGAGAGAGAGAGAGGGAGAGAGAGAGCGCAACACACGGAGCAGCCTGTCGTTTGTAAGAAAACTAACACAACTACACTCTCGGACGGGCCACCTGGTGGGCGGGGCTTCCCAGCCACGCGAACCCGTGGAGTGGGGGGAACCCTTGCGCGCTGCCCGACAGAGGGCCCCTACTACAGCAGCGACCTCCACTGTCCGAGTCTACTGACTCACTGACGAGCATCGACCCATTCGGCGTATCCCCGAGACTTGACACTAGAGACCTCCCGCATCGAGTCTCCGCAACCCGCAACTGAAGCGCAATCGTAACATGTACATGGACACCCGTCACTTTGTACTCTCTCTCTCTCCCTCCGACTGCAGCAATCACTATCGATCGTCCGACGAATTTCTCGCAAACAAAATAACTTTTGTTTGTTGTAACAACCACCCTTGTTTTCGTAAATCCTATAATCGCTTGTGTTATTGTTTCGCTTATTAATTTTATCAGTAACGAACTCGCGATTAGAGTGCGACACTCAATGTACGTCGAGAATCTCGATCGTCCAACTACGCTAATCAAGTTTTCTTTTCAAATCAAACCGTGATAAGTCGATCTGCCAAATTTGTGTCTGCACTTTACGTATGCCATTCTTGAGGACAGTCCGATCAGACTCGTTTCGTACTTTAAATCGACGGTGAATTGGACGAGACTGTAGTACGGCCGTCGATAAAATTGGATCTCTGTATTTTCAACAATCGGTCGATAATATCCTACTGAATATTACTTGAATAGGATAGTGACGTTATTTTGGCACCCTATCAATTACTAACACTTCTCTTACCCACAGTGATCCTTAAAGTGCCAATAATTGAGCACCATACCCTACGTTCGATTTTTGTAATAATAATTTACAAACGGTACGCATAATTATGAGACCGATTGAAAATCTGTTGTTTTATTGGGGATATTTTGGAAGCGTGGGTCAATAATGTACGAGACGTGGCGCATATATAACAACTCTTTTTTTTCGTAATTTATTTTTTCCTAGATGCAGGATAAAAATGAATATCACATGTGAGAACGCAGCAAGAGTATAAAATAAATAAATGTTGAGTTCGTGAAGAACTTGTCGGGACATTTCCGTGCGAGTCTTTTCGATAGATGTTCTTCATCGATGCAACTAGTGGGCACAAAAATGAGTAGCTAGTTCCTAACAATTCAGAGACCTCCTCGGAGTCGAAGTACAAGATGGAGGGTCGACTCCTTCTGAATATTGTAATCGGAAAGAGTTCGTCCGTCCTCAAGCTGTTTACCCGCAAAGATCAATCTCTGCTGGTCCGGAGGAATTCCTTCTTTGTCCTGAATTTTGGCCTTTACGTTCTCTATGGTATCCGACGCCTCGACTTCCAGAGTGATGGTCTTTCCGGTCAGTGTCTTGACGAAGATTTGCATTCCACCGCGAAGACGCAGTACGAGATGGAGGGTCGATTCCTTCTGAATATTGTAATCGGAGAGAGTTCGTCCGTCCTCAAGTTGTTTACCCGCAAAGATCAATCTCTGCTGGTCCGGAGGAATTCCTTCTTTGTCCTGAATTTTGGCCTTTACGTTCTCTATGGTATCCGACGCCTCGACTTCCAGAGTGATGGTCTTTCCGGTCAGTGTCTTGACGAAGATTTGCATTCCGCCGCGAAGACGCAGTACGAGATGGAGGGTCGATTCCTTCTGAATATTGTAATCGGAGAGCGTTCGTCCGTCCTCAAGCTGTTTACCCGCAAAGATCAATCTCTGCTGGTCCGGAGGAATTCCTTCTTTGTCCTGAATTTTGGCCTTTACGTTCTCTATGGTATCCGACGCCTCGACTTCCAGAGTGATGGTCTTTCCGGTCAGTGTCTTGACGAAGATTTGCATTCCACCGCGAAGACGAAGTACGAGATGGAGGGTCGATTCCTTCTGAATATTGTAATCGGAAAGAGTTCGTCCATCCTCAAGCTGTTTACCCGCAAAGATCAATCTCTGCTGGTCCGGAGGAATTCCTTCTTTGTCCTGAATTTTGGCCTTTACGTTCTCTATGGTATCCGACGCCTCGACTTCCAGAGTGATGGTCTTTCCGGTCAGTGTCTTGACGAAGATTTGCATTCCACCGCGAAGACGAAGTACGAGATGGAGGGTCGATTCCTTCTGAATATTGTAATCGGAAAGAGTTCGTCCGTCCTCAAGCTGTTTACCGGCAAAGATCAACCTCTGCTGGTCCGGAGGAATTCCTTCTTTGTCCTGAATTTTGGCCTTTACGTTCTCTATGGTATCCGACGCCTCGACTTCCAGAGTGATGGTCTTTCCGGTCAGTGTCTTGACGAAGATTTGCATTCCACCGCGAAGACGAAGTACGAGATGGAGGGTCGATTCCTTCTGAATATTGTAATCGGAAAGAGTTCGTCCGTCCTCAAGCTGTTTACCCGCAAAGATCAATCTCTGCTGGTCTGGAGGAATTCCTTCTTTGTCCTGAATTTTGGCCTTTACGTTCTCTATGGTATCCGACGCCTCGACTTCCAGAGTGATGGTCTTTCCGGTCAGTGTCTTGACGAAGATTTGCATTCCACCGCGAAGACGAAGTACGAGATGGAGGGTCGATTCCTTCTGAATATTGTAATCGGACAGAGTCCTGCCATCTTCCAGTTGCTTTCCGGCGAATATCAATCTCTGTTGATCCGGAGGAATTCCCTCCTTGTCTTGGATCTTGGCCTTCACGTTTTCGATCGTGTCGGAAGCCTCAACCTCCAACGTGATCGTCTTTCCCGTCAGAGTCTTCACAAAGATCTGCATAATTGCCTGGTAATGCAAAAAAATTCCGTGTTATTTTCACACGAACTTTTACGATTTTATTTTCAAGTGTTTCCTCATTGCATAATTCTTTCTGCATTTTTCTTTTTCTAGACGACTTCCATTTTTAGAATTTAAAAAAAAACAAAAAAAATCACTCCCATATAAGTCCAAAGTATTCTCTCAATCACATTTTCAGATATTTTGCAATTCGTTCAGTTCTCTAAACCAGTCTTTACTTCACACTCTCGCGTTTGTAAAAACGACACGAAGGTAAAGGCAGACCTCCGAATTACGAAAATCTACGAAATTAAAAAAATCCCCAACTTTACTAAGCCCATCTGGACAAAAGTATAAATTATCGATTAGATCGTGAATCGTGAACGAGCAACGAAAGTAATGCGAGAATGAGTCACGTCGCCATTTTGTATTGACGAAACAACGCAGTAGCATTCAGCGTCGCGCCCCGAGAAAATTCGCATATTCGTGTACAGCGGGTAAGAGAAATCGCGCAAGCCTGCACATTTCATGAGCGAAGTATGAGAAAAAAGTAATCTGGCTTAGCGTCAGGTTAATAGAATTCGCGACGGCCTTGGGAGACGTCGAGCAATGGCGGACGATCGATACACTTTTGAGACAGGACAATTTCCTGCCCCGGGTTGCAAAAATTCCAAATATCCCGTATTATTTCGCAAGAATAACCACGTTCGCATGGAAAAACATTTCCTCACGCCAAATATGCGAGCGAACATTGACGAAGGAAAAAAGATCGCGCCCGACGCGATTGTCAAAATATTTGCGTCTCTGTGGAAAAAATACACCAAATTAACCGAAACAAACTCACCTTTGTACCGAATGCTGTTGACTGCTGAATGTTCCGTGAACGGATGGATAGATGCTTCTTTTATCTAAATTTATTCGTCAAACGAAGTGCTCTTGTAACAACAAGAAAACGTCTGCGACTGAGCGTTGGGCCGCGCGCGCGGCTTCTTATATCTCGTGTGTCGCGATGACAAGGCAGTTGACGCGCGATTGGTCGACTGATTTAACGGTGGCTTTTCATTGGAGCGCGCTCTCGATTGCGTCAGCTGATCAGCCCTGACGTTGCCGAACCTCATTGGCTTCTCGAACAAAGTATCGTCCGCGTCGTTTGCTCGGCTTTCTTCCCGTCTTTTATCAAAGCAAATCCGCGTCTCGTCACTTTCGACGCACGGCTCGCAATTTCGAATATACGAGAATTTTGAAACGCTATCTCGAACAGGCCTGACAGGACTTTGTCTCGAAAGTTTTGTTTTTATTATCTAGTTTCTACTTTTCTCGGAGACAACTAGGTGGCGTGTCGCGCTATTTGTCATTTCGAACAAACGAAAGCCAAATTGCGGAGTATCGATTGCTTCCTGGAAGACGTAGCGCGAACGAGAATGTTCTAGCAGCATGACTTGGAAAACTTTTACAGTCACGCGTCTAATTTCAGCGATGCGACAAAACGACGCAATGATGCGGAGTTTTTCCAAGTTTTTCAGTTATTAAAAAAAAAAAAATTGTAATATTTTTGCTTTTGAAAAATATTTTTGAATTTTTATTTTTTTTTTCGTTTTGGAAATCCATGGATTTCCGCTTTTGACTCGTATGGGTGAGGTTATCAAGGGCAGCTGTCTTGCCCTATAGACCCTGCAGTTCTCGTCCAAATGCCCCTTTCGACAGAATCACTCGGACAATTTTTGTAATTTTAACAAAATATTTGATGCAAAGTAATGTTTGAGTCCTAGCATACACGACGCAATAAAAAATCGTATTTTCAAAAAAATATCTAGCATATGCAGACCTCTTAAAACCTTCCTATGCACTGGACACTTCGTTTTTGGGTCATTTTTCGATCTCGTAGCTTCCTATGTTTTTGGCAACCTTATCAACGCCCAGCCGTATTTGAGCGGACCTAAGTTTTTCGTGGTGGATTTAGGACCAGGTCGCAGGAACAGCATTTCGAAAACTCCATTTTTGTGAGCTACGATCGAACCCACGACCTTCGGAATGTCAGTCCGAGACTCAATCACGACCGTGCCACTCTGGCTGTTTTATAACCATTTTCTGAGCAATTTCGACCGAATTTAAAGGAAAAATGTGCGACACAAAGAGTTATATATGTATACATAATCTAAAATCTAAAGTTTGTTAGAAAATGTAATCGTGTAAGTGCAGAAAAATGCTCACAAAATAAACCTCATCCCTCGTGCAGTTATATTGCATCGTTGAGATTAGTTATGTATGAACGTAGATAGCTAATCATTCGTGAAACGTGTGTACTCCACGTGCTCTATACAAGACATGAGTTAGGCTACAGTCACGGAACCAACCATAAAGTTATTAAAAAAACAATTTATTTCCAAGGAATACGTAAGATTGAAAAATCGTTTGGACATTTATTTGTATTTACATTGAAAAAGTCGTATACACAAATTTTATTTTAAAATATTAATAATTAAAGAAGTTATAAACTATGTCGTGAAGGACCTTTGAAGGTGAGGGGCCAAATCTCATTTTATTTCATTTTAACGAATTTCATTTGAAAATATCAATAATTAAAGAAGTTATAAACAATGCCGTGAAGGACCTTTAAACGTGAGAGGCTGAACAGCCTTTGTTTTGGCGACCCGGTTGGTCTGAAACAAACAAAAAACGAGTTGGTTTCTTAAAATCGATAATATTGGCTAAGTCTTGACCAAGATTGTTTTGTTATCGTGGTTGTCATAAAAAAACTGAATTGAAAAAATAATTTTTCGAAGGACGATGACATCATTATTGTTAATACCTAATGGAAAAAATTAAGAAAAACGTCGATCAATACTAAGCTACTATTACAGTGAATAAATGTACCAAATTTAAAGTCAATCCGTTCATCAGATGTCGAGGAATCGTGTGCACCGTTGAAAAAAACGCGTTCAATGTTATAGTAGCAGTTCTATCGTTGCAATCACAAGTTACCTTCGATCTGCGATTCCTGACGTTGAACATTACTCTTCATTTTGAGTTGCGTCAAACGACTATTGTTTTTTTCTCACAGTAGCCTGACCCCTTAATACACTGTTTCTATTTTAAGCCGCAGTTGCTGAAATAACCTTCAAATAATCGTTGTTATACGCAAACGATGCACGAGTATACTGATAACCTGCATCGCGCAATTATGGGGAATAAAAAATGATATATTTAGTACTCATTATTCGTTAAAATTAAAAAGTCTAAGGTAAAATATTCAATTGTTATTGCAATGTGCCATGTATTGTTTTGTTATTGGGGCAATTTCATTGTTTATTTTTTTGCTTCATTTAAAAGTATGGATCTTTTTTAGCGCAGAGTTTTCAAGCTGTCTCAAATTTTGCCACACCATTCCTTAAAGTCGTACGAAAGCGTTTAGTTTTATGTGAAAAATTTATTTTTAATTTTTTTTCTCCAACGCAAAACTGTCGAAGAAGCCCATTTTGACATTCAATTTTGAAATAGCCAGCATTTTGTTAATTTTCATCGACAAAAAATCCTCCGTACGCATCTGCCATTTTTCATACTGATTAATAATCTCTTTGGTTTTTTTTTTCAGACCATTTTTGGAGGAGAATTTTCCACCGTCAGGCGCTATTGTTTTTAGGCATCATTTTTTAGTAGCCAAAAAATTATATAAACAATCAAACTAAAACAAAAACCATTTTTATGTACAATATAAAGCAATTAAGCAAACGAAAAAAAAATCGTACAGATTATCGAATTTTATTTGAAGAGAAATAAAAATCACTACTTTTCAAGCCAGTCACACTGGAATGGCCTCGCAATACGAGGCACGAGGATATATTTTAATTAGTGATTGATGAACAATGACATCCGAGTACGAAGTTCATTGAACTTGTATGCGCAAATTCGGTCGCTGCAATACATTTTTTGTAGAATTGTCGTCTTCTCAGAACATTTATATTCAGGCAGTATGATTTCATTAAAATTTGGACAAAACTTCCATGATTTTTTTCCGTAAATGATCGATGTAAAAAAATCTACAGAAATTACACAAGGGGCAACTATCTCATGGCATTGACAATGTAATCAGACATTTCGGGTAATAAAAACAGGTACATGTAAATATTCATCCAATCCATCTCTCTCTCTCTCGCTTCATGTAATTTACACATTAGCATTTTTAACCGCAGATGTACACTACGTGCCATTCTGCCTTTTTCAACCAATCACAGGCGTTTAGCATGTCGCAGCTCCCCCACTCTACACACAGTGGCACTGGAATGGCGGTAGCGTTAGTTTCGTGTGACATCCAGCTAACCCAACGCCTATACCTAGCCAACCTCAACATATACATTTTTAAAAGCATTTTCAATGCTGAAACTACGAACGATATTGTGACGAATCGCAGGGGTAAGGTTAAAATAACCACACGATATAATTAGTTCGAAAAAAAGGAAACCAAAGGTAGGGAGAAAAAGATTTGTAGTCAACACGTAGCGTACATCGTATGAACAAATTTATTCATAATTAGAATACATTTTTCTTCGTACAAACGAGCCTATACACAATTTTTCATTTTTTTTTTCACTTCAAATCCCTTGATTCTTCGGACACGCGTAAATCTACCGTAGATTGTAGTAAATTGAGATCAATTCTAACAGGAAAATTGGACAGTCTCGGTGAGAAATTTGTTAGAACTATTCGACAAGGAATCGTGCCGAAAAACTCGATAAACTCGCCCTCTCGACTTCGCCACGAGCCTTGTTATTCTCATTGACACGGAGAAGCACAATAATCGTACACGCAAATAAATACACAGAAGAGAAAAAAAATACGTTTCTCACTAATTAGGCTGTAAAAAAAAAAAGAATTGCGATAGGTGACTTCGCGTCAGCATATCCTAATACTTGCATCCTCCAAAATGACCGCGACAGCCTCAAGGGCTTTGATCATTTCATACGGATATATTAAATCGATAAGGTGGAGTTAAACTTTTTGAATCTCGTTATATGAAGAATACTGGAAAGAAAGAGAGAGAGAAAATAGGGCAAGCACGAGTCCTGCGTTTCGAGAGAGGGAGAGAGAGAGAGAGAGAGAGTAACTCTCGGTATTTGCCTCTGCAATTGCTCTCAATTTTAACGTTAAAGGGTAGATAACGTAATGGCAATTTATCAACTGCCAACCGAGCGTAATGCGATAAACGACGAATTTTTCCAATACTGTAAAAGAAAAATAAAATGATATTTTACGCTTTCTTGAAAGTTGGGTGTTGTTTTTCTTGCAATGATAAAAGAATATTGAAATATCTATATATGTGTATACACGTGTACTGGGTTCAACGAGAGAATGACCCCCTTCCGAACCTCAATTCGTCCGGTGCGGTGAGATTCCTAAGGTGCAGTCCTCTTTACCTCCTCCACGTAATGTTTGGAGCAGGACCCAAATGGTACGGTGCTACGGTGCTGAGCAGCAAGCTCAGGCAATTTCTCTCGTTAAATGCAGTGTGTGTATATATATATATATATATATATTTATACACACACACACATACACAAATATCATATTTCCACTGTCCAACGTCTTCAAATGACATCCTGAAAATTTCCATAGCCGTATTACTGTGTGTGTGGCCAAAAGGTTTCCCTCGACAATTTAAGAGCAACGTAAATGCTAGTCCAAAAAAAAAGAGAGAAAGAGAGAGTCGTATATCCGAGCTACACAAAAGTTGTGGAAATGACTGAAAAAAATACGAAATTATTATTACACGTGAAGTTTATTGATCGATAACTTTCGAAATACAACGCAGGGTCGTACACTGTGGTCAGATAATTAATTCTTCCTCACACAACATCGTGTTACAAGAGTATAACTGATTACTTTTCTTTTTCCGAGATGAGAGTGTTTTCTTTTTTTCGTGTTGTTTTCTAAGAGAGCCATTTTTGTAACGTTCGAAATTCTCAGCCTCTCGCGAAAAGTAAACAAGGACAGAAGAGAGGAAAAAAAGAATGTTCGTTCCTGACGCGATCGTGTTTGTTTTTTGCTACACAAAAGAACAAAATTTCATTGATCATTGGGGGATTTCGCGTTCGAGGATCAATAAAGTTCGGCGGCGAAGTCGGCGAATCTTCGCGATCCTCGTGATGCGGTCTTACTTTTCTTTATCATTCCTGTACGACTACACACACAACATACACATCGAGTCTCGAGTAAAACTACGTTTACGCATCAAATTCGAATCTTAGAAATTTTTCGGACTCTCCATAATCTCGTTAAATTCGTCGTTTCCATCTCACTTTTGTCGGCCTGGGCCTTTTTGCCGGATATTGCGCGATACGGCAACGACGAGGCCGCGGAATCGACGTTAAACACGCACGAAGCGCCACGAGGTATCCGAGTAATTAATAGAGGGGGCGGTGCTGAAATAGTTTCGTACCAATTGCTTGTTTACGCATGATTAATGCACACCGAGCACCCTGAGGAATCCAACTCAATTCGCACAATTGCTAAACTCCGTATCCGTCCTGCCAGCCGAAGCGAACGTACGAATGTTTTAAAATGAACGATATCATTTGCTTTTCTTCCGTTTATCTCGAATAAAGAACTTAGGGGAATCGTATATTGCGACGGTAAACGATAACGAACACTCGACAAAGTTAACGAAGCTCATTTGAGAGCCAACGCCATCTTGGGCCGCAAACTGACCCGGGGACTTGGAAATTCATCAAATTAAGAGGAAAAAGGAACTTTACTGAAAGTTTATAATTCTTCGGACAATACACAGAGTGCGAAAGATATTGCGATTTTTCTTTCAATACAAAATGAGAGTGGGGAATCGTGCAACTTTTCGCATCGAGCCTAGAACAAAACACCTGAGCCGTTTAGACGTAAAACCGCAGAGAAATTACCGAAGATTCGTGAGAGATATCGACAAATCTTTTTGCAATCGACATTTCTTTTAAAAATTTCCTTTTCGAAGAGAAATGCGAGTTTCGTTACTTTAAAAAGTCAATATTTAAAAAAAATCCTTGGTACTTCTCAAGTTTCTTTTGTATCTACATTGAGGTGATGGTATTTTGCTCGAGGTTGAATTCGTAAAATTGAGAATTCGCCCGCGTAGGGTTGCAGCGCAAACCATGGTCGGGAAGACCCGCTGGAATGCCGCCATTTTGTACCGAAATGTTCAAAATTTGTACTCTCGTGCACACCGCGAGAAACTAATTGTAAATTTTCAATGAAGTATCAAAAGTCAACTTGAACGTCGCCATGTCAGTTTTTGTCGTTCGTTATCGATCGCCTCACCCAACACGGTCACATTGTTATAATCGTACAAGCAATTGACACGAGGGGGAAAAAACTGAAGTTTTATTCGGTAATTCATAAGTTATACTTATTCGGTAAAGCGAATGTTTTGGTGTTTTTTCTCTCTCTCTCTCTCTCTCTCTCTCTCTCTCTCTCTCTCTCCCTTTCTCTCTCTCTCTCTTTTTTCCTCTACTTGGAGTCAGTTTCCATTTTAACGGGAACGGTGGCGGCCTCCTCCGTTTTCTTGTCCTTCTTCGATGCCTCGATCTCGGTGCCCTCGCCGTTACTGTTGTCGCGTCTTCGCTTGCGCGCGAATCGTCCCTTGTACTTAGGGGGTGGTAGTTGTTCCATACCGAGAACTTTGTGTATTTGACGGAAAGCAACGAGCCTGAGGGCGTGCTGAGCCGAGGCCGTTATGTCTTCCCTCTGCTGGGCCGTCATGTTTCCTATCGCGTCCGTCGGTTCCTTCTCGCAAGGATCCAATATGCCTTACGTCCGAAAAAACAAACAAACAAGACAACATTCTCATTCTTACGAGTTCTAAAGGAGCTTTCGTAGGGCGCGGCCAGCTGGATCGTTGGGAAAGGATCAGATCGCCAAATCATCTGCGCGATGCTGCAGCTGTCGATTACGATCGGAGAAAGCAAAAGACTTGCAATCTAGAACGTTGGTCGACTTTGCAACAGGCTCAGTCTCGTCATCAGTTTCATCATTTCGTTCCTCAAATTATTGGGTGTCTTTTTTTTTCATTCAAATTAATTCGGTAGTAATTATTAGCGTGCCAGCATCGATATACTATCATTGAAATATTTGACATCAATCGTTCCATTCGGAAGACCTAATGAGTGTGCAAATTTGAGCTTTTCAACGGTATTGGACTTTGGTGCTGATGTTTTCGCTTTCTTAAGTCAATCATTTTAGTTCGAGCAGCGTCATTCGTTCATTGGCGAAATCGCGATTTAAATAATTCGTGGAAAATAAAGTAAATTTCAGAAAATACAATTTTTCTCGGATTGTGGTTTTTTTTGTTCAATTGTTGCGTTATGAAGATCTAATATATAAAAAAATGGATAAACTTTGCCAATATGAAATCAAATGTTTTGCCTCTGCATTGTTTTGTTTAGGTTAAGCGTAACAAGTTGCATAAGATTCGTGATGAGTATGAAAGATCGAAAAAAAATTGTATATATCAAAAATATTCGTTCGTCGATATTCTAATTACTTTGTCGTAGGTTATTGCAAAACAACGATATTTACGAATTAAAAAGTTACGAACGATTTTTTTTTTATCGGGGACTAAATTTATACAAAATTGTAGCACGACCAAAATCTTGACGAATTGAACGAAGGTCGTAAATACAAAAACTCTTTTTAACCCTACGCTTGTCGCTCGATTAAAGTCTTTACAAACGAAAGAGCTCGTAAGTTGGGATTTCTTGAAAACAATCGCCGGATTTTCGAAGATTTCATACCTGGGCTTCCCGGCAGAAGAATTCCTCCGGCGACGCATTCGAGAAGTCGTCGCAGGGCTTCCCCGAGACTCAGTGGCCCTCCGGCAGTGCTGATCACTTTCTCAGTCAACAATTCCAACGCCTGTTGTAAAAATAAAAGTTCGATACTCGGTTATCGCCATTGAATGCGATAATGCTCGACGAGACATCCGGAGAAAAAGTGTACTGACCCATGCGTTGAGCGGTCCCCACGTGGGTACGCGATTGCAGAGATCGCGCATTATACGAATAACCATAACGCAGCTCTGCAGCGAGGTTGCCCTAGCCTGCGGGTGGGAAAATTATGAGTTTCGGATTAACGCAGGTGTTACTTCACAATCGTAAAATAGATTCTCGTTTCTTCGGACATATTTTCGACACACACCCTAAGCTAACTGGTTTGCTTTGTGTGGGCTTTAGCTATCCTCCCAGCCTCGTGCCTATATTTCGCATGTTAAAAACATCAACAAAAACAAGTTTTTTCTAGCCCATATCTCAATATTACCGGGTGTTTTTCTTTTGAATATTCTTTCTTTCGATACAAGCATCTCGACTCTCGGTCGATCGATAGCCTAACGAGTTTACCAGTCTTCTAAATCGCTACGAACACAAATATGTGGAAATAAAATTATCCGTGGTCCGGAATCCTTCAAAATGTTCTAGCTTCGTGTGAAACATTAAACACCCGGTACATACATACGACACCACTGTGTGTTTGTGCTTGTCTGTCTTTTAATGTTTAACGGTGCTTCGCACGCTCAATTCGTACGTAATAAATCGCTTCTCTTGATTCTTTCTTTCCCGGCAAATGATTATTTGATTGCAACAAAAATAAACAAACCAATGCACTACGTTCGGTCATTTTCTAAGACAGACCTAGAACAGACTCAGTCTAGGCTACGGTGCGGTATCACAGCACTTTCGCTTTTATTTGTCATATCCAGAATAATCAATTTCATCTTTCGTTTGCTTCGTACACGTTCAAGCAATGCAATTTTGACGCACTCGTATTCGGCGAAAACGAAAAATATTCAATACGTCAACTACGTTTGCTCATCCGACCAGAGTCGTGTTGGGAAGAAACAAAAAAAAAAAAAAAAAAATACGAGGCAAAGACAGTTCAACGATGAGATAAACTACGAGGCTATTATTCTGGATTTAGCTCGTCGAGATGATCCGATGCGGATGTAAGTGCAATCCATATTTCGATCGTCGCGAAACAGACGAATGACATTTACATACCGCCACGGATGAAACAAAAAACTATTCGTTTCGGCAATTAAATCGAACGTAGGGGGAGGGGGTAAGATAAACGCAATGGTAAAAATAAAATTGTCACAAGGCTGGAAGTTCTAAGACTGCTCTTTTTTTCTCATGTTTCTTTATCTTGCACTGAGATCTCGTCTCTTTTCTTTCTGCTCCCTTTTCACGGATAGAGAGAGAGAACAAATGAGAGGATTACACTTGCACGCGTATCGCGGTTCAGGATATACAGATAGAAGAAAAACAAAATGAAATTGTGAAAAAAGTGTTTGTTTTTTTTCCGCGAGCGAGAACGCGCGCGCTTCCATGGCGCGTCGGCCGAATTTTACGGTAACAAAAATAAAAGTGGCAATCGAGAAACGTTGCCCATCGTCTTTATTTTTCTATCTTTTCTTTTTTTTTCTTTCGTTTAATCTTTCGAACTGAGAGTTGTTTGATTCAAACCTGAAACCACTTGGCATGCCTGAGTGCAGCTAAAGCCTCCAAACACTTAGCCTTGGGAAGTACGTCTGGTGGGTCTGGTTTCGTCACGGCGGGCGTCGCGGGCGTTGTTTGCGATGGAGCAGCTCCCTGTTGCTGCTGTCCAGCATTATCTGAGATTCCAACAAAGAAAGCACAACACGCTTAGACAACACTTAGAGTGTTTGATCATGCCCAGTTCGGGATTTTTCTTTCTTTCTTTCTTTTACACCTCTATATCCACATTCGAACTGAAAACGCGCTTCGATCAATGTCGATGCAACAGAGATTCGAGGCGGTTTAAATAAAAAACATAAGTGTCATCGAAGACCGTGCGTGGACGGAGATCGTCCCTTCTTGTTTTCGTCAAACGTCCTCATTTCTTTGTTCAGCCAATTACAGACATTCATCGTTCTACCGAATACGCTGCGACTGCCAAATTATTCGGAGAAAAAGTGTCCGAAAAAAAAACGAAATTTTCTTTTTTTCCTGGCAAGACAACGCGAGATAAATTTCTCATTTAACTTGGATAAAGGCTGAACGCGACGCAGCTCGATTCGGTAAAACGACGTATGTTCGGGGAAGTACGATTACCACGTCGTTGCTCAGACGCGAGTTAAAATTGCCCAAAGTTTACGCGTTAGGTTATTTCGTTCGGTACTTTGTCGTGAGCGAGGGAACAATAAAGTAAAAAATTACAAAACTACAAAAAAAAACGCGGTCCTTTGGTTCAAACACAATGGCGTTGAATTTTGCACAGTTGGAACGCAACGAAACTTCATCTTTTATATTTTTATTATAAGCGACTTTTTTTTATAGGTATATAATGTAGATTGGTAAATAAATATCTCAAAAGATGGTTGGAGGATTAGATCTGCCAAAAGAAATTTCGTTGCAGTGCAACGATGCAAACTTCAACATCGTTTATTATTAGAGATCTTTTTCTCATTGACTTATATTGTGGATCGCTAAATGTCTTGAAAAAAGATTCAAAGATTTTTGCGGGCAAAATCGGTCAAAAGAAAAGGAATTCGAAAACATTAATTCTCGTTGCATTTGAACGATGCGAATAGAAACATCAGGTAAAGCTTGATGATTGAAGACTTCCAAGCTTGCCTTGAGCGTATCGCGAGTAAAATTTGTCGCCAGTAATCGTCGTACTTCCCGAGGTGAATTACCGAACAAACAAATGGAGGATGTCTGCGTCGAAGTAACAAGAGGTGACAATTTCTGTTTTTCGCCAAGCCTGAGATACGAATTTTCGATTTTGTCCCTGCGCGTTCTTCGGCAATGGAACGCGCAAGAACGTATTTTTACAGCGTCAACAAAAATGTTAAGTGTTCCCGTGTAAAAGTGAATATAAATTGTGCGTGTGAGAGTTGAGATAGTTTGGGTGAAAATTCGTGTCTGTCAAAGCTTAGCCTGAATTGCACAGTATTCGATAGCGGATAGAGGGTTTTTCATTCATGTTTTACGCATGATCAAAAAGTCCATAGTTTATCGATTGCCTCAGCGTTGTTCTTTGGATTCGAAAAGCTCGTCGATGCTCGAGACCGCAGTGTGGCTTTTTTGTTTCGTTCGCTTAGCGAGAAATGCGCTATACACTTCGATGGAGAATCCAGCGCGGTTTCTTCGATCCGAATGACGGACGAGAAAGAACAAACGTCCCCTTCGACGAGGGAATCAAGATTGGATCGCCGCAACAACGGAGCGTTTCAGATTTTTTTTTTTAGTTTCCGGTAAAGGGACTCGCGAAATTCTCACGTGCACAACACGACGCGCGTGTCGCGAGGTGAATGCAGCTGCTGTAAATGCGGAAGAAGCTGCGGGTAATAAATACGTTAGACACAATTATCGTTAGGTTATCTTCACCGGAAGTTGCTCGCTCTGCTTGCCGCGTTCGTCCAATGCTCGGTAGCTGTCGGCGGAAGAAAAAAAAACGAAAAAAAGAACAACTCTCTCGGGCCATGAAAAGAACAAATGAATTTGCATAATTCGTGTGAACGTGGTCTCGGAAGTAAATTGGCGATTAAAGAAAACGTGCTCTCTCCTAGATGTAGTAACTTCGATAAAAAAGTTTTCTTCTTTTTGTACTATCTTATCCTTTTCTTGGCCGTCGTAAAGAACGTGGAAATGATTGAATCACCTGCGGCTGGTGCGACCGGTTTTGTGGTTTCGCGCATCAGGGGACTCGTCAGAGTCACGCTCACGGTTACGGTTCCACCTGAGACTGTGAGCGCCGCCGATTCCGGATGTTTTCCAACGTTGTAAGTCTCCTCTGGTGACACTACTTTCAATTGAGCCGGCAATATCTCGGCGACTTTGTTCAGTAACGTCCTGCGAGGGAGTAATGTTTGTAAACCCAAACGAAAAACAGCATGGATATACTCGCCGGAAAGAATTCTCTTCCGATTATCTTGACTTGCAATATCCGGTTGGATATGGGCGGGCTTTGTTTGACGTTAGAATCCAAAATGCACAGATACACGGTGGTGTATTCGAAGTTTGACAAGTAATCTAGAAGCAATATTGAGAGATGTGGACTGACCTGCTGGTTTGTCGTTTTGTGAAAGGCAATCCTTTGGTTTAGAGGGTTAAAAAGATCGTTTTTCTCACTTTAATCGATGGTTTTAATGGAGAATATGTTCCTAAAGTTTTAGAATTCAACTCGAAGTATTTTCGAAGATACAGATCCGAGAACAGGTAAGCGTCGAGGAGGTGTGCGGACCAGACATAGCTGTCTAGCACTAGATTTCTGTAAGTTACCAATCATTCATATTTTTCCGACTGAGAACCTTAAAGCGCGTTTTCTCGAAATATCGTTTTTGTGATTTTTTCAAATCGGCGGGCGTGGTAGCAAAAAAACTTTAATATATCAGCCCAAACCAAAGTTCATTCTCTAGAGTTTTAAAAACTGTCCTAAATCGACCTAAACATTGATTAAACAAAAAGTCATTTTATATCAATTTTATTGCACGAATAAGAAAATGGTCACTTTTTTGGCTTGTTTGGTTCATTGACAATAAAAGTATATATCAATTAAAAATAATTTTGGTTTTTACGTTTGAGACAAGAATTATGCACATCATCTTTGCCGCAAATTCGAGACCCCAGCGGCGAGGCGCTCCAATGGTCAGCTAATTACTTCAATATGACGACGAACATTTTTTTTCGTACTTTTCAAATGGGCTGGAATATACCCCAAATTTTTTTAAGTTCCGTTGCTTCTTTACCTATTAAAAAAAATCGACGAAAATCACTTTATCAAAGGCCTTTAAACCAGACGACTGCCTTTTAAACGAGAAGTAGGCGCGAGAGTGAAAGAAGTGGTAAACTTTTTCTTCGGAGAGAGCGTCAAGATATCGAAAGAAACTTCAACCGGCTACATCTACCTAGGTGGGTGGAAAAATTGCATTTTCCAAAAATATTTTTATTCGATAGTATCAACTTTCAGTTATATTCCTTGAAAATTTCATTGAATTATCCCTAGGACTGAATGAGCTACTGCCGACCGCCATGTTTTTCTGTATTTTTTGGTGATTTTTTTAAGGCGCAATATATGTACCTTCGCGTTAAAAAAAAATCGCGTACTTTTTCCCCAACTGTTTCCCAGCAAAAAAGTTATGATGAAATTTGCATCGTTGAAATGCAACGGAAATGAATATTTCCAAGTAGTTTAATTTCTTTTGACAGATTTTGCCTACCAAAAGCCTTTGACCGTTTTTATAGACATTTATTTTGCGATCTACGATGTTAATCTACAAAAAAGGTATATAATAATAAAAATAGGGAAAATAAAGTGTAAAAAAGAACTTTTGTTGCGTTGCAACTATGCAAACTTCACCACCACAAACAAATTTGGAATTTGGCCATTTCTTTCGGGCCGCTAAGTAGATGTAGCCCCTTAAGGATGTATCCTCGCCGTAGCCAATATAGCCAACGAGATATACTCACTTGGTGGGTTTCTCGGCGCAGAGAACGACGAGACACACGTGATTGTCTCCGGAGAGGAGAAGGCCCTTGGCGAGATTACCAACGCGCATTACGCCGCGCAGTATGCGCGAGTCTTCCTTCTCCTTCTGGAAGGAGAAGAGATTGCCATCGCTACCGTCTTCCTTCGACGTTGGCGGAGCCGCAGCCTTCTTTTTGTCGGCCTCTTCTTTCTTGACGGCGTCGGTACTCGCGGCGGTATCGCTCGCGTTGTTCACGGGTGTGGTCGAAGCGTTCGCCGGTGTGGTAGTCGGGGCGGTTGTCGGTGTCGGTGTGGGTGCTGCGACAGGAGCGGGCGGGGCAGTTTTCTTACCTGGTAACCAAAGGACGCGCCACTCATCGATTAACGTTTTGCGTCGAGTGCATTTTTTTTCCAGGAAATTCAATTTTGTTCCATGTTAACTCGTTTGGATACTCGAAAAATTCATTTCCACGTGCACCTCTTCGTTCGCCACAAATGTCATTCCGATACCTCGAAATTCGAGGACGATCGAGCGTTTTCAGGTTTTCTTTGGCAAATTAAGGGGTTAGGATGCTGTGAATATTTCTTAAATCGTTCGTCGCTGGAGGCAACTCAAGTTAAAGAGAAAGGCACAACGTTTGAAGGTATTGATTTGAAATTTGGAACACTTATTCAGTGTAATAGAAATTTAGCCTTGAACGACGTTTTCCTTAACATTTTCTGCCTTAGTTATTAAGACCTTAGGCCACAGTAGCGGGTGTAAAATCGTGTGCGAATTTAAGATTTTTTTTCGTATGAAAAAGTGATTCACTGATAAAATTAATTACACATCTATTTAGTATGAATATCAAGCTGTTAAAAAATATAAATTTTTTTCGATGAACAAAATGGCCGACTACTCGAAACTTCTCGAAACAGCTTTTTTCCAATCGGCGTGACAAATAACCAACAATTTTCACTCGATTTACTTCAAATTTAAAAGTAACGTTCCTAATTGCATTTCGCAGAGAAGTACGTAGGGAATTTCTGATTAATCCAAAACTTTTCATTTTACGCGCAGTTTATGAGCAGTTATAACGAAATTTTTCACTGAAAATTCATTTCTTAACTTTTAATACCTACAACTTTTGAATAAAAAAATATTTTTTGAATTCCGTACGTACATCTCTAGGTATTCTGATGTAGATTGACGAGAATTTTTTATTTTCGTTCTAGGTAAAAAATTGTGGATGCTAAATGTCACGCCGCGAAGCGCCTAAAAGATAAGAGAAAATATTAGTGGTCGGCCATTTTGTCATCGAAAAAAAATATATATATATATGCTAACAGCTTGATATTCATACTAAATAGATGTGCAATTAATTTTATGAGTGAATCACTTTTTCACACGAAAAAAAAGTGAATTCGCACATGATTTTATATCCGTTACTGTGGCGGCGTAAGGCCTTAACAATAATACTATGTCAATGACGTCACGCCGGAATCCATTATGGCGGCTACCGCTTCGAATGTTCGTTGAATAGATAGAAGTCTTTTTTAAAAATGAATAATTGAATGTATTTTGTGCTTCTATAAATCAAAACCAACGTTATTAGATTCCTTATTGCGAAAACTCCCTTATTTATGGATTCTTAGTATTTTCTCAGACTAAGATACCTTATTGTTCCGTTAACAAAATCTGCAGATTTTCGCAAAATTCAATCTAGACAGAGGTGTAGTCGCACTGTGCATGTTAAAAAAATGCGCAATGACGTTTCAAAATTAGTTGAAGCCAGCGCACGTGAAAAACGCCGAGAAGTTACGCAGGAATAAAATGTTCGCATATTTTGTAAAATTATTTTTTCGTATGAATGTCGAGTAAAGGGTGTTCACGAAAAACTCACTTGTTTCGGCCATTGTGTCGGAAACGAATTTGAGTGCCTTTTCTGTGTGAGAAACGATTTTGTGAACTGCCTGCAGCTCGTCCTCTTTCGGGTAGATGGTCGAATGATGAGTGGCGACGTGTTTGTCGTCGGAGGAGTCGGGACGTCTCTGCGGTCCGGGGAACATCATCATGGGCGGTGGTCCAGGGAAAGGCCGTGGCATCGGTGGTGCGCCGGGTCCACGTCCGTATCGTCTATACCACTCGTAATACTCGTACTCGTCCTCGTAACGTCGCCTTTCCTCCCAGTACATCATCTCGTCGTCGATGATCGGTCCCATCGGTCCCATTGGCCCGAGCTGACTAATATCCTCGCGGCGACGCGAGTACTCCTCCTTGATCTGTTGACGACGCAGCTTTTCCTCGAGCATCTTGCGCTGCTTCAGACTCGGCTTCATGTCCACCACGAGATCGGGATTGACTTTTTTCTTGTATGCGAATCTGTGACGTCTACCCTTCATGTGCATGTCTTTGGCGTTCGGATCGTTGAAACGACACTCGCACAGCTTGCAATTGAAGCTTATTATCTTCCCGTCCTCGGACTTGTTCTCCTCGATGTACTCTTGGCCAACCGGCTGGGGATCCTTCTCGTCGACCACCGTCTCCTCCGTAGTCGCCTCTTCGGTGACGACCTCCTCGGTTTTCGGCTCCACCGCCTGAGCCGCGTTCACCGTGCCCAAGTTTCCGGCTGTCAATATTCAACAGAAAAACGTGGTCGGATAAGCGCCAAGCTGGAGAAGTTAAGGAATTAGGCCACTGTGAAACGCTTCAAAACTCCGTCGCTTGAGGCAACGTGGAGAGAAAGGCCCAACATGTGATGCAGGAATCGCAGGATGAATGTAAAATTATGATTAAAACGATAGCGCTGCTAGTCAAACTTTAAACGCGCTCTTCTCGAAATTATACTTTTCAAAATGGTGTACGCGATTTCTCGACATCTGATGAACGGATTGATGACGTTTGGTAAACGCACTCGGTGTAATAGGAGTTTGGTCTTGACCGACGGTATTGTTGACATTTTTTTTTTCGTTGGTTATTACGAATAATTGGAACTTTTCCACGTAAAGTCGGGAAACAATTCATTTGTTTTCATTCGTTATTACCAATAATTGGAATTTTTGCACGAAAAGTCGAAAACAAAAATCCTTTTGTCATTCACGAGATTGTTCGTAACTTCTTAAAATAATATCCTTTCATGAAAATTGATACACGACTTTGTTGCTGTAAATAACTTTTTGCACATACAAGTTTCTAAACGATTTTTAAAATAATTATTCATTCAAAACTAATTTTTTTAAAGCCCCATTTTCGGGCGGTTTTTCTTAACTTTGTTTTCATTAGTTACTAACAATAATTTTAATTTCTCCTCGCGAATAAACAAGGCTAAATAATTTGTTCAATCATTGAAACGCAATAACAAAAAAACTCGTTTTTGTTTGTTTTAGATCAACCAGGTGGCCATAATCAAGTACACCGTCGAGCCCTTCACGATCAAAGGTCCGTCACGAGATTGTTCATAACTTCTTCGGTTATTAATATCCTTTTATGAAATTTGGTACAAAACTTTGTTAACGCACACACAAATAAATTTCCAAGCGATTGTTCGATGATTAATTATTCCGTCAAAACAGTCTTTTTCTTCAAATGCCCCCATTTTCGCGTCGTCACAGTAGCCTAACACCTTAAGTGAATTTTCGTTTACGTCAAAAAATTAAAAATCTCCTGGAATCTCATTCCAATAATAGATTTTCGCAAAATTTATTCCCCAAAATGTAAAAACATTGTAATGTTTTTTACACTTTGCGCATAAAATGTTTTTTTTTCTCGTGAATTATTTAGAATTTTCAAACGATCGTATGGCTCAGAGGGAAAAATTCCGTGGAACTTACATGCGACGAAATTGATTTTGGGCGTTGCGGCAACCGTGGGTTTCTTGACCGTGGTCGCTTTGGCGACGACCGCGGGTTTGGGATTAAGAACGATCGGATCAGCGCTCGGTATCGGTTTTCCCAGCTTCGTGTGTAACTTGACGACCTTCTGATGCTTGGTGCCGCGCAAGTGAGCAGCGTAAGCGTCGTTGCCTGTGCAGGTCACGTCGCACAATTCGCAACGCAACGAATTGGCGGCACCGCGGGCTGGTGGCTGCTGGGGGACCTTGAGGGAAGCCTCCTTCTTCTTGTGCTTCTGGCCCTCCAAGTGCTCGCGATAGGTCTGCGGCCCGGCACAGCTGATCTTGCAGACATCGCAGTAATGAAGCTGTTGCGGTTTCGGGGGCTGCTTCGTACGCATCGCTTTCATTCCGCCGCCACCCGCGCCGAATCCCTTGCGTCCGTAGCCCTGCCAACCTCCAGTCTTCTGGTTAGTCGAATTGTTGTTTGCACTCTGTTGGGCTACATACATTGTCGCAGCGCTATATAGCGCTGCGTCGTAGCCGGAATACGTTGTACCCGCCGGTTCTATAGGGGCAAATTAAATTGAAGCCTCAAACTTCGGAGGTGGCTAAATTTCAAATGAGACTCGATATCTTTATTTTTCGCGTACCCCCTGCGTTACTCTGTACCCGGCGAGACATACGTTGCGTTGCAATTTAAATTATATTTTTCGTTGAAACGTGCAATCCTTTTTGCACATTTGCGCTACTTAAATGTCCCGAACATTCGCGGGATCCTCGTCAGACGAAACGAAAAGAAAAAGTAAGAATTTTCGTTACATTCCAACGATGCGAAATTCGACATCATACGACATTCTTCGTTTTCTACTCTTCCTAACCTCACCAAACTCTGAGCCGGCGGGAAAATTCGACTCTCCCGAAAACTGCTCTACCGACAGGGGGGGGGGGGGGGCTAATTTTCTTATGCAACGTTCTCCTCGATGCGAGGCACAATTTACGCGGCGGACTCCACACTCGTTTTAAAAATGTTTTTCTTCTGTTTTTTTTTAATTGTCGAATTGCTCCGTCTCTCCATTCGCAGCGATACAATATTGCGGGAAAGCATTTTATCCACGAGAGGAGCGTGCAGTCCGCCGTGAAATGGTTCGTTTTCGCTCATAGTATAGTACACCCCGAAGGAGCAATACCACCAAGTTCGATTTTTGCGTAACCTTCGGTTTATAATCTCGAAAATAATATCAAATTGGGCTGAAGTCGAAAAAAGACGTTTAATCAAGTTTTGGCGTCGATACTTTATTTGGTTATGAAAAAATTCAGTTTTTTACGGATACGTTATGTTGGAATTTCTGTAAATTTTCCGTTTATTTAACTGGAAATTTGCACACAAAATTCTTCGGTACATATTATTGAGAAATACCAAAGATTTTTGTGAAATATTTCTTTTTTTCGCGAACATTTGCATAACAAAATCTTTTCTCGAAAAGAAAAAGAAAGTTTAAAAAAGCAGATGTATATGACATCCGATTCGCAAAATTGGAAAAATTCCGCAACAGAGGGCTGCAGCGATAAATATCGCTCTCAACGGACACAAACATGACGCCATTTTGTTATGAAAACATTTTGACAAAACGTCAACTCTTTATCGTCTATATTTCGCAAAATCAACAGTAAATTTTCAATAAAGTTTAAAGTTCGATCTTTTAAAAATCAATCTCAAAGTTTACCGTATCAGTTTTCGGCCTAGAATGATTACGTTCAACGAAAATTTGATTTTTTCCAATTTTCCTAATTTTCCTAATTTTCTTCGGCAAATTGGAGCATCGAAATTCACACAAAGTATGATTTCGGATAATAATGAAAATAATAAATCGAAACGAATTTTCGTTGCGTTCCAACGATGCAAACTTTAACGCCATCTAGAACGGTGGTATGGCGACTTAAGGCGAGGCGAAGGAACATTCGAATTGGCCGAAATATTGCGGCAGCTCTTCGAGCAAAGAAGGAGGTGTAGAGTGTGGAGAGACCGGGCGGCGCATTATAAATCGTAAATGAGAAAACTTACTATTTGTCGGAGCAGCAGGTGTGACGGCGGGTGTCGCCGGCGCTGTGTAACCCGAGGAGTACGTAGCGTTTTGGGTGGGATTGGTTTGCTGATAAGCGGTGCTGGACGCCTGATAAGTCTTGGCCTGTCCAGTGGTCGTAGCCTGGCGCGCGGTGCCGGTGTATGCGCTCGTCGTGCTGTAAGCCGGCTTGGCCGCTTGATAGTGAGTCTCGGTGGTCGTGTAAGTCGCAGCTGCTGCTGCGGGCTGCTGGTAGTAGGTCTTGGTCGCGTCGTATGTGGCTGCTGGGGCGGCTCTGCCGTATCCGTAGTCGTACGTCTGTGCCACGGTACCTGGGTTCGCGGCTATGGGGGAAAAAAGACCTAATAACGGATCGGTCAACGTTCTACCATAGCTTCGGTTAAAGTACATATTATTTACAACTAACAACGTACGCAAATAAACGAGAATGGAAACGACACGGGTTCAACAGGTGCTAGGTTTTGGGACACGGGATATTTTGGGACTTGCCGAAGCGTTGGTGGACTAGATATTATCATGTTCAAGTTTGCATCGTTAGAATGTCAAGATTTGTTTTGTCATTTTTTATTATCATTATTCAAAGCCTTTTTTGCCAGTCAGGTCGCAAACGTCGAACAAGAAAACGTAGACATTCGATTTTCGCAGCCAAGAGTGGCCGAGAAATAATTGAGTCATTCGGAAGAATGCATTTTCGTTAAAACGCAATGGAAATATTTTTCCCCTTATCGTCTATTGGACCAAAAAAAATCACCAACATTTTTGAAGATCCTCACTAGGAATCCATAAACTAAGCCTGCAAAATGGAGTTTAGAAAGTAATGGAAATAAAGAATTTTCGTTGCATTCCAACGGCATATGACATTGATGTTTGCCTCATTGGAGCGCTACGAAAGTTTTGTAGCCCAATTTTGTATCTCGCCAAATTTGGGACTGGCCAATCACTCGAATATTTTACAAGTTTCACGTCGGAAATCTACAGCTTAAATTTGCAAGAAATTTTTTCTCCATGACAAAGAAAATGGCAAAATGAAAAATAAGAAAAGAACATTCGTTGCATTGCAACGACGCAAACTTCAACATCGTTGGTGGATTCTGAAGGATGTACGCGACTTTATGATATTGAAGTTTGCGTCGTTGGAATGCACAGACGGTTCAGTAGATCAATCTTTTTTTTTGGCAATTTCGGGCTACGAAAAACACTCGAATGTTTTTAAAGGATTTTTGTAAGAAATCTGAAGCCTAAATTTGATAGATAAGATTTTCCATGACGAAGAAAAATTATTCTTTTTTCAGTTGCATGCCAGCGATGCAAACTTCAACATCGTGCGATTTTCAAGATAGTTTTCGCGCAAGCGTCTCTTTTAACGATTTATTTGAATTTATAGTGGGTGGAAGAACCGTGTGTAGAATTTTAACGAGCTGTACTACTTCTAATTCGAGATATTTGGTATCAAAGTTGGCAACTTTTCACACAACGCATATAGCAATCGAATCAGATGGTGTTGCCAATCTTGTTCTTTTAATAACACGAACAAACGCGTCAGAGTATCTTCATTAACAAATAACAAAGAGCACAGGACTATTGTCCGGAGGCAAAAAAATGATCGGCCATTTCCGAAGTACAATCACGAGGTTTAAATTCCAACGAAAGTTAGAGGTACTATTTGTCGCTTTGTCTATTTGTTGCTAATTGTCGCTTGGAATATTTTTCACGAGTGCTTCCACATTGAGTGCCTTCGTGTGTGGCAGCGATGCCACTAAAAACCCAATGGCAAGTTCAATGCGCAACCCTCGACTGCCCTTATATTTTACCGTGTGCTATGAGAGAAACTTTGTCACACTACTGTAGCACGAAAACCATGTTAATTCGGAGCAAAAGCATTCTGTGTTACGGAGCCCAGACCATTGGAGAAGAAAAGCACGTTTTATCCGTTCTCCATATCGCGATGGAGAATTACACATAGTCGGTGAAAATACCTATTCGTGTTTGTCATAACTCAGGAAACTCGCATTGAGCAAAATGTTGCCTAATCAGAGAAGCGCCCTAATGCTCTTGAAGTTTTCGTCGTTGGAACGCGACGAAAACTCCTTTTTATTTTTCTCTTTCCTCCTCCTCACTTTCCAAATGAATCTTTTTTGCGAATCTAAATATCAGATCTCTAAAAAAGCAACCAAACAAAATGTCGAGGGATTTTCAAAGTTAATATAGCTGAAAGAAATTGATGCAAATTTGCCTGAGTGAACCTGAGTCCCTGAGTGAACAACAAACAACGGGAAGACACACACGCATTGTTCTACTGAAGGAACTCACGTAGAGATTCATCATGATTTTTAAAAATTATTTCTTCTAAACGTTTAATCGTTATAATGCAATTTTTTTTGCACTTTTAGCCTACGAGAATGACGAAAACATTTTCTTTTTCCAAATGACTGAAACAGACGTTTTCTAATTCCTGTAACCAAAATTTACAATGAAATATTTTGGGTTATATAGTTTGGGATAAAAATGTAGAGAAAAAGAAAATAATTTTCGTTGCGCCGCAACGTTATAAGCCTAGCGATCATAGGAAATTCCCTGTCCGTATCCCTCGCCCCGCTGCTTACACCGATATTGCTATTTTTCTCGTACCCATATCAGTCTCATATCGGCTGAAGTCCTGGTGAAAGATGAACTACGCAAGACACGAGAGAAACAGTTGAAAATCGGTTTCTCCCTCGTTTGAAGACCAGACATGTCGGTGAAGTCTCATTGTGTGTTTTATTAAAAGAACAGTGCGACGCTTTCTATCGATATATTAATTTTAAAGAAAAATTATGCAACAGGATTTTCACCATCGGAGCGGCTAGTATCTCCCGTATTTTAAAATTTGGGCCATTCTGCGAGCGCTAAAGTACCCGTGCCATGACGTTGCAGTTTGCATCATTGGAATACAATGAAAATTAATTTTTATCAGTCGTCGACTTGCCATCACCCAAAGTATTTGGCAGCATTCGACTACCGGAAAGATTCAAACGTTTTGTAGAATTCGCTCCAAGTTCTACGACCAAATTCACAGCAAAATATTTGGAGTGATAACAGAAATAAAAAGAATTTCGGTTGCACGTCAACGACCATTCTGTGCCACAATTTGACCAGAGCCCCAGGATTCTATTTCACTTTGATCCTTTGGCATCATTGTGCACCATACGAGTCCTAGATGAACTTTCCGAGTTCCAGCGTATATCCTTGTAGATTGTTATGTATTTTGCTTCCCAATCGAACTTTTTCCTAGCACTCCCCACCGACGCTTCCCTAATCTACCCCAACTTTTGTTGCGTCCACCATCTTAAGAGGCAAGGAAACTTTTTTTTCCGATTTTCATAATTTGTTTTTTAAGTCACGATTTCTTCTCCATTTTTGCGACTCTCGTAGGTTTTATTACTATTTTTGGCCGTTAAGCGGTCCTTAGTTAGTTAGGCGTGAGATATAGATTAAAAACTTATCGACCGATTCTGACGACCTTTGGTATAAATCTTTCTAACCTTATTGTCTAACACACGACCCGAAATGGTTTGAATATTAAAAAATATTTTTTTTTGTCGCAAAATGTTGCCATTTGTTTTTCAGGATCTTCAATCTTTCTTTTCGAAACTTACGATTCCATCGATTTTCAACATGTCTCACTTTTCCTTGGTTCATATTCGGCATATGACTGTTAATGAAAGAATAATCTTTGTTGGTTTTATTTCTGATCAATCCCGCCGATGCTACGTGTCACACCGTCCGACACAACCCGTTTAGAAGACTGCGCCATTTCGAAAGGATTAAAAAAAAAGAAAATGCCATGTAACAGTCAAAAGTAGTAATAAAACATACCCTAAGTCCCAAAAGTTGTGAAATCTTTCATTTAAAAAAGATAAATTATGAAAATCAGCCATTTTTCGTCTGAGGATAGCTTCTGCCCGAAGCTACACTATATTGCATTTGCCGCAGAAAAGAGGAACATATTCTTTAGATTCTCTGGTAAACAGAAGTTTTACTCAAGTATGTACACCAAGGTTTCAGAGATCTCAGTCTTCCGCTGATTGGTCGATGCACTCGCAGGTCAAGCAGTCACCGTACCGAGTATCGGTGATGCGCAATGCTGCTCAACGCGAAGTACCGAACATCCAACAGTGCCCATTTCAAATTATGCATGTAAATGCATAAGTGAACCGTACGAACTTTCCATGCAGCACTCAGTATGACAAGGATTGTGTTGTTCTTTCTGATAAGGGGGGGGGGGGGGGGATGCTACTACTAGACCCCCCCACCAAGTGCAATTCGTCTGGGACAATACTCCATCACGGGATTTTTACCGACACGTTGCCGCCATTTTCCGCGTCATTTTTACTCAGCGTTTTTCACGATCGACCGTCTTTTTTTCTCCAATGGTCTTAGCGAAGCGGTATGGGAAAAGTTTCGGACGCGGGACGTTAGAACTGGATCGCGTGCGGTTAGGATTGAAACGAAAATACGATAAAAAGCGTAAGATACAAATATGCGGGCTTACCAGCGTAAGTGGTGCCGGTGGCGGCGGCGGCGGCTGCTGCCTGGTAAGTCTCGTACCCCGTAGCGGCTGCGGTAGCGGGTCGTTGGGTGTACGTAGCGGCGGTCGCCGCTGGCGTTACTGCGTATCCCGCTTGGCCCGTCTGATATGCCGCCGCACTCGTTGCTCTGTTAGCAAACCAAATTCACCGTTTTGTTTTTTCTCATTTGCCCCGTGGTTACCAATTTGATCGAGTTACGGAAAAGAAAAAATGCGTATCTAACGGAAAAAAAAAAATGACGAAAGAATAGCGACGAAGGTGAGAAAGAAACGTTAAACTAAGATCGCGAGACGCTTGGTGGACGAGAAATGGGGAAAAACCGACTATGGACTCGGGTGCGCGATCAATGGCGGCCAAAGCCGGCAAATCATTCGCGTGGTTCGGCACGAAGGAAAAAGAAGCCCGCGGTTATCGCCTCGACGATGCACTCCCACGACAAAAAAACCAACACAAATACGACGTGCTTAAGGCTAACTCTTTAATTAATATGATATACAAGCGATTATCGTACCCATATTGCGTTCCACCGTGTGTAAAACCGAAATAATTGTTCTGAGCCATCCTTCCTCGCAGAGTATCCCGGAAAGAAGGACAATGGAGGAAGTCGTAGGGCGTGCCACGATTCCGATATGGCGTCGTATGCCCGTCTCCTATTGGCAATATTCCTATGGAGCCGGGCGCAACGATCGCGCGAATGACGCGCCCTCACTCGTCGCTTCTTCGAGAGTACTTCGTGCGCGCGTCATATACCACCACGATACCCCCACAAAAAAACTACCATCGCGCAAATAACCCAAACTATCGTAATGATAAAAACTCAACGAAATAAGACGAGAGAGGACAATAAAAAAGAAGGAAAAACAGAACTAACCGCGCGACAAAGGGAAACTACCGGTTCATGCTCGATCGTCAAATAAATAATGTGTCTCACTTACGGGAAAGTCCTCGAGTTGTCGAACCCACGGACGCGGCGTTTTTCTCACTACTCTCTCTCGACCGGTTGGTAGAGTCTATCGCGCGGACCTCCGGCGTGCGCAACGAGGGACTAATTTCACCGGTGGCGTGGTTAACTACGCGTGCCGTGGGAGAAGGCGACACTTCCGGGACGCCACCGCCCCTCCTCCACTCCGGCGACGGTCTAATACGCTAGTCAAGTGTCGCGTTGTACCTTCTAAGGGACTTTCGTGTAAATCGAACTTCCGGTTTCTATTGGATACTCGCCTTGAGCACGAGACTTTGATACGATGAAATGATCATTTTTTTTCGTACGTACAATTGCGTCTTCATTTCAGCTACACTTTCTAGACTTCCACCAGATACAGTGAAGTCCACCGAAGGTGTAATGGCCTCTGCACACTGCGCGCGATTTGTGATGAGCGATGAGCGATATCCAATGGGAGCTAAGGTATTCCAGAAACCACCTGGGAAAGTGAAGCTCCCATTGGATATCGCTCATCGCTCATCACTCATCGCGCGCAGTGTGCAAAGGCCATAAGAAGTGTAGAAAAGTGTATCTAAACTGACCCATTGAAGTAGCAAATGAACTGGCGGCGAATTTCTTTATCGGTAACTAGTGACAGCTAATCAAAATCGCCCATTCCACTATATCGTCCGTCCCATTGGCTTATTAAGGGGGAAGATCCTCTTATAACGTAAAGAAGATCTTATGGCTGAAAATGAACTACACGAAGAGACGACGAACTACATTATGGCCCCGGAATCGCAGATTAATAGGTAGGTTATTTAGTAAAAAATGTTTGTCCTGAAACTTAAAACGTGTTTTCCTGAAAACCACTTCTTTGTCAACCTCGTACAAGATAACTAAATAACTATCTATACCGATCGATCATTCAAAAAATGTTCACACTCTTGGATAACACAATTACCGTCTATGCGAACCCAAAGTTCTTTGAAAATTATTGAAAAACAAACTATTTTTTCATGAACAAATAACATAGTAAAGATGTCATGAAAAATAGAACATTTATTCAATCGCGTACCATTTTTTGAATTTTCACTTTTCCTTGAATTTGTTAGGTTCACATAGAGCGGGCGGGTGTTTGAAAGCGAAAATGTCTTGGCCCTGATGTTTCAGATCAATGCACGTGACGCTAGGTTGCGCGCCATGGAACAACTCAAGCGGCAACTGCCTCTGAAGCAATAGTCGTACAGCCGCCATTTTTAAATATTAAAAAATATCGGACAATTAAAAGATCTAATAATATGTATGTAACATTTTAATTATAAAGAATAAATAGTTTCGACATAAAAAAATCTCGAAAATTCGCGTTTTGTGGATGCGTAAAGGAACCTCTCCCCTTAAGGATTCCTAAGCTGTCTCTACGACCGGAAGCTCTACTGACTGTCAAAGCCTTTTCAACAAAATGGTAGTTTCTGTTACGGAATACCCGTGTTGTCTCGGAGTAGTAAAAAAGCCACATAGCACTCTCCACGTAAAAAAACATTGACTATATTTTTCCACGACTCATAAATATAAGATAAAAACGTCTGAATATTAAACTGGAATGAAACACTAACATATTGGGCAATACGAATTCACAATAAAGACGGATAATTCAGAAATCGATTCCAAATGTGAATAATCGTTAGTAAAAATGCCTGCACACCGCACGCGATTTGCGACAAGCGATGAGCGATACTCAATGGAAGCTGAAGTATTCCGAAGCCAAGCTCCCATTGAATATCGCTCATCGTTCGTCGATTATCGCGCGCAATGTGCAGAGGCCATAAAACGTGCTTTCCCTTAACTGTTATTTGACCGGTCATTTAACCAGTTATTCTTCAGATATTCACTAGGGCCGCAGCCCGAATTGCGCTCACAGCGATTGTAGCGGGCTTACGGTTGAGTTGATTGGTCCAATTGGAGTGGGTCTTTCCCTATGAGCGCTTAGTGCAGTTCGGACCGCGGCCTAGGATTTCGGCTGCATATGTGTATACAGGGTGTTAGGAAGGTCGTTGCAAAGCCCTAAGGGGGTGATAGGTCACCTCGTTAGGAACATTTAACCCAGGTTATCTTAGTCCAAAGTCTAAGTATTCCGAGTCATCACGGTAAGTATGACTTTTGAAAAATTTCCCAAAATTGGGTACTAACTCGTTCACCTCTTATGTTAATGCTATTGTTAAAAAATTAGCATTAAAGTAAGAGGTATTTTTATTTTTTTACAAATTTTTAATTATTCAACACGTCCCGTTTAGTTGGTTGTGTGGATACAGATGATTGTATTGGTGTTTGTCGATTGACACATTAAGCTAAGACGCAAATAAGTTTTTAGTTACCAATTATTATCTGTTTGAAGATCATGAACGAGTTAGTACCTAATTTTGGGAAATTTTTCAAAAATCATACTTACCATGATAACTCGAAATCCGTAGACTTGGGATTAAGGCAACCCAGTAGGCCTATTCTGTAACTCGGTAGCGATAGTTTTGGCTGTCGTTAGCGAGCTACCGACAATCGCATGCACGATTACAGAAGAAAGGGAGCTTCTTATTGGCTATCGCTAGCTAACGATAACGAATGTGTCGTTACGAGTTACAGAATAGGCCTGCAGGTTAGATGTGTTCCTAACGAGGTGACCGATCACCTCCTTAAGGCGTTCCATCGACCGTCCATCTTCCTAAACCTCGTTTATATATGCACACGCCCTACACACGCATATATATATATCATGCTGCATAGTATGAAGCCTAGATACCAGGAGGTGCAGCGGCAATGCAAAGGCGCCGAAAAAAGCGTCCCCAATAATGTGTCGAAGTGATGGCGCTGGGGTGCAGCGGCACCTACATATATAGTAATATATTGGTCAACAAGGTGAAAGTGATCGGTTGAGTTTCTAACCTCACGACAGACCGATCGTGACATCAAACGTCGAAATATCCGCCGATTCATAATTTCCACATGACGGTTCGAAAAAAAACTCAAAAGTGCGAAGAGATCTCAAACTCAAAATAGCGACGATAGAGCCCATCTATAAAAACGTGTTTTTTTACAAATAGCTTCACGGGAGAACGGTCTTCTCGTAAAGTATAAGACCTGAAAATAAAACTAAAAAAACTGATTATATATTATTAGCTATGGGACTACCTAGAAATTTGCTTTCAAATTTTGGAAAAACAGCGAACTTTGAAGGAAATAAATCGATTATTTGCCAAAACAGTAAATTGTTTATAAAAAAAAAAAGTTTACATTTAATCGAAAAACGGCTACGTACTCGCATAGAGAATGTAATTGTGAAGCTGCTATCAAATTTTCAAATCGATGCATGCAAAGGTGTCGAGTAATCCGTCTTCCGAGATTAAAAAAGTGGTTTCGTGAAAAACGCGTTTAAAGTTGTACGAGCATCTCAGCGTGTGCCCCGAGACGTTGCGGCAAAATCGATAATTGAACCTTCAAATAAAAAAATTCGCTACAAGACCAATTGTATATTGTTTTTATGACACCAAAGCATTTTTAGGCAAGAAAACGTCTTCCCAAAATCCTAGAGTGGTGTTATCCCTTAACACGAATGAGGGTTAGGTACACCATCTGTGATCTGCCTTAGATCGCACCCATGTTTAGCGTATATCTATGTACATATAGGTGCTGGAGCACCCAGCGCCATCTATTCACGTTCTCATTTTGAGGTCGAGTTGGAAGGCCTCGCTGAACCTCCTGGTATCTAGGCTCCATGCTGCATAGTGTGACAACATGCCACCATGGCGCTCGCGTCGCTCACCCCCTCGGCAGGTTTTCCCTACCACCACGCACACGCTATCATTGCACCTACTTCAGTGTACATGCCTGTGCTAGCCTGTGCAAGCCAACACCAACTTCGATTGCTCGTCGATCTTCAAACTTGATTGACCGTAGTGAAGTGTGAAAGATTGTTGTGATTCGTAACAGGCCACGGCCGCGATTTAAAATAAAATAAAAAAGCCTACTGGCGACGTTTGTCAACCGTGCGATAAGAGTGATCCAAACGCGATAAAAGAAAATTCGTCTCTCGTGGCACGGGCAGCTTATTAAGTAGAAAAAAGCAAAGCTCCGCGATCCACCCCCGATGACCAACCGTTTCAAGAACATTGCGCGCCCTATCGATATTTTTGCAATCTCGTGAAACCGAACGAATGAATTAGTGATATGTTGTAAGTCTTCCGGAATCGAAAGTGCGTTTTTCGTAGCAGATGCGAACCGTCGATTAACGCGTTGGCACGCTCTACGTGTTGATTTAATGATACTGGACCGCGAAGAGGACACGCAGAGGAGCAAAGATATTAAAATGCCATGCTGGTATTATGAGAAAAAGGAATTGAGGAATACGCCGTCGATACAGGATGGTATCGACTACGAGACCGAGTGCCGTTACCGCAAGGAGGGTGCTCGCTTTATCATCGACACCGGCACCAGAATGGACCTCGGTTACAATACCATGGCCACTGGTGTCGTATACTTTCACCGATTCTACATGTTTCACTCGTTCAAAAATTTTCCACGTTACGTGAGTGTCGCAATGGCGAGTGCTTTCCTATGCGTCTCGTCGCAGTTGCCGCCACCAGGCCTTAACGCCAAATTGTTTCGTAGGTGACGGCATGTTGCTGTTTATTTCTAGCTGGTAAGGTTGAGGAGACTCCGAAGAAGTGCAAAGACATCATCAAGACCGCCAAGACTTTCTTGACCGAACAGAAATTCACTACCTTCGGGGAGGATCCCAAGGTAGGACAGCGCGCTTTTCGCGATAGCGAGGATAAAGGGCGCAGCGGTTGACTCATGTCGTTATTTTCAGGAAGAAGTTATGACTCTGGAGCGAATACTCTTGCAGACAATCAAGTTCGATCTCCAGGTCGAGCATCCGTACAGTTATCTGTTGAAGTACGCCAAGTGCCTGAGAGGTCAGTCGACCGGCGAGCCCTCCTGCTCCTCCTTCGAATTCCAAAGAAATCTCCATCCCTCGGACACCCGCGAAGATTCATTGAGAACGTTTTTTTCAGGAGACCGAAGCAAGTTGCAAAAAATGGTCCAGATGGCGTGGACCTTTGTGAACGACAGGTGCGTTAAGATGAGAACATAATATAGCAGCATTACTATGTCTGTGGCCTCTAATTATGACCACAGCCTTCGTATTTGAATCAATATAAGACTTCCTCCAAGAGTGGTAAATATCGAGGTAATTCTTTAGATAAGTGCCTTACGTAAAATGCGCCAAACATTTTTTTGCTATTTTCTCTTTTATTTGATTATAAATGATGATATTTAGTCGGGGGAAGCTGAAATTTGTCATTGACAAACTTTTCACGAGCAAAAAATCGTTAAAAATAATTTCGAATTTTTCAAAAAACCCAAATGAAGGGAGACTTATGAAAGAAGCCTTCCTGAATAGAAACAAAAACAACCCTCTCACGCCGCAGAGCATTGGGTTTGTTTGTATTCAAGAAGACTGCTTTTATAAATCTCCCCACACACCACCCCCAATATACGTGTCGTAATGTTCAAAAATGCCCGATTCCATCACGCGTTTCCGCGAACTTCAAAACCTCATAACTTTTGTACAGGTTGGGGGGGTCAATTTGAGTTTCCCGACTGGATATCATCTTTTATAACCAAGTAAAAGAGAAAATAGCATAAAAATGTCAGGCTCATTCTTCGTAAGTCTCTTATCTACAGAATTTCCAAAATTTAAATTCGACTAAGGGGTTCAACGGGAGTGTTAAAATTTGCATAGGGAAACATATTTTTTAGGCAGATTTACTTGAAACTTGCGAAATTGCTTTTCTATAACACTATCATGTTTTTCTCGCTTTTCGATGCCCGTAGACAGTGGAGTAGTACTTTTAATCCCTTGACTGTGTATAGCACATGTATGCCCAAAAAAGTGTCACTTTTGTGTTATGTCACAAGAGAGCATTGTACAACAACATTTTAACTATATTGCGTGCATGGAAAGTGTGTTCATGAAATATTGGTATACTCGTGTGGGCGCGGGTTCCCTCAAATGAGCGAGTAGGGTGCGTGTAACACTGGCGTGGGCGCAATTCATGCCTTTTCTATTCCGTGCTCTTGAGTCAAATATCGACTTTTGTCACTCTTGAAAGTGTTTCTTTTGGTCGAAATATGAAGGCCACGTGGTCCAAATTAGGGACCACAGATATCATAATATCCCCCACAATGGATGAGGTTAAAGTTTGCATCCTTAGAATACAACGATAATGAATATCATCGTGTTTCTTCAATTTCTTTTGACATATTTTTCCTACTAAAAGCCTTCGAGCACTTTTGAAGATATTTATTTTGCGATCTACGATATAAATATAAAAAAAAAGTTCTATTATAATAAAAATGAGGAAGGTGAAATGTAAAATGAACTTTCGTTCTGTTTCAATGATGCAAACTTCAACACCATCGCAGTGTTGACGGGGCAAATGTTTCTTTTAGCACGTCCTAATGTAAATACGGCTCGTGTCCTTTTCCAGCTTGTGCACGACACTTTCCCTCCAATGGGAGCCGGAGATAATAGCCGTCGCTCTGATGTACTTGGCGGGAAAATTGAGCAAATTCGAAGTGGTGGATTGGAACGGGAGACAGCCAAAGCACTTGCGTTGGTGGGATATGTTCGTGGAGGACGTTACGATGGATCTGTTGGAAGGTTAGCGAGCGTCGAATTTGTGCAATTATTTGTCCTTGGCATTTCCGGTGAGCACGTTCGGCTTAAATTTGCCGTTCAGATATTTGCCATCAGGTACTGGATCTCTACTCACAGGCGAACAACGTGACGCTTCCGGATTCGCCGCCCCTTGTGCCGTCTGCCGAGACCAACAGGGAACGTATAGTCGTGCCACCTACGATAGAAACAGCGCCCGGTACACCCAACGGTTGGTACTTCTTTCAGCACCTACTTTCGTGACTCGAGTTCTTTAGTGTGCACGCTGAACCACGGCAATTTTATGCACGTACATTTCAGTAAATCTTAATAAAATGAGATAAAAAACGTCAACCGTATGGACGATATTGGGAATATCTACAATTACCAATGGAGCGTTAATGTTTTCCATTGATTATTGCGCAATTACCATTCGCGCCGTTTACGTTGATAAGATTAGAAGAGCAACGCAACGTGCCTCGAGCAAACATTTCGGAAAGTTTGCAAAAATCGTTTTATTATGTCCCGGTTCACGTGTCTCACGATAACGCGACAATGTTTTGTTTCGTTTGACGTTTGTGTGTGTTTTCCTTTGCAGCGGCGACGCCGAGCAAAGTAGCGAAGATCGAGCCGGCGACCGTTGCGGCGAACGGATGCGCACCGGTCGACCCTGTCGAGCCGCCCGTACAGCCGGTCGAGATACCGACCCACTTTCCACCCTATCCGCCCAACTTTACACCCGCTGGGACCAGCTTTCCGGCCGTATTTCCACCGACGAATATATCGGTGCCACCGCCGCCGGTCAACACGATGAATCATATTGTCTCCGCGATGCGACATTTGGGAGCATCGGGCTCCATAAGGTCGAATCCACCGACGCCGACCTCCGGACAACCGTTTCAGCCTTACGGTTACACAGCTAACGCTACGTACTTTCCCGCGGCTAATCCCACACCACCCGTCGCCGTACAACGACCGTATTATCCGACGCAACCCTGAAAAATTTACGCTTGTGAAAAAATATACGCTGTTTGTACCATTATATCTAGTCGGTTGGTTCGTTTCTTACCACATCTTCTGTCTCTCTCGCCCTCTCTGCAGTTCGACGTTCTCGAGATCGCGGAGACGAACGAAGTTTTAGATGTACAATTTGAGCTTATTGTTGTTGAAGATTATCGCGGCCGCGTCCGGCTTAACAACTGCGCAGTTCGACACTTGCGTGAAAAGAGTCAGAGTCGCTGCGATCGTTTCGGAATGGTAAGCGTCCTCGTCCGTGTACAGTATGTAAACCGTTCCAGGTATATCCAACACTTGCGCGTAACCGATCACTGCGATAACATTTTGCGCGGAGTAGCGATTGGGAGTTTAAGAATTATCAAAATTTCGTATCGTCAGCGTACTTTTGATATTGGCATTATTAATATCAGTAATTACCGTTACTGATATAAGTATTAAGAATAATAAAATGACAGTGGAGGAATAATAACAATGGCAATATACCGGGTGTCCAATTTTAATTTTACACCTGATTTATCTTGAAAAATACTGGTACGATTAAGTATTGAGTACAGTAAAACTTTCAGGGTGGAAAAGGAGGACGTTAAAAAAATCTTGGTCGAAAATACAAAATGGCGACGTTAAGGATGTTGAGTCCCAAATCGCAAGTGATAATAAAGTTCTGGAAATTTGGTATGTTTTTGTAGAAAGTATTTCAGTGGTTGTGTAAAAATTTCACGACAATTAGGAAGCTCGTTATTGAACAATTAACATTTACAAATTAAATGTCTTATGGAAACTGATGCAACTTTGCAATAAGTTTTTTTTGACCTCTCACTTTGGTAATATCTACAATATACTAAAAGCAACGGAAACAAAACGAAGTTTATTGATACATTTTTTATATTCCTTTTAAAAATCGTTCTTAACAAAATGTTAATTTTGCAATAACGAGCTTCCTAATCGTCGTGAAATTTTAACACGACCTCTTAAATACTTCATACAAAAACATACCACATTTTCAGAATTTTCTTATCATTTTTTATTTCAACCCCTAAGGAGGTTGAAGTAACGATGTTAGAATTCTGAAAATTTGGTATATTTTTACATGAAGTATTCAGGAGGTCGTGTAAACATTTCATGACGATTAAGAAACTGTTTATTGAACAATTAACATTAACATGTTTCATAGAGACTCAACATCCCTAAGATGGCCAACTTGCTTTTTAAAAAACGGAATCGCGACTTTTTTCAGAAAAAAAATGTCAGGCCAAAGCTAACATCTTATGGAGGACATTTTATTTTTATAAAGTTCGACATTTTTAGGTTAGAACACATTTTTCCACGATTACAGCGCTATCCAGGATGTACCACAAGGAGGTTAAGTCTTCAACATCCGTAGTTTAAGTGTGCGTGCGTGTGTGAGTTTGTTTGGGATTGTTTGCACCTGTTCGATAACCCAAAGAAACGCAAACAAGGATTGGGCCTCTGCGACTCGTCATTTCTGTTATCAAACACAATCGAAGCAGTACTTTTCGAAATAAATCAGGTGTACGATTAAAATGAGATACCTGGCATCTGTGTGTGTGTAACTTTAGTTACAACAAAATTTCCTGTAATATTGGTCGATATATTTTGCAGTAATAATTGCAATGTTGCGTATATTTTCATATATGTATGTACGCGCACACACGCACCCTGCCCAAATATTACGCAGTTCACGACAACTGTCGACTGAGGGAGGTGCTATACGGTTGTGAAGATCTCTATGATCGTTTTTTATTTTCGTATATTAAGGGGTTAGGCTACTGTGAAAATGACGAATACTCTTTCGTCGCTTGAGGAAACCCAAAATGAAGAGGACGGTTCAACATATGGCGCCGAAATCGTAATTGGAAGGTAACCTTATCATTACGATAGGACGGCTAGTAAAACTTTAAACGCGCTTTCGTCGAAACGATGATTTTCAAAACAGTGTACACGATTTCTCGTCGTTCAATGAACGGATTGATTTGAAATTTGGTACTTATTCCGTGTAATAGTAGTTTAGCCTTGGGCGCGGTTTTCCTTTTGAACCTTTTTCTTTTCCATTAGTTATGAACAATAATGTCAGTTTTCGTAGAAAAATCAAAACATTTTAAAAAAAAGTTTGATGATTGGAACACGATAACGAAAAGAAGCTCCGTCAAGACTCAGCCAATATTATATTTTTCAAGAAAGAACTGTTTTTTTTTGTTTTAGATCAACCGATTGGCAAAAATCGACTATACCGTTAAGCCCCTGATGTTTAACGGCCCTTCGCGAGATTGTTTATAACTTTAATTACTAATATTGTGAAATTAAATTGGGTACACAACTTTGTTAATGTACATATTAATGAATGGCCAAACGATTTTTCAATCGTCTCACTTGCCCCTTCAAAATTAATTGTTTTAACTAACCCTGAGTTTTCGGTCGACACAGTAGCCTAACCCCGTAATTTCGTATAGAAGAACGAGACCTGTAAAATCGTTATTTATTTTGTGGAAATTCAATTTACACATCGTAATCACTAGAAGTTTGGTAATCTTTGTTTCGTGCGAATAATGGATGGAAATAAATTTACCTCCGGCTGCGACACCCGCAATGAAATTTGAGTGTTCCAACGGAGGCACCAAACTCAACTTTTCCGCCGTAGCCTTCGCGTTGCTCAGGGACCGCCACATCGTCGGTCCGCTCACGCTCACGTTTTCCATTCCGATCAGTCGTGACATCAATTCGTTCGTCAGCGCTATGACTTTTTCCGATCTTGATATTACTTCCGAAATCTGCGAGATCGAGGCATAACGATTGTGCTTTCAATACAAAAAATTGAATGTATTCAATTAATTGAAAATTGAATTGAATTCAATTTAAAAAAATTGAATTAAAATTGAATTGAATTCAATTAAAAAAAATTGAAATTGAATTGAAAAATTCATTGTGAATTGAATGTATTCATTCAATTCATTCATTAGTAAAAATTGAATGTCATATGGACACGTTCAATTAGAGTCATGAGAAGATATTTGAAATGTGGAGACTACAGCTTCCAATCAGTAATGGAGCGGAAGAGAACATCACTGTCATATTCCAAGTTTTCAGAAAATCGAAGAGATTCATTCTTTGTGATAAGTTATCCTGACTCTCTTGCTTTGTAGAATTTGTTTACAAGGCTGTACACGCGTGATATCTTTTAATTAGCCTTTGCAAGATTCTCGATACCGACCGCCTCTACGAATTTTCCAGCCGAAGATAGATCCACGGATGGTGAAACATTGAAGATGTAAACATCGTTAGTGAGTCTGAACAGAGCAGCCACGTTAAATTCCACTGAACTATTGACCGAGCAGATTTTTTCCGCATCCTGTATGGCACACTTTTCCACGATACCTGAGAATTCGAAACACCAAATATCTACATGATGCGGAACCACATTTATCTTTCATTTGTCTTTGATCCAAATTTTATTTTAGCGAATTGTAAAGTTTCAAATGGATGATCGTTTATCCGTATTGATTAATCGCACAAAAATGAAAAAGAAAGTATTTTTTAATCATCGTAGTGAATGGCGGAAAGGGACGTATGAAAGCTGTTTTTTTATCGTCTATATCGTGATTTTTACAAATTAAATTTTTGTTTTTTTCTAAATTCCATTTCGGATTGAATTTTTATTGATTTCTTGGGTGAATTCTGTATCGCGTTTTTTTTACCGAGTCACATTTGAGGTTGTGTCCGATCCAGTGCCTGCCACTCAGCATTATTGTTTAAGTCTAAATGTTAAGACTGATAACAATAGTAATAAATACTTGCCAGTCACGATATTTCCAGCGACAACGATGAGTGTTTTTATGGAGCTACAGGGTTCGTTAGCCCACTCCAGCGTAAACGTTCTGAATATCGAGAATATTAGATTTAAAAAAATATCAAACGCTCGTGATGAAGAGAATGTCAAAAAGCAGGTTAAGTACGCTACTGTGTATCAACTTACGGAATTGCCGTTGATTCGTCCTCGAAATCTTCCGATCCCCAAAAAGCTCTCGAGACCGGCTCTTCGTAGCCACCAAAATCATTCATCGCGAGCCCGTAATGTAAATATTGAGCCCTAAATTTCAGGTAAAAAAGCCTGATGGAAAATTGCTCGTCATACAGTCGATGATGAATATTATGTTATTACTTTGCGACCGTGTTGGACACCGGCACGGTGGTGCAGGCCAGTGCAGCCAGATCGCGCGCGAAAGTTACCCTCTCTCTAGTCCCTCGCGCGCCTATCACACAATCATAGTAGCGCGTGTCCGTGAGCGAGCGACGCTCGGACATCTTCGGAAAGAGCCGAGTGCCGTCGAACTGTCCCGACCGCGCCTTCGGCAGCTACACCAACGCATAGACACGCTGAGCACGTTCATGTGCGGCCAAGCCGAACGAAGGCTTCGAGGGAAAAAGCAATCTGAGCACGGCCCGCGCGTGACGTCACGCGACGGCACGCGCGAGGCTTTTAGATGATTTCAATGCTTATTTAGCTCTTGATTCTCTGCGTTATTAATGTATACAAAAAAATGTATCGCGCACTCTGAACGCTTATTGTTTTAGGTTATACGCTAATTTAAATATAATAATAAATCTAAATTACAACTTATTTATCTTCTAAAAAATTGTTTACGCTTTACTCACACCCGTCCTTATGCCAAATAAATTATAATTCAGAAAAGTAAGTGAAAATATATTTATATTCGTATTATTATATTAATTCTCATACTTTCATCAAGCGATAAAGTATTATCTCCAAAAACAAGTCAATCATCAATCCGGCCGCCAATCGTAACTACCAGAAAGTGCATCTTTAACAAAAGTGATAAGATAGTCCCGTTGGTAGCGTTCCTGGCTTCGGTCCGTAGGGGCGCAGGATCGTTCCTCACGCTCAGCGCTTTTTTTTTTAAATCATGGTTACTATCAAGGATGTTGAGTCCCTATAAAACATGTTAATGTTAATTGGTCAATAAATAGCTTCTTAATCGTCATGAAATTTTTATACGACCTCCTGAATACTTCATGTAAAAACATACAAAATTTTCAGAATTCTATCATCATTTCTTCAACCTCCTTAAGGGTTGAAATAAAAAATGATGAGAAAATTCTGAAAATTTGGTATGTTTTTGTATGAAGTATTTAAGAGGTCGTGTTAAAATTTCACGACGATTAGGAAGCTCGTTATTAAAAAATTAACATTTTGTTAAGAACAATTTTTAAAAGAAATAAAAAAAAATTTATCAATAAACTTCGTTTTGTTTCCGTTGCTTTTAGTATATTGTAGATATTACAAAATTGAGAGGTCAAAAAAAAAACTTATTGCAAAGTTACATCAGTTTCCATAAGACAGCATTTAATTTGTGAATGTTAATTGTTCAATAACGAGCTTTCTAATTGTCGTGAAATTTTTACACGACCTCTGAAATACTTCATACAAAAACATACCAAATTTTCAGAATTTTATCATCAATTGCGATTTGGGACCCAACATCCTTAATTCTTATTTGATTAGTTATTTTTATTAGTTATCATATTTATTTCAATTAGTTATCTTTTAGTACCGAAAAATTTATCGCGCACTCTGACCGCTTATTTTATCAGTTTTTACGTTAATTTAAATATAATAAATCTAAAATACAACTTATTTATCTTCTAGCAAAATGTTTGCGCTTTACTCACACCCGACCCTATGCCAAATAAAATGTAATTCATAAAAGTAAGCGGAAATATATTTATCTTCGTATTATTATATTCATTCTCATATACTTTCATCAAGCGATAAAGTATTATCCCCAAAAACAATCATCCATCCGACCGCGAATCGTCAGTACCAGAAAGTGAACATACATTGACACAAAAAATTAAAGGAGCAAGAAAAGTTGAACTTTGTCAAAAGTGGTCGTACAAAAAAAAAAGGATTTTAAAGCTTCAAGTTTCTCGTTTTAGATCCGACAATGATTTTTTTTTTGAGAATCACTGATTGCGCGGTCGGAAGAAATATCACGGCAAAAAAAATTTTGCAAATTTTTACGTTTTTCAAAGTTCTGCACGTGTTTTAGAGATTTTTTTCTGACTTGACCAATATCAAGGTCATTGAGCCCATTCAATTCACTTCAATTTGCTTTTTTTTCTCCGTACGACCATTTTTCGCTGAGATATCTCAGGAACTAATGGTCGTATGGGAATTCGATCGGTAGTTTTGGAAACGTGAATACTCTACAAGCTCCGATTATTATTGTAGTGAAACTTTTATTTTTTATTTTTGCCATTAGTTTTAGAAAAGTACAAAAAAACGATATCTTCTTGGTTTTTATGAAATCCACCGCTACTTTGCAAACATTGCGATAAAGACTAATGTTTATGGACGGTCATTCAGCTCAATATGTCCCCAAGAGCCATGCAAAATTCCAAGTTGATCCGATTATCGGTCTTTCTTGCCCGATTAACCAAAATTTGAAAAAAAATTAAAGGAGCAAGTTTCCTCCTTTTCAGACATCATTTCATGATTACTAAGAGGAAAAAAAACTTTTCATTACTTTTCGTACAATTGGATATTGAGTACGCATTGAATGTTGGAAAAAAACCGTGAAAATCATATTGACTAAACATTTTCGAAAAAAAAAATTTTTCATAAAAAAAATTGAAAATTTTTTTTTTTATAAAAAAATCAGTTTCGAATTTTTTTTTTTTAATGTTGAAATTTTTTTTTAAATCAACATTGTACCGCCAGCATCAGAATTACCCAAAGCATACCACGGGGAGGTACGCTTTGGGTAATTCTACGTACACTTTGGGTAATTCTAATGCTGGCGGTACAATGTTGAATCGAAAAAAATGTCAACATTAAAAAAATTAAAAAAATCGAAATAGATTTTTTTATAAACAAAAAAATTTCAACATTTTTGTTATTAAAAAAAAAAAAATCGAAAATTTTTAGTCAATATGATTTTCAGGGTTCTTTTCCAACATTTAATGCGTACTCAATACCCAATTGTACGAAAAGTAGTGAAAAGTTGTTTTTCCTCTTAATAATCATGAAATTATTTCTGAGAAGGAGGAAACTTGTTCCTTTAATTTTTTTTCATATTTTGGTCAATCGGGCAAGAAAGACCGATGAACGGATCAATTTGGAATTTTGCATATCTCTTGGGGACATATTGAGCCGAATGACCGTCCATAAACAATAGTGTTTATCGCAATATTTGCAAAGTAGCGGTGGATTTTATAAAAAACAAGAAAACATCGATTTTTTGTACTTTTTTAAAACTGATGGCAAAAATATATTTTTTTAAACCTACAATAATAATCAGAGCTTGTAGAGTATGCATTCACGTTTCCAACATTGCCGGTCGAATTCCCGTACGACCATTAGTTCCCGAGATATCGATGACTGAAGACAAAAGGACGTTTTTTCATTCAGAGGCCGACGAGGAGGCCGATATCAGCGAAAAATGGTCGTAAGGAGATAAAAAAAGAAGCAAATTGAACTGAATTGAATGGGCTCAATGACCTTGATATTGGTCAAGTCCGAAAAAAATCTCCAAAACACGTGCAGAACTTTGAAAAACGTAAAAATTTGCAACATTTTTTTTGCCGTGATGTTTCTTCCTACCGCGCAATCAGTGATTCTCAAAAAAAAATCATTGTCGGAACTAAAACTAGAACTTTTTTGTACGACCACTTTTCACGAAGTTCAACTTTTCTTGCTCCTTTAATTTTTTGTGTCAATGTATGTTCACTTTCTGGTACTTACGATTCGCGGTCGGATGGATGGTTGTTTTTGGGGATAATACTTTTTTGCTTGATGAAAGTATATGAGAATGAATATAATAATACGAAGATAAATATATTTCCGCTTACTTTTATGAATTACAATTTATTTGGCATAGGGTCGGGTGTGAGTAAAGCGCAAACATTTTGCTAGAAGATAAATAAGTTGTATTTTAGATTTATTATATTTAAATTAACGTAAAAACTAATAAAATTAGCGGTCAGAGTGCGCGATAAATTTTTCGGTACTAAAAGATAACTAATTAAAATAAATATGATAACTAATAAAAATAACTAATCAAATAAAAATTAATAGTAACCATGATTAAAAAAAAAAAAGCGCTGAGCGTGAGGAACGATCCTGCGCCCCTACGGACCGAAGCCAGGAACGCTACCAACGGGACTATCTTATCACTTTTGTTAAAGATGCACTTTCTGGTAGTTACGATTGGCGGCCGGATTGATGATTGACTTGTTTTTGGAGATAATACTTTATCGCTTGATGAAAGTATGAGAATTAATATAATAATACGAATATAAATATATTGTCACTTACTTTTCTGAATTATAATTTATTTGGCATAAGGACGGGTGTGAGTAAAGCGTAAACAATTTTTTAGAAGATAAATAAGTTGTAATTTAGATTTATTATTATATTTAAATTAGCGTATAACCTAAAACAATAAGCGTTCAGAGTGCGCGATACATTTTTTTGTATACATTAATAACGCAGAGAATCAAGAGCTAAATAAGCATTGAAATCATCTAAAAGCCTCGCGCGTGCCGTCGCGTGACGTCACGCGCGGGCCGTGCTCAGATTGCTTTTTCCCTCGAAGCCTTCGTTCGGCTTGGCCGCACATGAACGTGCTCAGCGTGTCTATGTGTTGGTGTAGCTGCCGAAGGCGCGGTCGGCACAGTTCGACGGCACTCGGCTCTTCCCGAAGATGTCCGAGCGTCGCTCGCTCACGGACACGCGCTACTATGATTGTGTGATAGGCGCGCGAGGGACTAGAGAGAGGGTAACTTTCGCGCGCGATCTGGCTGCACTGGTGCAGGCAGTGCAGCCAGATCGCGCGTAAAAGTTACCCCCTCTCTAGTCTCTTACGCGCCCATTCAATCATAGCAGCGCGTGTCCGTGAGCGAGCGACGCTCGGATACTTCGGAAAGAGCCGAGTGCGGTCGAACTGTCCCGACCGCGCCTTCGGCAGCTACACCAACACATAGACACGCTGAGCACGTTCATATGCGGCCAAGCCGAACGAAGGCTTCGAGGGAAAAAGCAATCTGAGCACGGCCCGCGCGTGACGTCACGCGACGGCACGCGCGAGGCTTTTAGATGATTTCAATGCTTATTTAGCTCTTGATTCTCTGCGTTATTAATGTATACAAAAAAATGTATCGCGCACTCTGAACGCTTATTTTTTTAGTTTATACGTTAATTTAAATATAATAATAAATCTAAATTACAACTTATTTATCTTCTCAAAAATTGTTTACGCTTTACTCACACCCGTCCTTATGCCAAATAAATTATAATTCAGAAAAGTAAGTGAAAATATATTTATATTCGTATTATTATATTCATTCTCATACTTTCATCAAGCGATAAAGATTATCTCCAAAAACAAGTCAATCATCCATCCGGCCGCCAATCGTAAGTGCCAGAAAGTGCATCTTTAACACAAGCGATAGGATGGTCCCGTTGGTCGCGTTCCTGGCTTCGGTCCGTAGGGGCGCAGGATCGTTCCTCACGCTCAGCGCTTTTTTTTTCAATCATGGTTACTATTAATTTTTATTTGATTAGTTATTTTTATTAGTTATCATATTTATTTTAATTAGTTATCTTTTAGTACCGAAAAATTTATCGCGCACTCTGACCGCCTATTTTATTAGTTTTTACGTTAATTCAAATATAATAAATCTAAAATACAACTTATTTATCTTCTAGCAATATGTTTGTGCTTTACTCACACCCGACCCTATGCCAAATAAATTGTAATTCATAAAAGTAAGCGAAAATATATTTATCTTCGTATTATTATATTCATTCTCATATCCTTTCATCAAGCGATAAAGTATTATCCCCAAAAACAACCATCCGTCCGGCCGCGAATCGTAAGTAGCAGAAAGTGAACATACATTGACACAAAAAATTAAAGGAGTGAGAAAAGTTGAACTTCGTCAAAAATGGTCGTACAAAAAAAAGGATTTTGAAGGTTCAAGTTTCTAGTTTTAGTTCCGACAATGATTTTTTTCGACCGCAGTCGGCTCTTTCCGAAGATGTCCGAGCGTCGCTCGCTCACGGACACGATTACTATGATTGATGAGGGCGCGTAAGAGACTAGAGAGGGGGTAACGTTTACGCGCGATCTGGCTGCACTGGGTGCAGGAGAAATTATGGATACAAAAGCATGCGAAAAGGGTCATGTGACGTTGGTGGAAATAATGTGGTAACATTACCACCGGAGATGTTTTTACCGGCGTAACTACGTTTACAAGTGGCGGATTTGTTTCGTGGAATCGAGGACAGATGGCACTACTGCGACAAATAATGTGGCGTTTCCGCCACATGCTGGGGGACCACCGTCGACAATGACTATCGACTGTGATAGGTCGCGCGCCCTAATTTACCGACAGCGCCACCGTCGCAAGCACATGGTAGTTGCGAGCACGTTCTCGTATGCAGGTCTGAAAACGGTGGTGCATTTCAGGGGTGAGGAATTCGCACCCTTATTCGGTAAGTTTTTCATTCGCCTCAAAGCCACGGCGCCTCGCTGCTATAGATTGGTACGAGCACGCTGGGTGCGTTACATAACCTGAGTACTACAGCGAAAATATATCGACGCTCTCGCTCATAGTTTTCTCATACGTTAATTTTTATCTTCCATGTCGTCAAGATGGGTAGAGGATGTGCGGTACCGAAGTGTAAAAGAGGATACAAAACGGTAACGGGAAAGTGCTCACTTTTTACTGTGCCAAAAACATTGAACAATATAAAAAATGGGAATTTTGCTTCAGTTTACATTTTTGTTTAGTTGTTCACGTGTTCAGTTTACATTTTTACGTAAATCGGATGACCTGTTCATTGGTTAGTCATCTTTGATCTTGTAGAAGGTGTAATTGTACTTTCTTCGTCCGCAAATTAAATATTGTTTACGAAGCATGGAATAAATGAGAGTAATGGATACGGAGACTAGATACCAGGAGACCAAACTCCCGTGCAATGCCGCTGAAAAAAGCGTTCCCGAAAATGGTTTCAACATAGATGCCGCTAGGGTGCCGTGGGCCCTATGTATAGTAGGGTCGTGGTGGCTAGCCTCCCTGATCACACCCATGTCGCGTATATCTATACATGTAGCCCGAAGCACCTCAGCACCATCTATCTTGATACTGTTTTGGAGACGAGTTGAAAGGCCGAGTGTGGACCCCTGTATCTAGTCTCCATGGCAATGGAGTTACGGTTTACAGCGCATGCGTTACATGTGGTAGAAAAAGAGACAGAATGCTACTCTGGCCCGTGCTCTTCTTCGTTGCACATTGTACCCAGGAAGACTAGAGTAAAGGAGTGGACACTCCATAGGAGATAAGCAGCGAAAGACGGCCCCAAAATCCCGACTTTTAAGAGACAACAAGGGGCGCTGCGATCGCAATTCCCCGATGTATAGTAATACTCGTAGTTAAAGGTTCTAGGCATGCGCATTAGAGGAAAGTTGTCAGAATTGAGGTTTGCGCCTTTTCGGCTATTTTCCTTTTACCTTGGCGTGACAAGTAATACCGGGTTTCTTGCGAGTGAAAAGATTTGAAAAAGTGTGTGCCTCGAAAAAAGTTCTCATTTTTACGAAAGGAGATAAGCGGTCGAAGAAGGTATGTTTTTATTATTAATTAATTTATCTATTAAAGAACATAAAAAATCACCGACGAAATTCTAACCGCACAAGAGCAAGTAGGACCAATTTGTGTCAATGCTCGTTGAATTCTTTTGCAGTGACATGTTTGAAGGGGAATGTTCTTGTGAGATCGATGTTTCTTCGGTGATTTTTCAAGTATCGAACAGAACTTTCGAAACATTTTTTTCATTAAATTGTTTAAATAATCCATCTACTTTTCAGTATGAAGAGACTATGCTCAGTTCCTGGATGTCAGAGCGGTCGATACAACGACGAGGCGAGAAAAAGAAGGATGGGACTGCGAACAACATCCATTTTTGCAGTGCCTAAGGTAAGATATGTTGACACTTAAGTAGGGTAGGTTCATCAATTTTTACCAGTTACATTTGTAGATTTAAAATAATTTTTTGAATCAGTGCAACACGCGACTCCAGGAATGGAGCAAGGCCCTCGGTTTCGCAGTGGAGAAAACGCACTTTGTTTGTGAGCTTCACTTCGCAGACAAATACATTAAAAGGAGTGATGATTTCATAATCAATGGAAAAAAGGAATCGATACCACGAGATCACTGGACGCTCTTGGACGGCGCCGTACCTATCTGCAGCTATCCATCCACTTCGTATCGGCGCGTGAGTACTTTTTCTCTTATTCTCCACTTGATATCTAGATTCACCAGGATTCCATTACATTTTGTAAATCCTAGTCCTGTTAGCTCAGTAGCTAAAAATATAATAAATTTTATACATTTGCGTTGGTTAAAAAATTAAGTATGGCTTATCAGGTACAATCAATACGTTTATATCGCAGACTTTGCAGTGGTGCTTATCAGTTTGCTCAGCGGCATGAGTGTGCACTTCAAGCAGTTATGAACACTTATATTTCTTTACATTAACGTTTCAGACTGCATATATGTGTGTGTGACTTTGTGAACTACTTTTTTCATTTTCTACACATGTTCGTAATTTCTTTTCTGCGATAAATGCAAAGCTCTTTTTTTTTCTTTTGGACGAAACAAACTTTTCTCGGTGTATACCAGATTCAGCCCGAATATTGTGTTTCGGTCCTGCACTTGACATTTCAGTTTTCACATTTTGAGGTGTGCAACAATAAAGAAAGGGCGAGAGAGCGGCAAGAAGAGAGAGAAAATGAAAAGAGAAAAAAAACGCAACGTTGCGTTGTGTAAATCTAAGTAGATATCTAGCAATACTTGAGCTATTGAGATGATTATGTAATTAGTGAGTCATTTGAGGTAGTCCGTTCGTTATATCGTCTTCTTAAGATTTCGCTGAAAATTTGGATAAATCTTCTAATTATACAGAATGATCTGTTGATTAAGGGGGGAGTTTTTTTCACGAATTTCATTGCTTTTTTAAATTTTCTAGTGAAGAAATTATACAATAGATCAATGCGAAATTTGGCATGTAAGTTGAGTCAAGTCTATAGTTTTCGAGAAAAAAAATTCGTCCACTTTCGGGAAAAATTTTTCCATTCTGGCCGTCATTTTGGCTTACCAGAACGTTAAAAAAAATAACCTCATGTATTTTTAGTTCAGATATCGAGGCCGCGATATTCATTGGTTTCAGGCATGACAAAAAAGTCGAAAAAGAACGAAAACTCGATTTAAAAAAAGTCATCGAAAAATCACATCTTTTTGGCGTATTTTCCATTTTTTTATTGTTAATTTTTTCTGACGCAATTTTAACCATCACCATTCGAAAGAGCACACTCGAAAACTTAGGGAACAGTGATTTCCGATTTTTTTTTCATCGAATTCATCACAATGCGACAGCTCAAACGCAGATGTCTAAATTGCGTGTTGTGAGCGTTAATGGGTTAATTGTGATGACCTCAGTAAACTGATTTAATATTAACTAATTGTAAGGCCCAGTTCCACAACTCTAGTTTGTAAACATGGTGGAAAAAGTCTAGTTGTTAAACTGGGTTTAATGAAAATTTTCCATTGAACATTTTTCATTAAACCCGGTTTACCAGCTAGCGTTGTGGAACTGGGCCTAACTTACATATCCAATATTTCGGGGAATAATCATTTAAAGACTTTTCATTAAACGACTAGTCCGCAGCGTTACGATGACTGATCAATAGAATTGTAAAAATAATTATCTTCCCAATTTATGTTAACGATGCTTATTTTTTTATTACCGAATTGGTAGAAAAAAACGCGATACGAACTAACTTTATTTCTTACATACAATTTGTTTTTCCTGTATTTAATTACTAAATTCCCAGAACTGTAATCCTATGGATTCCGATACAAGTGATCAACAAGTTGCACAAAATGATCGTCCCGTGGTTACTGCAACACCCAGACCAGAAGCTCCATCGACTATGGAAATTTCCGATGCAGGTAACGAAAAAATATCGTTGACTGAATAGGTGGATACTGTTGTGATTATGAATTAAGTGCGAATCGATGATTTATTGGAAACATAATGATCTACAGCTGCGTTATACGAAGCTCCGTCGAACCTGGAAATGCAGGATGAACTGAATGAAAAACTTAATGCATCAGATGCAGAAGTCGATCAACCTATCCAAGAGATGCCGTTTGCGATGGAAAATTTAAAAGACCACCTGAAGACCATATATTTACCTAGGTGTTGGGCTTGGAATATGGAAACTTCATCTGTCGTTTTTACCAATTTCAATCGGATGGACTACTCCATCAGGGCACATGTGATCATTTCATCTGATCTTTCTGTTAAAGTAATTATGAAAATAAATGTAATGTGAAGGATGACGGCTTTAGTCGTAATATTTATTGTACATACTTGTGTTTTTAGATTCGGTCGAGTTCTGGACACGTGTTTGACGCTCAATGCCGCATAGAATCCTGCAAAGACGTCCTGATGTGGTTTAGAACCATTGAGAGGCTGCCGTTTTGCGTTGGAACGGGAATGGACACTGAAAAGTACGTTAATACTTTTAAACATAGCGACAATCTAATTGTCACATGTCTGTACAGTTGATAAAACTTGCCACTCAATTGATAAATTGTCTTGTTTTCATTTTCAGACGTGACGTCCATTGTATGGGCATGCTAGAGGAGCACGAGGAATACGTGCGGACACCGAAAAGTGCCAGATGCCTACATTGCAGGTCGCTCAGAAAGAGGCTGCAGAGTAAGCCGCGGAGGAATTTGGTACCTAAACTTACAGCCCTTAAAGCTGGTGCAAAATCAGCCCGGAGAAAATATCTTTGTCTGCAACGCAAGGTAATACTTTTTTTTTAAACAAAATTGGCGTTTTTGAATAACTGAAATGTTGCATTTTTAAAAAGTGGTTCAGTACTGATATGTAAGAGATATCCCCGTAAATTTCAGTTGTCCGCGTTCCGAAATTAGCGTTCCGCGCACTGTTCTATTTACTGACAAATAAGTAAAAGTACAGATAAATTTTCGATTTCTCTACATGTTTCGACTCCACTTCTTACGGTTGTGAACCTTCCCGTCGTTTCATCTTTTAAGATTTTCATTGTATGATGTTGGTTATATTATTTACTTGTTATGAACGAGTGGCAAAATGATTGTTTGCTGCACAGAACGAGAAGCTTCTTGCTGATGTATCAGAACTTCATAGGCAGTGCGCCGAAAGTAAAGCTAACTGTGTAGACGAAGCAATTTCGACACTTCCTGGAAATCAGCGGGAAGCAGTCCTGGCCTGCCTTGCAGCTTCGAAAGTCGCATCAAACGGTGGGCACAGGTATACTATTCAATGGATATACGAGTGTCTATTGATGCGAATCAGAAGTTCCCGGCTGTATGATCATGTGCGTGATCGAAAGATTTTGCCGCTTCCCTCTAAAAAAACGTTAAGCAGGTCTGACATTTAAATACTGTTAGTCAACGAGCGATGTACGATATTAAACTTCAATTGAGACTATATAACCTCATTTACGTGTCATTCATTTCAGGTATATCCAGAAGATCAGTAGCTCCACGTACGGCTTCCAGCAAGCTATTTTCGAGTGCTTGAGGAAGAAGGGGTCTCGAATGGACAGTGCTTCGAAGCGAGGTATTAAACTAAAATTAGAATTAATTTTGTACGTGTCAAAATTGTCTGTTTGTATTATGGAGACGTTAAAAGGGCCTTCTTTTCTTTCTATGCTATGCTTATGCCTACTTGTTGATACAACATTGTATATTGTAGGAACTCTTTCAATAGACGAAATGAAACTGAGCGAGGGCGTTTCTTTCGATCGCCGAACTCTAAAATTTGGCGGTTTCGTCGATTTAGGAGAGTATACACCTGAGACTCAGAAAACCAGTCGAGCAGATCACGCACTAGTCTTCATGTTTCAGCCGTTTCGTGGCACTTGGGTGCAAGTTTTGGGGTGTTTTCTCACCAAAGCTTCTGTCCCGGGTTCCGTGCTGCATAAGCTGATGTTGGAGTGCTTGATTTTGCTCTCCAACTCTGGTTTTCATGTGGACGCTGTGACGACGGATGGAGCACAATGGAATCGTGCCGTTTGGAAGCTATTGAACATAAGCGAGGAAACCATCAGTGCTCCACACCCCTGCGATGAAAGCAGAAGATTGTGGATGATATCTGACTTTCCTCATTTAATCAAATGCATACGAACCGCCATCATGCGCCTCGAATCCTTTCCGGTTAAGTATATTTAGGTGTTTTTGTTAATTACAAAAAAATGCTAAAATTAGTATTCGTGTTTTCTGTGCAGACACCGGACGGAGTCGTCAAGAAAGACCACTGGAAGGCGCTATTACGGTGTGAAAATTTCTCGAAGCCTAACTTGAAGGTGGCGTACAAGCTTACTCCTCAGCACATCAATCCAAAAGGATACCAAGTGATGAACGTGCCACTCGCTTTCGAGGTTAGTTCCTATAAAAAAATGTTATCGAAACAAATAAATGCGCGGAGAAAGTATATGTGTGACTCAGCTCCTATGAATGCGTAAAGAATGGTTGTACAGTAATTTGTGTAGTACAGTTACGGTAACCATGTGAGAAACTTTGAAAAATCAACATTTACTGAGTTTTATTGAAATTCGAGATTACTATTATTAATTAGATAAATTGGAGTAACAAGATATGTAATGTTATGAATTAAAAATATTGTATTAACACATTTTCAGTTATTTTCGCATCCGGTAAGAGCTGCGATGCAAATTTATGAAAAGACTGAGCCGGCTTTGGCTGATTCCGCCAGCACTCGGGCTTTCACGAAGCGGATCGACAATGTAATCACCGCGATGACGGCTCGCGCTCCTGCATCGGCTCTCCGTCCATCAGAACATTGTCAGAACAAGAAGGTATGACAACACTCTTTAATTTCATTACGTATTATAAACTGTCCTCCATTGTTGGAAAGAAGTAGCCGTAAGATGCGTGGTAAAATTATTATTGTGAATCGAGTACAAGAATTTTCGTTTATGGCTGCGCTACACGTGGAGCAGTACTTCTCAAACTCGAAAAATATAACATTTTCAGTTGTGTTATAATCAAGTGTGTTTGATGATTTTGTTCTATTCTTAGCGAACAACCAACGACATTGAAAGGGGTTCAGAATAGAAGACGTGTATGATGTCTCTTATCACCATCATTGTTTTCGTCGCCGCTCGATTTCCATTTTCTCAATTCAAAATTTTCGTAGCTTCGCTTCGTGTTGGCGACATCGTTGATAATGAATCTAATTTCTCAAGTAACGGTTCAATAGTGGGAACACTGATTTGCTGAAGGTCGAAATGTTTCCGATGCATATCATATTTTTTTTATTGTTTTTAGCTCTTGACAGGTTTACTGGTAAACTTTGAGAACGCCAACTTCAGATTTTCAACGTTTTTTTTCTGGTTTCTTTCAGCTGTCCACGTTGGATGTTCCACCGTTGTTTCTGGTCTCTTCGCATCATTGGAATCTTGGACATCAAACATTTTTTTCAGATTTTGCCGTTCAATCTTCAGATGAGATGATCGATCTCGTGTACTTACAGCTTATTCGAAGTCACTAGGGGGTGCCTTAGCCGGTATTCGTGGAACCATCATGGTTATGAACAGTAAGAGGAATATATAAGACGACGGTGAAGATCGAGTTCCTCCGCACGGTTCTTCCTCGCGGTTCTTCCTCTTGGTCCTTCCTCTTGGTTGTGTTTTCATGTTTTCTGTTTGCATGATCGATTTATATTTCCACTATCTAGGCATTCCGGCAGACTTTTAACTTTATCCCATACATATTTTGTTGCAAAGTATTTGAATGCAGACTAAAACTCACATTGTATGCGTAGCAAACATACTGAGCGTTTGAATATTCCGCTTTTAGCAGTCAGAGATGATTGTTTTATATTCGTTTTGCAATTTCCTTCACTTTTTATGTTTACTAATAGCCCCACTGCTTCGTTCTTGAAACCCAAACAGGCGATTGAAAGCTTTCTCGCGTACCTGAAAGAATGGGAATCTTCGATAGGAATGAAGAAGATCCCTATTTCTCAGGGTACGTGGACGGGCTTAAAAGTCACCTTAAGAGCGACTCTGGAAATTGTGGAGATGCTTCAGAAAGAGTCCAATTATGAATACCTTCTGACAGCACGTCTGAATCAAGATGCGTTGGAGGTAGGACGCATGCTTGAATATGATTTCTTATTATTCTTTCTTATTATTTACCCTATTTCATCCCGAATAACCTCATAACAATAACACGCGAAGAGTGAGTCATGTAGGATACTAATTCGTATTTACAACTCTTTCCTTACAGCGGTTCTTCGGAATGATGCGCAGTGCAGGTGGCAGCAATGAGCATCCCGACCCACAATTCTTCGCTCAGGTGTTCAGGCTGCTGTGCAGCTACTCGCTCGTCAAGCCTCCTCGTGGAAGTAACGTCGATGGCTGCGAATTACTGGAAACCTTAATGCAGACGCCAGATTCGCTGAGTGCTTCAAAAAAGCCTCGCGCAGAGTGGCTGAAATCAATCGACGTCATGCTGGAAGGAGCCGGTGGTGAAGAGGATGCCACTGAAAGTTCCCAACACGATCACGATTACGACACTTCTTCCTCTCTTCAGTTTAGTTCATGGAATAACGGTTCACAGGATCACACTTACGATGTGGCGCAAACCAGCAAAGAGGTGCAATCATATATGGCGGGATATGTTGCACGGAAAATGATGGAAAAATTGAAATGCCTGGATTGTAAGAAAGCTTTGATTGGCGACGACACGGAAGAAGAGTGGAATGAAGCAATCCTTGTTTTGGAAAAATATGGAGGGTTGATTCGGCCGAGCTGTGCGCTATTCCGACTAACTGAAGTGCTAGAAAAAGCGGTACTCGATGTCCTTGGAAAGAATGGAGTCCGAATAGATACAGTCCACCAAATTCTGCGAAGAATCGGCGAAGTGCACAGAAAACCCATTGTTGGGTGCGATGAACATGGGCTTCAGACAACGAACACGATAATCGACTTTTACGTCATCATGCGAAGCAATTTTATAACCAAATCCTTCAACAGAAACGAGAACGAAAAGAGAATGAAGTCGAAAAATCAGCGGAAAAATTCGAAACTCATCTAGACTTGTTCTTCAATTATCGCACACCTTATGCAATCGAGTCACAACATCAATCATATTTCCAGTATTTCTCCCGAATATATCTCCAACAAGATCAAAGTTTGTGAAAAAAAATCCGCTAGTCTCAGTTCCGGCATGAAAATGATGTCAGCGAGTCAGCCGGCAACCGCCTTACATCGCGAATCAACAGCACTGGCTGGTAGTGCGCCTACTACCTGCAGCACTCGTATCACTGGTCCCGAAGCCGTTGACGTAAGATCAAAACCAAAAAAACAATAATTTTGAAATAGTATAACCGATTTTTATTCGGTAATTGTAGCGCGTTTATTCAACTTAACACTACATATACACTTATGTGCTTGCTTGGAAACCGTTGAACGATTATACAAGTTGTGAATAGGTGATGAATTGCATGCCATTTGGATGCATACGATAATTGTTAAATGTGAAAAAACTTTCGCAGCCCACAATTAATTTATTTTTTTATTTTTTAAATATATATAATTCTTCAACAGCTGTCGCAGGGTGTAAATCACGGATCGTCGGGCTCTTTCAGGAGAACATCGGAGAACAAAATCAGGCCCCCAACAATTGAACACAACAATGATTCTGCCGTCTGAAGCACTAGCAGACGCCTCGTATCCTCCGAGTCGACGAACGATCTTTCGCCACTGAGGCATCCACTCGGAGGACGTCATAGTAACAGCATTGATCCCGACGGTCCTGTACACGCAACTCCTCTGGGAACGATGCCACCACCGTATACGCAACCGTCATGCATCCACGAAACCTCCTCGTCTACTGTGAATGACGTAAGCTTTACCGCAGTTAGGGTAGAGGTGGGGAATACCCCTCTCATATTTGTGGAACGAGCGTATTAATTTTTCGTTGGCGAAACAAATTTATCTTTTTGCTCAACCCAGACAGAGTACTTACTTATCGATGGAATTTTTTTTTAACGGTAGAATAAATTGGCATCGAGACCCTACCACGTCTCTTGATTTGAACATATACTAACAAAAATAGTTGTAAATGACAACTCGATGTCAACGAGCATTCTATCGTTTTTCATTTGTCAAAGATGTTGTTTGTCAATTTATTGTCATGTATATTTTATTTCTTGTTTTTTTATTTATTATTAGTAGAAAAATATGACACAACACACAGTAAATTTAAAGCTCGAAAAATAAAAAATTTGTGGACTTTGACAGATTTGACGTGAATATCATCATTAAATTAACTGTATAAACTCTTTGGCAATTAAATAATGTGGAGCGCACCCAGGTCGCAATTGTATCCAATAATACTTTTCACGGCAGACAATGCGTGTCACTAATCGTTTGAGATTGAAATTTTCTTAATTGATGCTCAACTGGTGCAGTTTGTGGAAGGGGCGATCAGGTGTATATATAACACATATTTGCAAGTTTGTCTCATAATCATTATTCGCTGCATCTATGAAATGATTTCGTAAAGGCTCGAGCGAGGGGTGACATATAAAATTAATAGAGATTGAAAGATGCAACATTGCACACATATTATCATATATATACGTCACTGACTTTGTGATATACACTTGGAGGATTAATCATAAAGTATCATGGAGCATTATACGTTGAATCTCAAGTTGTTTCAAAACGAGTTGTGTGATAAATAAAATGAAATGAAATATCAAGAATACGTCATTTTTTAAGTCTCCAAGCGCTTGCTCCATAAAAATAAAACAAAAATATATTTCAAGTGTAAAAAAGGCAAAAAGGAGTACTTTGAAACCTTCATTTTCTCGTTTGTTGCAGAATTAACAGAAATCGGAACATGGCAAAGAATAACGTTGCACCGCCCCAGGCAGGACGTTTTAAGTTAGTATTTTTATACAAATATAAAAGAATATACAGAAAAATCGACTGAATTGAAGTTTCAATGAAAATATTGAATCGTTTTCTTGTTCTTGTGTATTGTAGGCTACTCCCAAGAATTGCGAATGAAGGAATAACTGGAACAATTGGAGTGTCAGTGGAATTTCCACTGGTTTTAGTAAAGACGAGATTACAAAATCAAGTTGTAGAACCCACGGAAGAAAAGATGTATTCCGCTATGTGAGTAAAAAAAAATCGGATTATCTTTACCATGAATACAAAAATACATTTACCTACTTTCAGGCTCGATTGTTCCAAGAAAACTTACAAGTCTGAAGGATATTTTGGAATGTGCAAAGGTTCGGCGGTAAATATACCGTTGATAATACTTGAAAAAGCGATTAAACTAGCATTACTTGCCAAATGGTCCAGGGTGAGAGGTGTACATTGGAAAATTGATCTCCATGTCGCATTTCCTGCCATCATTTTTTTTTTAAGAAAATAAACAAATATTTTCCAGTCTCGTTAGTTCGATCTCAATGAAAGAAAAAGAATTTTTCCCCAATTTCTCGCTCTCTCAGAATTTTTCATTGATATTTCGAATCATCAGGATTTTCTCTATTGTCGACCGTCTGCTAAATGAAAAGGAGAGAAAAATTATTTTTTTTGTACACCAATTTCTTTATTACAATAACCGAAATGACAAGTGGTTCATTTTCTGTAGCATTTTAATCTCGAGATATATTTACTGGTCATTCGGAATCTTGGAGCACAGAAATCGCACTCCTTAAATTTAAATCCTGTTCTGAATTTGTAAACACAGTTTTCAGACGAAACTGAATTTGTTGGTTAATGACAATTTTTATGTGGATCTTGTACTGCACACGATAAGTTTTCTTAATTTCTTACCACAAAAGACCCGCGCGAAAATCCGCGTTTTTTCAGTAATTCCCGAATTTTTATATCGACTTTTACTCTCATCTTATTATATCTATCCAATAAATCATCACCCCCTCGTCCCTTTCTCCGATCGAATTTGTCACTTTTATTCACATTTTGGCTTCTGATTCAGCCAACCGTTTGCCTCTTGGATGTAAAATGCTCCCTGGCGGCTCAGCTGGTGGCTGCCAAATAGTTATTACGACTCCTATGGGATTGCTGAAAATTCAGAGGCAGGACTCACCATCCTTTCTTCCAAATCAATTGCAGATTGCAATTTTATGGTATAGAATTACACACTCATACATATAAATAATTTTTTAAGTTTCTGAATATTCTTCGACTTATAGGTCGATTCACCGAGAGTGGATCTTCCACCGGCCAATGCAGTCCAAAAGGAAGACTCAAATTGTATAACACCGACAGCCGAAGAAGCATGCCTCATGCACGGTAATGCGACTCGGCTGATCGTCGCTTGCGTCCTTCGTGCAATGCATAAATATGTTCACGTAAGCGATCGGAAAAAATCCTGCCGTATCGTCGATCGTTCCCTCTGCCCCTTCGGCGTCGAGGTGCTTAATGATACGGATGACTTCGCCGCCTGTGAAACTCAACTCGTTTGGAAACTGGGCCTTCTACGGACACAGCAAGGCTTCCGTGATGTCCTCCTCATTTTGTCATCATTGTTTTCTTTTTTATTGCATGATATTTGCAAACTTGTACTATACTAACATTTAGTTTTCTTTTCTTTTCGCGAGCGTTCAGTCATATTTTTCGTTTATTATAAAACACAAAAACGATACGTTTTCCGAAGTGGACGGAGCTAATGTACGGAACTCTAGTTGTAGAAAGTGAGATAATGAGAATGAAAAATGTAAGATTGTTGCATCGTTGGAAAAAAATGAACAGAGTCAGATTGAGCTTCAATGTATGACGTACTGCAGGATTTGCATTGTAATCCATTTTTATTGTTCCAATAATGTTTAGAGCGATGCTGGAAGCGTTCACGCGTGCGATTAACAACGGCAAACAGACGTGTTAGAATGAAAAGTAATCAATATAATTTTGAATAATCATTTGCAATTTGGTTCACTGCGAATGAATTAAATAAACAATCTGGATTGTTATCAAGGCGTATTTTGCTGTACATTATGTCTGTGTGATAATAAATAACTATCACAATAATCAATAATAATCACATATTCTTATGTACGAGCGTATTTTTTTTTAATGATAAGTTATCACAATTACACCCATTGTTACTTTGTTATGTGATAATCTTCTATCAAATTTGAAAACGATTCACCGACGGGTTCAATAAATATTTCGTTCTCAATTTATACACATTAAACATTGCCTCCTATTAAACATTAATAACCATATACAAAACTCATTCAACATATGAGTTTTTATTTATAGTTTTTTTACACATCACATAATTCTTTATTTTCGAGCACGGAGTCAATCCACAGATAACCATGTATAAGTAGCCGACGGAAAGCTAAGCAAGGGGGTATATCTATATATAAGGGAAAGCCGATTGCAACGCCGCCTACAACTCTTATTTTCCTTGATTTTGGAACCACATCACTAGCACACAGTGTCCACTCCTTTACTCTAGTCTCCCTGATTGTACCGATCACGGTCTTACATACAGGTCGTACAATTCGCATGGTGGGGGTAGGCCGCTTACTGACGAAAATATTCGTTGAGAATTGACACTACGCGGCGCTGCAATCTTGCCCCCAGTTGAACATAACCACCAAAAATAATTTTTCTAAACAAGCCCACGCTTCGGGGATCGAACTCGAACGAAGGGAGGTGCTACGGAGACAGGCAAATGCAGAGTATTGCGGCGATTAGGTCTGTCTTTTTTCAATACCTCCGTCTGCCCCTGTACCACACTACGCCGACCTCTTTTAAGATAGCAGCGCCCCTAGCGGCCATCGTATTAAAAAACTTTCGTCAGTAAGCGACCCCCCTCATCTGACGGAGTTTCCAGACCTGTATATAAGACCGCCGTACCGATCTATCGTCACGCACCTCGTGGCCGTAGATCGAAACGAAAAAATCACGTTAAGCGAACATACCCCCACGTCTGGCATTTCTAGATCTGTATGTATGACCGTGGTTGCGAGGAAACCTTTCTATTAGGCGCGTTGGCCCTCTAGTATTCGCTTTCTCTTTCGCAGACTACACTGATGTACTTTCGGTTTCCGTTGTCGCGTCGCGTCGTTCCTACACGTTTGGGCTGCAGAGGATAATCTAACTATCCTACTTGTTAGTCGTGTGTGTAAACATCGTGTTACCTTCACTCTTTAATTGGCGTGGGAGTCGGTATTACCCGCCCCACAATAACGGACGGAGCCGGTGATCAATGAGAAGTCACGAGGTCGCATTTCTTCTGCTCAAGAAAAGATGAATTCTAAGCTTGGGGCCCAAAAAACAGGTCGATTCTCAACCTATGTGAAGTTGGCAACTGACTTTACAGAAAGTAATTTTTTTTTTTGCATTCGTTTGTACTCGGTTTTTACCCGTTTGTACCGTCTTAAATTTCGTTTGTACCTTAAGGGGGAAAAAGTACGAGGGTATGAAAAAATGAACCGCAACCCATTTAGAGCTAAGCAATTTTAATAAACGTGACTGAAAAGAGAATCGTTTGTACCCGTTTGTACCGTTAAAATTTTTTTTTTTGAATTTTTTTTTCAAAATTTTTTCTAAAAAAAAATTTTCGATTTTTTTTTTTAAATTTCCGTTTGTACCGACAAGTATATCGTTTGGACCACCTAGAAATTGTTTCTATTCATTCGTATCGGTGAGTACATCGTTTCTACCACCGTGTAATCGTTTATACCCATTCGTACTGATGAGTATTTCGTATGTACCGCCGAGAAAACGTTTGTACCCGTCTGTACTATCGGGCAATCGGTTGTACCCATTCGTACTGACGAGTATATCGTTTTTACCAACGAGAAAACGTTTGTACCCGTCTGTACTATCGAGCAATCGTTTGTACCCGGTCGTATCGACGAGTATATCGTTTGTACCACCGAGAAATCGTTTGTACCCGTCTGAACTATCGAGCAATCGATTGTTTCCGTTCGTATCGACGAGTATATCGTTTGTACCACCGAGAAAACGTTTGTACCCGTCTGTACTATCGAGGAATCGTTTGTACCCATTCGTTCTGACGAGTATATCGTTTGTACCACCGAGAAAACGTTTGTACCCGTCTGTACTATCGAGCAATCGTTTGTACCCATACGTATCGACGAGTATATCGTTTGTACCACCGAGAAATCGCTTGTACCCGTCTGTACTATCGACCAATCGTTTGTACCCATTCGTATCGACGAGTATTTCGTATGTACCGCCGAGAAAACGTTTGTACCCGTCGGTACTATCGGGCAATCGGTTGTACCGATTCGTACTGACGAGTATTTCGTTTTTACCAACGAGAAAACGTTTGTACCCGTCTGTACTATCGAGCAATCGTTTGTACCCGTTCGTATCGACGAGTATATCGTTTGTACCACCGAGAAATCGTTTGTACCCGTCTGAACTATCGAGCAATCGATTGTACCCGCTCGTATCGACGAGTATATCATTTGTACCACCGAGAAAACGTTTGTACCCGTCTGTACTATCGAGGAATCGTTTGTACCCATTCGTTCTGACGAGTATATCGTTTGTACCACCGAGAAAACGTTTGTACCCGTCTGTACTATCGAGCAATCGTTTGTACCCATACGTATCGACGAGTATATCGTTTGTACCACCGAGAAATCGATTGTACCCGTATGTACTATCGAGCAATCGTTTGTACCCGTTCGTATCGACGAGTATATCGTTTGTACCACCGAGAAATCGTTTGTTGCCGTCTGTACTATCGAGCAATCGTTTGTACCCGTTCGTATCGACGAGTATATCGTTTGTACCACCGAGAAATCGTTTGAACCCGTCTGAACTATCGAGCAATCGATTGTACCCGTTCGTATCGAAGAGTATATCGTTTGTACCACCGAGAAAACGTTTGTACCCGTCTGGACTATCGAGGAATCGTTTGTACCCATTCGTTCTGACGAGTATATCGTTTGTACCACCGAGAAAACGTTTGTACCCGTCTGTACTATCGAGCAATCGATTGAACCCGTTCGTATCGACGAGTATATCGTTTGTACCATCGAGAAAACGTTTGTACCGCTCTGTACTATCGAGGAATTCTTTGTACCCATTCGTCCTGACGAGTATATCGTTTGTACCACCGAGAAAACGTTTGTACCCATCTGTACTATCGAGCAATCGTTTGTACCCGTTCGTATCGACGAGTACATCGTTTGTACCACCGAGGAAACGTTTGTACCCGTCTGTACTATCGAGCAATCGTTTGTACCCGTTCGTATCGACGAGTATGTCGTTTCTACCACCGAGAAATCGTTTGTACCGGTCTGTACTATCGTCCAATCGTTTGTACCCATTCGTATCAACGAGTATTTCGTATGTACAACCGAGAAAACGTTTGTCCCCGTCTGAACTATCGGGCAATCGTTTGTACCCATTCGTACTGACGAGTATATCGTTTGTACCACCGAGAAAACGTTTGTACCCGTCTGTACTATGGAGAAATCGTTTGTACTCGTTGGTATCGATGAATATATCGTTTGTACCACCGAGAAAACGTTTGTACACGTCTGTACCATCGAGCAATCGTTTGTACCCCCTCGTACTGACGAGTATATCGTTTGTACCACCGAGAAAACGTTTGTACCCGTCTGTACTATCGAGCAATCGTTTGTACCCATTCGTATCAACGAGTATATCGTTATGACGTTGAAGTTTGCATCGTTGGAATGCAACGGAAATGAATATTTCCGAATTCCTTTGATTTCTTGTAGCAAATTTCGCTTACGAAAATCGTTCAGCCATTTTTTAAGATACTCGTTTACGTTTTTTTAAACGCCACGATATAAATCTATCCAAAAATATCTATAATAAAAATGTGGAAAAATAAAATGTAAAAAAGCGTTGCGTTCCAACGATGCAAACTTCAGCACCATATATAGTTTGTACCACCGACAAAACGTTTGTATCCGTTGGTGTCGACAATTATATCGTTTGTACCACCGCGGAAACGTTTGTACCCGTCCGTACTATTGAGGAATCGTTTGTACCCATTCGTACTGACAAGTATATCGTTTGTACCACCGAGAAAACGTTTGTACCCGTCTGTACTATCGTGGAATCGTTTTTACCCATTCGTACATCGTTCGAATTCGTATATCGTTTGTACTACCGAGAAAACGTTTGTACCCGTCTGTACTATCGAGCAATCGTTTGTACCCATTCGTACTAACGAGTGTATAGTTTGTACCAGCGAGAGAAAGTTTGTACCCGTCTGTACTATCGAGCAATCGTTTGTACCCATTCGTTCTGACGAGTATATCGTTTGTACCATGGAGAAAACGTTTGTACCCATCTGTACTATCGAGCAATCGTTTGTACCCGTTCGTATCGACGAGTATGTCGTTTGTACCACCGAGAAAACGTTTGTACCCGTCTGACCTATCGAGGAATCGTTGGTACCACGGAGAAAACGTTTGTACGCATCTGTACTATCGAGCAATCGTTTGTACCCGTTCGTATCGACGAGTACCTCGTTTGTACCACCGAGGAAACGTTTGTACCCGTCTGTACTATCGAGCAATTGTTTGTACCCGTTCGTATCGACGAGTATATCGTTTGTACCACCGAGAAATCGTTTGTACCCGTCTGTACTATCGAGCTTTCGATTGTACCCGTTCGTATCGACGAGTACATCGTTTGTACCACCGAGGAAACGTTTGTACCCGTCTGTACTATCGAGCAATCGTTTGTACCCGTTCGTATCGACGAGTATGTCGTTTGTACCAGCGAGAGATCGTCTGTACTCATTCGTACCGGCGATTAATCGTTTGTACCCATTCGTGCTGACGAGAATATCGTTTGTCCCAACGAGAAATTGTTTGTACCCGTCTGTACTATCGAGCAATCTTTTGTACCCGTTCGTATCGACAGTATATCGTTTGTACCACCGAGAAATCGTTTGTACCCGTTGGTATCGATGAGTACATTGTTTGTACCACCGAGGAAACGTTTGTACCCGTCTGTACTATCGAGCAATCGTTTGTACCCGTTCGTATCGACGAGTATGTCGTTTGTACCACCGAGAGATCGTTTGTACCCATTCGTACCGGCGATTAATCGTTTGTACCCATTCGCACTGACGAGAATATCGTTTGTACCAACGAGAAATTGTTTGTACCCGTCTGTACTATCGACTAATCGTTTGTACCCATTCGTACTAACGGGAATATCGTTTGTACCAACGAGAAATTGTTTGTACCCGTCTGTACTATCGAGCAATCGTTTGTACCCGTTCGTATCGACAGTATATCGTTTGTACCACCGAGAAATCGTTTGTACCCGTTGGTATCGACGAGTATTTTGTATGTACCATAGAGAAAACGTTTGTACCCGTCTGTACTATCGAGCAATCGATTGCACCCATTCGTACTGACGTGTATATCATTTGTACTAACGAGAAAACGTTTGTACCCGTCTGTATTATCGAGCAATCGTATGTACCCGCTCGTATCGACGAGTATATCGTTTGTACCACCGAGAAATCGTTTGTACCCGTCTGTACTATCGACCAATCGTTTGTACCCATTCGTATCAACGAGTATTTCGTATGTACCACCGAGAAAACGTTTGTACCCGTCTGTACTATCGGGCAATCGTATGTACCCATTCGTACTGACGAGTATATTGTTTGTACCAACGAGAAAACGTTTGTACCCGTCTGTACTATCGAGCAATCGTTTGTACCCGTTCGTATCGACGAGTATATCGTTCGTACCACCGAGAAATCGTTTGTACCCGTCTGTACTATCGAGCAATCGTTTGTACCCGTTCGTATCGATGAGTACATCGTTTGTACCACCGAGCAAACGTTTGTACCCGTTTGTACTATCGAGCAATCGTTTGTGCCCGTTCGTATCGACGAGTATGTCGTTTGTACCACCGAGAGATCGATTGTACTCATTTGTACCGGCGATTAATCGTTTGCACCCATTCGTACTGACGAGAATATTGTTTGTACCAACGAGAAATTGTTTGTACCCGTCTGTACTATCGAGCAATCGTTTGTGCCCGTTGGTATCGACGAGTATTTCGTATGTACCACCGAGAAAACGTTTGTACCCGTCTGTACTATCGAGCAATCGTTTGTACCCATTCGTACTGACGAGCATATCATTTGTACCATCGAGAAAGCGTTTGTACCCGTCTGTATTATCGAGCAATCGTTTGTACCCGTTCGTATCGACGAGTATATCGTTTGTACCACCGAGAAATCGTTTGTACCCGTCTGTACTATCGAGCAATCGATTGTACCCGTTCGTATCGACGAGTATATCGTTTGTACCACCGAGAAAACGGTTGTACCCGTCTGTACTATCGGGCAATCGTTTGTCCCCATTCGTACTGACGAGTATATCGTTTGTACCAACGAGAAAACGTTTGTACCCGTCTGTACTATCGAGCAATTGTTTGTACCCGTTCGTATCGACGAGTATATCGTTTGTACCACCGAGAAAACGTTTGTACCCGTCTGTACTAACGAGGAATCGTTTGTTCCCAATCGTTCTGACGAGTATATCGTTTGTACCAACGAGAAAACGTTTGTACCCGTCTGTACTATCGAGCAATCGTTTGTACCCGTTCGTATCGACGAGTATATCGTTTGTACCACCGAGAAATCGTTTGTACCCGTCTGTACTATCGAGCAATCGATTGTACCCGCTCGTATCGACGAGTATTTCGTATGTACCGCCGAGAAAACGTTTGTACCCGTCTGTACTATCGGGCAATCGGTTCTACCCATTCGTACTGACGAGTATATCGTTTTTACCAACGAGAAAACGTTTGTACCCGTCTGTACTATCGAGCAATCGTTTGTACCCGGTCGTATCGACGAGTATATCGTTTGTACCACCGAGAAATCGTTTGTACCCGTCTGAACTATCGAGCAATCGATTGTTTCCGTTCGTATCGACGAGTATATCGTTTGTACCACCGAGAAAACGTTTGTACCCGTCTGTACTATCGAGGAATCGTTTGTACCCATTCGTTCTGACGAGTATATCGTTTGTACCACCGAGAAAACGTTTGTACCCGTCTGTACTATCGAGGAATCGTTTGTACCCATTCGTTCTGACGAGTATATCGTTTGTACCACCGAGAAAACGTTTGTACCCGTCTGAACTATCGAGCAATCGATTGTACCCGTTCGTATCGACGAGTATATCATTTGTACCACCGAGAAAACGTTTGTACCCGTCTGTACTATCGAGGAATCGTTTGTACCCATTCGTTCTGACGAGTATATCGTTTGTACCACCGAGAAAACGTTTGTACCCGTCTGTACTATCGAGCAATCGTTTGTACCCATACGTATCGACGAGTATATCGTTTGTACCACCGAGAAATCGTTTGTACCCGTATGTACTATCGAGCAATCGTTTGTACCCGTTCGTATCGACGAGTATATCGTTTGTACCACCGAGAAATCGTTTGAACCCGTCTGAACTATCGAGCAATCGATTGTACCCGTTCGTATCGAAGAGTATATCGTTTGTACCACCGAGAAACCGTTTGTACCCGTCTGGACTATCGAGGAATCGTTTGTACCCATTCGTTCTGACGAGTATATCCTTTGTACCACCGAGAAAACGTTTGTACCCGTCTGTACTATTGAGCAATCGTTTGTACCCATTCGTATCGACGAGTATATCGTTTGTACCACCGAGAAATCGTTTGTACCCGTCTGTACTATCGACCAATCGTTTGTACCCGTTCGTATCGACGAGTACATCGTTTGTCCCACCGAGGAAACGTTTGTACCCGTCTGTACTATCGAGCAATCGTTTGTACCCGTTCGTATCGACGAGTATGTCGTTTGTACCACCGAGAAATCGTTTGTACCCGTCGGTACTATCGACCAATCGTTTGTAACCATTCGTATCAACGAGTATTTCGTATGTACCACCGAGAAAACGTTTTTCCCCGTCTGAACTATCGGGCAATCGTTTGTACCCATTCGTACTGACGAGCATATCGTTTGTACCAACGAGAAAACGTTTGTACCCGTCTGTACTATCGAGGAAACGTTTGTACCCATTCGTTCTGACGAGTATATCGTTTGTACCACCGAGAAAACGTTTGTACCCGTCTGTACTATCGAGCAATCGTTTGTACCCATTCGTATCGACGAGTATATCGTTTGTACCACCGAGAAATCGTTTGTACCCGTCTGTACTATCGACCAATCGTTTGTACCCATTCGTATCGACGAGTATTTCGTATCTACCGCCGAGAAAACGTTTGTACCCGTATGTACTATCGAGCAATCGTTTGTACCCGTTCGTATCGACGAGTATATCGTTTGTACCACCGAGAAATCGTTTGTACCCGTCTGTACTATCGAGCAATCGTTTGTACCCATTCGTACTGACGAGTGTATCGTTTGTACCAGCGAGAAAACGTTTGTACCCGTCTGTACTATCGAGCAATCGTTTGTACCCATTCGTACTGACGAGTGTATCGTTTGTACCAGCGAGAAACCGTTTGTACTCGTCTGTACTATCGAGCAATCGATTGTACCTGTTCGGATCGACGAGTATATCGTTTGTACCATCGAGAAAACGTTTGTACCTGTCTGTACTATCGAGGAATCGTTTGTACCCATTCGTCCTGACGAGTATATCGTTTGTACCACCCAGAAAACGTTTGTACCCATCTGTACTATCGAGCAATCGTTTGTAGCCGTTCGTATCGACGAGTACATCGTTTGTACCACCGAGGAAACGTTTGTACCCGTCTGTACTATCGAGCAATCGTTTGTACCCGTTCGTATCGACGAGTATGTCGTTTGTACCACCGAGAAATCGTTTGTACCCGTCTGTACTATCGACCAATCGTTTGTACCCATTCGTATCAACGAGTATTTCGTATGTACCACCGAGAAAACGTTTGTCCCCGTCAGAACTATCGGGCAATCGTTTGTACCCATTCGTACTGACGAGTATATCGTTTGTACCAACGAGAAAACGTTTGTACCCGTCTGTACTATCGAGCAATCGTTTAAAGTCAGTTGCCAACTTCACATAGGTGACCTATGTGAAGTTGGCAACTGACTTTACAGAAAGTAATTTTTTTTTTTTGCATTCGTTTGTACTCGGTTTGTACCCGTTTGTACCGTCTTAAATTTCGTTTGTACCTTAAGGGGGAAAAAAGTACGAGGGTATGAAAAAATGAACCGCAACCCATTTAGAGCTAAGCAATTTTAATAAACGTGACTGAAAAGAGAATCATTTGTACCCGTTTGTACAGTTAAAAATTTTTTTTTTTGAATTTTTTTTTCAAAATTTTTTCTGAAAAAAAAAATTTTCGATTTTTTTTTTTAATTTCCGTTTGTACCGACAAGTATATCGTTTGGACCACCTAGAAATTGTTTCTATTCATTCGTATCGGTGAGTACATCGTTTCTACCACCGTGTAATCGTTTATACCCATTCGTACTGACGAGTATATCGTTTGTACCAACGAGAAAACGTTTGTACCCGTCTGTACTATCGAGCAATCGTTTGTACCCGTTCGTATCGACGAGTATATCGTTTGTACCACCGAGAAAACGTTTGTACCCGTCTGTACTATCGAGGAATCGGTTGTACCTATTCGTTCTGACGAGTATATCGTTTGTACCACCGAGAAAACGTTTGTACCCATCTGTACTATCGAGCAATCGTTTGTACCCATTCGTATCGACGAGTATATCGTTTGTACCACCGAGAAATCGTTTGTACCCGTCTGTACTATCGACCAATCGTTTGTACCCATTCGTATCGACGAGTATTTCGTATGTACCGCCGAGAAAACGTTTGTTCCCGTCTGTACTATCGGGCAATCGGTTGTACCCATTCGTACTGACGAGTATATCGTTTTTACCAATGAGAAAACGTTTGTACCCGTCTGTATTATCGAGCAATCGTTTGTACCCGTTCGTATCGACGAGTATATCGTTTGTACCACCGAGAAATCGTTTGTACCCGTCTGAACTATCGAGCAATCGATTGTACCCGTTCGTATCGACGAGTATATCGTTTGTACCACCGAGAAAACGTTTGTACCCGTCTGTACTATCGAGGAATCGTTTGTACCCATTCGTTCTGACGAGTATATCGTTTGTACCACCGAGAAAACGTTTGTACCCGTCTGTACTATCGAGCAATCGTTTGTGCCCATTCGTATCGACGAGTATATCGTTTGTACCACCGAGAAATCGTTTGTACCCGTCTGAACTATCGAGCAATCGATTGTTTCCGTTCGTATCGACGAGTATATCGTTTGTACCACCGAGAAAACGTTTGTACCCGTCTGTACTATCGAGGAATCGTTTGTACCCATTCGTTCTGACGAGTATATCGTTTGTACCACCGAGAAAACGTTCGTACCCGTCTGTACTATCGAGCAATCGTTTGTACCCATTCGTATCGACGAGTATATCGTTTGTACAACCGAGAAATCGTTTGTACCCGTCTGTACTATCGACCAATCGTTTGTACCCATTCGTATCGACGAGTATTTCGTATGTACCGCCGAGAAAACGTTTGTACCCGTCTGTACTATCGGGCAATCGGTTGTACCCATTCGTACTGACGAGTATATCGTTTTTACCAACGAGAAAACGTTTGTACCCGTCTGTACTATCGAGCAATCGTTTGTACCCGTTCGTATCGACGAGTATATCGTTTGTACCACCGAGAAATCGTTTGTACCCGTCTGAACTATCGAGCAATCGATTGTACACGTTCGTATCGACGAGTATATCATTTGTACCACCGAGAAAACGTTTGTACCCGTCTGTACTATCGAGGAATCGTTTGTACCCATTCGTTCTGACGAGTATATCGTTTGTACCACCGAGAAAACGTTTGTACCCGTCTGTACTATCGAGCAATCGTTTGTACCCATTCGTATCGACGAGTATATCGTTTGTACCACCGAGAAATCGTTTGTACCCGTATGTACTATCGAGCAATCGTTTGTACCCGTTCGTATCGACGAGTATATCGTTTGTACCACCGAGAAATCGTTTGTACCCGTCTGTACTATCGAGCAATCGTTTGTACCCATTCGTACTGACGAGTGTATCGTTTGTACCAGCGAGAAAACGTTTGTACCCTTCTGTACTATCGAGCAATCGATTGTATCCGTTCGGATCGACGAGTATATCGTTTGTACCATCGAGAAAACGTTTGTACCTGTCTGTACTATCGAGGAATCGTTTGTACCCATTCGTCCTGACGAGTATATCGTTTGTATCACCGAGAAAAAGTTTGTACCCATCTGTACTATCGAGCAATCGTTTGTACCCGTTCGTATCGACGAGTACATCGTTTGTACCACCGAGGAAACGTTTGTACCCGTCTGTACTATCGAGCAATCGTTTGTACCCGTTCGTATCGACGAGTATGTCGTTTGTACCACCGAGAAAACGTTTGTCCCCGTCTGAACTATCGGGCAATCGTTTGTACCCATTCGTACTGACGAGTATATCGTTTGTACCAACGAGAAACCGTTTGTACCCGTCTGTACTATCGAGCAATCGTTTAAAGTCAGTTGCCAACTTCACATAGGTGACCTATGTGAAGTTGGCAACAGACTTTACAGAAAGTAATTTTTTTTTTTGCATTCGTTTGTACTCGGTTTGTACCCGTTTGTACCGTCTTAAATTTCGTTTGTACCTTAAGGGGGAAAAAAGTACGAGGGTATGAAAAAATGAACCGCAACCCATTTAGAGCTAAGCAATTTTAATAAACGTGACTGAAAAGAGAATCATTTGTACCCGTTTGTACAGGTAAAAATTTTTTTATTTGAATTTTTTTTTCAAAATTTTTTCTGAAAAAAAAAATTTTCGATTTTTTTTTTTAAATTTCCGTTTGTACCGACAAGTATATCGTTCGGACCACCTAGAAATTGTTTCTATTCATTCGTATCGGTGAGTACATCGTTTCTACCACCGTGTACTCGTTTATACCCATTCGTACTGACGAGTATATCGTTTGTACCAACGAGAAAACGTTTGTACCCGTCTGTACTATCGAGCAATCGTTTGTACCCGTTCGTATCGACGAGTATATCGTTTGTACCACCGAGAAAACGTTTGTACCCGTCTGTACTATCGAGCAATCGTTTGTACCCATTCGTACTGACGATTATATCATTTGTACCACCGAGAAAACGTTTGTACCAATTCGAATCAAACTGAATCGGTTGTTCCAATTCGTTCTGACGAGTATATCGTTTGTACCACCGAGAAAACGTTTGTACCCGTCTGTACTATCGAGCAATCGTTTGTACCCATTCGTATCGACGAGTATATCGTTTGTACCACCGAGAAATCGTTTGTACCCGTCTGTACTATCGACCAATCGTTTGTACCCATTCGTATCGACGAGTATTACGTATGTACCGCCGAGAAAACGTTTGTTCCCGTCTGTACTATCGGGCAATCGGTTGTACCCAATCGTACTGACGAGTATATCGTTTTTACCAACGAGAAAACGTTTGTACCCGTCTGTATTATCGAGCAATCGTTTGTACCCGTTCGTATCGACGAGTATATCGTTTGTACCACCGAGAAATCGTTTGTACCCGTCTGTACTATCGAACAATCGATTGTACCCGTTCGTATCGACGAGTATATCGTTTGTTCCACCGAGATAACGTTTGTACCCGTCTGTACTATCGAGCAATCGTTTGTACCCATTCGTACTGACGATTATATCATTTGTACCACCGAGAAAACGTTTGTACCCGTCTGTACTATCGGGCAATCGTTTGTACCCGTTCGTATCGACGCGTATATCGTTTGTACCACCGAGAAATCGTTTGTACCCGTCTGTACTATCGAGCAATCGATTGTCCCCGTTCGTATCGACGAGTATATCGTTTGTACCACCGAGAAAACGTTTGTACCCGTCTGTACTATCGAGGAATCGTTTGTACCCATTCGTTCTGACGAGTATATCGGTTGTACCACCGAGAAAACGTTTGTACCCATCTGTACTATCGAGCAATCGTTTGTACCCGTTCGTATCGATGAGTACATCGTTGGTACCACCGAGGAAACGTTTGTACCCGTCTGTACTATCGAGCAATCGTTTCTGCCCGTTCGTATCGACGAGTATGTCGTTTGTACCACCGAGAGATCGTTTGTACCCGTTGGTATCGACGAGTATGTCGTTTGTACCACCGAGAGATCGTTTGTACTCATTCGTACCGGCGATTAATCGTTTGTACCCATTCGTACTGACGAGTATATCATATGTACCAACGAGAAATTGTTTGTACCCGTCGGTACTATCGAGCAATCGTCTGTACCCGGTCGTACTGACGAGTATAGTGTTTGTACTACTGAGAAAACGTTTGTACCCATCTGTACTATCGAGCAATCATTTCTACCCAGTCGTTTTGACGAGCATATCATTTGTACCACAGAGAAATCGTTTGTACCCATGTACGCTTACTTACTTACTCTTACGCTTGGCGGTACAAACGATATACTCCTTGGCACGAAAAAGTAGAAATTATTGCTCGGTAGTACAAACGACATACTCGTCAGTATGGACCGAAACACAAGATTAAGTGCTGGTACAAATGATTTAATCGTCGGTATGAACCGGTACAAACGATTGCTCGATGATGGAAACCCAAGCAAACGATTTCTCGGCGGTACAAACGATCTGCTCGTCAGGACGAATGGGTACAAACGTTTCCTCGGTGGTATAAACGATATACTCGTCGATACGAACGGGTATAAACGATTGCACGATAGTACAGACGAGTACAAACGATTTCTCGGTGGTCCAAACGATATACTCGTCGATACGAATGGGTACAAACGATTGCTCGATAGTACAGACGGGTACAAACGTTTTCTCGGTGGTACAAACGATATACTCGTCAGTACGAACGGGTACAAACGATTGCTCGATAAGACAGACAGGTACGAACTTTTTCTCGGTGGTACAAACGATATACTCGTAAGTACGAACGGGTACAAACGATTGCTCGCTAGTACAGACGGATAGAAACGTTTTCTCGGCGGTACAAACGATATACTCGTCAGTACGAATGGGTACAAACGATTGCTCGATAGTACAGACTGGTGCAAACGGTTCCTCGGTGGTACAAACGATATACTCGTCGATACCAACGGGTACAAACGATTGCTCGATAGTACAGACAGGTACGAACTTTTTCTCGGTGGTACAAACGATATACTCATCAGTACGAACGGGTACAAACAATTGCTTGATAGTACAGCCGGGTAGAACCGTTGTCTCGGTGGTACAAACGATATACTCGTCGATACTAACGGGTACAAACGATTTCTCGGTGGTACAAACGATTTCTCGGTGGTACAAACGATATTCTCGTCGATTCGAACGGGTACAAACGATTGCTCCATAGTACAGACGGGTACAAACGTTTTCTCGGTGGTACAAACGATATACTCGTCGATACGAACGGGTACAAACGATTTCTCGATAGTACAGACGGGTACAAACGTTTTCTCGGTGGTACAAACGATACACTCGTCGATACGAACGGGTACAAACGATTGATCGATAGTACAGACGGGTACAAACGATTGCTCGGTGGTACAAACGATATACTCGTCGATACGAACGGGTACAAATGAGTGCTCGATAGTACAGACGGGTACAAACGTTTTCTCGGTGGTACATACGAAATACTCGTTGATACAAATGGGTACAAACGATTGGTCGATAGTACAGACGGGTACAAACGATTTCTCGGTGATACAAACGATATACTCGTCGATACAAACGGGTACAAACGTGTGCTCGATAATACAGACGGGTACAAACATTTGCTCGTTGGTACAAATGATATACTCGTCAGTATGAATGGGTCCAAACGATTGCTTGATAGTACAGACGGATGCAAACGTTTTCTCGGTGCTACATACGAAATACTCGTCGATACCAACGGGTACAATCGATTTCTCGGTGGTACAAACGATATACTGTCGATACGAACGGGTACAAACGATTGCTCGATAGTACAGACGGGTACAAACGTTTGCTGAGTGGTACAAACGATATATTCGTCGATAGAAACGGGTACAAACGATTGCTCGATAGTACAGACGGGTACAAATGTTTTCTTGGTGGTACAAACGATATACTCGTCAGTACGAATGGGTATAAACGATTACACGGTGGTAGAAACGATGTACTCACCGATACGAATGAATAGAAACAATTTCTAGGTGGTCCAAACGAGATACTTGTCGGTACGAACGGAAATTAAAAAAAAAAAAAAATCGAAAATTTTTTTTTCCAGAAAAAAATTTGAAAAAAAAAATCAAAAAAAAAATTTTTAACGGTACAAACGGGTACAAACGATTCTCTTTTCAGTCGCGTTTATTAAAATTGCTTAGCTCTAAATGGGTTGCGGTTCATTTTTTCATACCCTCGTACTTTTTTCCCCCTTAAGGTACAAACGAAATTTAAGACGGTGCAAACGGGTACAAACCGAGTACAAACGAATGCAAAAAAAAAAAATTACTTTCTGTAAAGTCAGTTGCCAACTTCACATAGGTCGATTCTCAATATTTTTTTATGGTGGGAGTATGTGCATGTCGAGGTCGGGATTTCACACACAATTAATACACAGTCTCTTAAGGATGAGTTTTATTTTAATTGAAGATTATTGATAAATAATGGAGTTATCTGAACAAAATACCGCCGTTGCTGCATGGCAAATTGGCGTAGGTGGTTCCGGCAAGTTGCGTGGTCTGAAATGAAAATAAAAGATGTCCTTTGAGTATAACAATAAAACTTTCGCATGGTCTGGTCGTTTTCGTTAATTTTGAAAATTACGAAAATGGCGAGCTGTAGGAAAACAGGTTTTCGACAGAAAAAAGACAACTTCAATTATTTGGTATTAATTAATGGATGAATAAACCTATCAAAAAATCATTCGGTCATACGACAGAAAACGTTATAAACTATGGTCTGTCCGAATTAAGAGCGAATCGGACGAATATATTTTGAGATTTTTTTGGAATTCTTTTAAAATTCTTTTTAAAATTCTTTTAAAATTCTTTTTAAATTTTTTACGCCAATTAAAGTTAAGACCATAGGCTATAAAACGACGAGAATTGTTTCATTCTAATTCCACGGTTTTGCTCGCCCTTCAGAAAACCCATCATAATTAGGCCAATTCGTGAAATTTCTATAAAATTCTTGTTAGAAATTGAAGTTAGGACTCTTGACTATGAAACTCGATGGTAGAAAAAAAAAATTTTGGCATTTCAAGCTTATGCTAACCTTTCTCGAATATCATCATAACTCAGTGAATTTTTGTATGTTTTACAAAATCTGTAGAAAATTAAAGCTAACATCCTACACTATGAAACTATGCAAAAACATCGTATTTTCGACATTTCAAGCTTAAGCTTAAAGTGAAATAAATGAAAGTGGCTACCTTTATCCATTTGACAATTCTAAATTCGGTTCCAACTCGCATAAATTTATCACAAAATCGCGTTTTTAAACCAGTATATTTTTTTTATACATAACATTACGAAAGTGGCCATTATATTTCTATTCGAGGTTTACTGCACTTTCAAAAAGTTCACGAAAATATTTTGCCGATTTAATTTACGATTTTCACTCTCCATAGGCAATATTTTTGGTTTTCAAACGTTCTTTCGGCAAAACAAAATCGATCCAATCGATTCCATTCGATGCCATTCGATGAATGTTGATGCTCACGTTCGCATCATTGGGATGACACGAAAAGTAACTATTTTTAATTGTTTAAATTTTTTTCGGTCAATTTAGCTTGGTAAAATCACTCAAACGTTTTTACCTATTTTTCATTGGGGTTTCACAACCCAAATTTGCAAAAAAAAAGATAGGATAATGATAAAAGTGAAGAAATGAAAAAAGAACAAAAAAGCCTCACTAATTCATTAGCTGGCGGACTGTGGACGAGACTCGTGTATTTGCATAACCATTAGCCAGTTTGACAATGTTAATGCCCCGTAGAAAATGATTGCTCGTGAGCGAAAATGCGAGGACATTAATTAGTGACGGCTCGATGCGCACTCGGGCGGTCAGCGTCGATGACTCTAATTGGAGAACTTTAATTGAGAAAATTACAGCGAGAAGGAGGAAAATGTATACGATAGATGGACCCCGCCACCAAACGACTTCGTTTGCAATACAAAAATAACGAATACGCGTATCGTACATGCGCTATTACTATAAATTGTATTTATCCCAAAAGTGGCAGTTGTCACGCGAAATAATAAACGGCAGGCGAGGCACTGCATGCGCGGAGGATTAATTTGAAAGACTAGCGCCGGCCGGGAATTATACATTGTGACAACAAATGTTAATTTCACATGATAATGTAAACGTAGCAGAACAATGCAACGGTCTATAAAAAAATGAGTTCTATTGAGAAGGGTGAATAAGGGGCTCTATAAACGTAGAATTTAAAAAAAATTTCAATGTTTTCTTAAATGCTTGATGCTTTATTTCACGTTTCACGCCTCAAGCTGTTAAGGCGGGACTTTGAAAAGGCTAAATTGGATGAAAACACCCACCTGGAACACGTCGAAGGCATATTATATGGCCCAGGCATCGCTGATTGAGGGTAAGATAATTTTTTCTACGATTTATCACTCACCAAAACTTTAAACGCGTTTTTCTCGAAACGACATTTTCAAGTACCGTGGTCGTGATAACTCAAAAAGTACTGAACCGATCCTTATGAAATTTGGAACACATATTCTATATGTGTGTACCAACCGACCTAACTACAATCAACTTAAAATTTTGATTAGAACTATTTTTTTATTGCAAAAAAAGACCAAAAAAAAAACGCATTTTTTTTTTCGTATTTTAGCCGCCATTTTGTTAATTTTGCACGTATATAAAATATTCTAGTTAGGTCGGTTCCTGAAGACATACTGAACATGAAACTATTTGATTTTTTTGTTTCAGACCATCCGTCGGGAAGATTTCACGACCACGGCAACGGTACCTGCTTTTCGAGGCGTTGGCTTTAAACATATTTTACGTGTACAAAAAATGAATAAAATACATTAAAAATTTTTTTTTTATGTACTTAAAGAGTGTATTTATTGAACAGTTTAAACCCCATATCGATATCTTTAATAGTATTCTCAGAAAAAATTTACGAAAATAGCGTTTTTTTATGGTTTCAAAGTAGAATCCCGCCTTAAGAAAATATAAAAATTTTCACAAGTTCTAGTCTTATCTAAGTTTCGTTAATAGGCATGAATTTTCTCAGATTTTTATGCAATCGAGAAGTGTTCTCAAACTTATGGGCAATGAGCGATAAGCGACCAAACTCTTCTGCGTTTTTCAAACCGTTTTTCTGAGACTTGTCATATTTGAAGTCCGTGTGCACGATAACTCAAAATCTACTGGACCAATCGTTTTGAAATTTTGCACAGTACTTCTTCACATAATTCACCAGGTATTATCGAGAGGTTTTTGTTTTTTTTTAATAATTACTAATTTTTCAACAACAAATTAGCCGATTTTTTTAGCGAAAATCGGGTTTTTGGCTCCCAAGTGCTACGAAAAATCGAAAAATCGAAAAAAAAAAAATCCTCCCGTCATTACCTCGAGAAACATCTCCTTTAACAAATGCATTTTGATTTTTTTGTTTCAGATGATTCTGTTGCGAGTTATGGTGCACACCGCAAACCAACTTTTTTTCGAGGCGCCTCCGGGGTTTAATTTTCACTCGCTCAATTTTGAATATTTCGCAATGCAAATTTAGGAGAATGTTGTTCAAATGTTACTTTATTATATGTAAATTTGTCAATAAACAAACACTATTCGTTACGGCAAAAAAAATCTTAAAAACATGTCTTTTTTTCGCCGAATTAACTTTACCCCGCCCTTAAGTGTGTACTGCCTGTGCCTTTGATCAGTGACCAATGATTCGTTTCGGATAAAGTTCCGAAAAGCCTACACCCACAAAAAACTACTCACAAACCCAAAGAAAAAAACCATATTCAAACTGAAACAAAACCAACAAAAAAATCCAAACACAAATGTAAACAAAAAAGCTCAAATAACCCAAAGTGAAAAAGAAACGAAATTGAATAAAAAGCCCAAGCAACCCCAACAAAAAAACCACACCCAGACAACCCAAACAGAAGATGCAAAAATAGTATGTAATACAAAAGGAAACTAAAATAAAATAAAAAATAAATAAAAAACAAAAAAGCAAAAAAAACATGTACTTTAAAATTGACTGAATCACAAAAAATGCAAAAGTAGTATATAATACAAAAAGAAACTAAAATAAAGGAAAAAAAAATAAAAGAAAAAAGCAAAAAAAACATGCACTTTAAAGACTAAACTCAAACCTTCCCGCGGTAGAGTGCGTAAGTAGATAATATCGAAACTAATGGAGCTAAGCAATTTTCACTTATTGGATCATTATCCCATTTTTCTCGAAACGGAATGGTTTTAGATCAAAACTGTATAGAACATAAAAGATCAATACTGTCATAGGCTATAACTTTTATAGGAAACATTTTTCTCTAAAATTGATATGTACTAAAATAAAACAGAAAACCTATTGAAGAATCAATTTTTGCGAATGTTGACCTTGAAAATCAAATTTGCGGGTATTTTCACGAAGACATTCGTAATGAGCGAGTTAAAATAAATGGGTACACGAAATTCCAAACTAATCAGAGGTATGGGCTTTTAGGAACTACACCCTTCGCTTCTTCTGTAGCTTTACTATTGAACTTCATACACTAAATCTGATCTTTTTACTTTTTAGCTTAAGAGGAAATGGTACCCCATCGCGGTCGGTATGGTAGAACAATTATAGATACCCAACAAACTCTGGAATGGCTCTTCAGATCCCGTCAAAACTTTGCCAAACGACGTCAAATAGATAGACGAACAGCTGTCTTCCCCTCAAATTTTCTGAATTTGAGAAAAAAACGTAGATCAGCTGATGACAAGCCAATCTACGTTTTTTTTCTCAAATTCGGAAAATTTGAGGGGTAGTCAGCTGTTCGTCTATCTATTTGACGTCGTTTGGCAAAGTTTTGACGGGATCTGAAGAGCCGTTTCAGAGATTGTTGGGTATCTATAATTGTTTTACCATACCGACCGCGATGAGGTATCATTCCGTCTTAAGACGGAATGACACCCGACGCGAAACTTCGATGCGGCCCCGGCTTCCGACCGGTAGGGCAGAACTCAATCGAGCTTCTGCGCCCCACCGACGGATGTCACCGCGCGCGTTCGTCGCCGCGCGCGCGGAGACATTGCGTCTCGCCTTCCACGGGCCTCGACACGCTACGCAACGCATGTGTGCGTGCGTGTCGGTGCGCGTCTACACCACGGTGTGGAGAGACGTTATTGGCGCTGCCACGGGCCTCGATGCGCGTCGTCTGCAGACCACGAGGCGAGCGCCGCGCGCGGAATTCTCGTGAACTGAGCACGTCGAAGGTCGGGCGACATTTGCTCGCAATTATCAACAATTACACGACAAATCTAGATTACCACTTTTCTCCTAAGATATGCAACGAAGTGCAGTGATTGAGAGCTCAAATTGTTCGTTTTTTATGTGGCTACCCGGTCTAGCTTTTCTCTAAGTCGTGACATTAGCCAAACATCTGATTTTTCATCTTTTCGGGCTCGAGTTCCGCATGATAAGCCAATCTACGTTTTTTTTCTCAAATTCAAAAAATTTGAGGGGCTGGAAGCTGTTCGTCTATCTATTTGACGTCGTTTGGCAAAGTTTCGACGGGATCTGAAGAGCCGTTTCAGAGATTTTTGGGTATCTATAATTCTGTTCTACCATACCGACCGCGATGAGGTGTCATTCCGTCTTAATATTGGGAGTACAAATAAGTCTCCTTCGTTTGACAAAAGATGGCCCCACCGGGAGGTTACGGTTGAAACTGTCAGATCTAAAACGTCATATCGTAAGGTTGGACATCTGGCAAGACCATAACCTTGAAATGTTAGCGATTTTGTACAAGCATCACATAATTTATTTCGTGCGATAATGTCGAGTTTTGAGTCGAATAAGCCACATTTGCGGGAACTTTTGATTAACTTCTTGAAGTAATCTGCAGCTGAGGCGCATCGATTGCTTGTAGAAGCATATGGTGAGGCTGCTTTAAGTGAGAGAATTTGCCGTGAGTGGTTTGAAAAGTTTAAGAACGGTGAGTTTGACGTCGAAGACAAAGAACGTAGCGGAAGGTCGAAAGTGTACGAAGACGCGGAATTGGAAGCATTATCGGAGGGAGATTCGTACCAGACGTAAGAAGAACTTACACTTACATTAGGAGTGACTCAACAAGCAATTTCAATTTGAATAAAACCTAAAGTACCGTTCCTTCACAATAAATGCCCACGTTTTCATAAAAAACGGCGGAGTTATTTGTACTCCTAATAGTTTATAAACAAAACATTTTTTACGTTTATTTTATTTTATAATTTTTACTATTAGAATTTGTTTATTCATCTGCCATGCCAGACCCTCATGCCATTCAGACAATGGCGTAATAAAAAAACGTTGCCTCAGGCTATCAAGGTTTCGCGGCAAACTTTATAATAGTGTGATTATAAATATTGCTCAAGTCAACACAGTCAATGAGTCCAAACTCGATTGTCCTACCGTTTGCCATCAGGAAATTCCACTTTCCACCTCCTACCACCATCATCAGACCGTCGTTATCATGTGTGATGAAAAGTGATCGTGATAACAAACCAAATAAGGACAAACTTGACTGTCCTCGTATATGCTATCAAGAAGTCGCATTACCCACCTCCCACCTCCATCATCAGACCTGTTCCATGGTACCGTATTATTGCACTGTCACCGATGTTCCACAGTATGCCAAATTTCGGCTCAATCAGATGTCAGCAAGTGCTTGAAAAATGGATCACAAATTTCGAACCGAACATACGAACTAAACAAGTTAAGACGTTACCGCCACTTGTAGCGCAAAAAAAGGCCTTTTTCATGAATTTTTTTAAAGAAAACTACAAAACTTTTTTAATCGATCAATATACCATCTTAAAGAACACATCTTGAAGAACTTTCAGTAATTTTTTTATTGAAAAATATTACATTGTTTAGTGGCAAATGGCCGTCAATGAAATAATGTTTTTATATACACGGTTTGCGGTCACCAACATTGCGGCGAAGTGGATCATCTGAAAAAAAAAATGCGGATGGATTTAGTCAAATATAAGTATAAACTCGTCTTTAATCGAAGGATTTTAAAAAATATTTATTTTTCACAAAATGGCGGACAGTCAAAGTTAATGGTTCGATTTTAACGAAAAAAAACGGCCGTTTTTTGGCTATAAAACGGCCATTTTTTTTCGAAAAAAAAAATCGAACGATTAAAGACTACATTTTTATGTATTAAATAAGCCTGCAAAATTTCAAGAAGATCGGTTCATTAGTGTTCGAGTAATCTTGGTCACCGACTTCAGAAATGCCATTTTGAGAAAAACGCGTTTAAAGTTTCAATTTCAGTTTACACGAAGAACGGATTCTTCTGTTTCAACGCTCATATCTCAGTCAATTTTGTTCGGATCGACTTGAAATTTTTAGGACATATTCTCAGATACTTATACTTAAAAAAAAATGCAATAAAAAAACGATTTTTTCAAAATCGCAAGTGGGGGTAACCCCTTAAATAAAGTTTTGCAAAAAGAAAAAAGAACACGACAGTCCGTCGCTTCGAATGATCCGCCATTGAATCTCAATCGCCGTGAGGGTGGAAAAGTTCGCCTTCTACCCCTGGGAACCCAGATTATAGAAAACCTCACGTAATCACCGCAATCAAGAAACAAGACTTCGCAGTGCGTGGCTGAGCGGTCACCCATCCAAGTATTGCCCCTCCCCGTTGCCCGATACAGGCGGAAATTCCTCGACCCATTCCGATCGCGAATACGAAGAACGAACCTCGACTTCCGGCACTACGTTAGCGGTAGGTTCCTCGGTGGAACTTCCGGTGGGTGTCAGTGATTGCGATGTAACTGTAGAACACACGATTGCATGCAAAACGACGCGCGTTAAGTTGGAAAGTGAGCCAAAGCTATAGCTGTGAGTGAGTATATCACGAGGCTTCCCCGATCGATCTCTCCATCCACTTTCCGCCATCTGCTTTTCTCCACATTCAGCATACCGAGAAATTTCAGGATCTCCCGAGTTCCGCGCCCGCGTCCCGAGTACGAGCTTAGGAAAGGGAGAGGAAACTTAATAACAGACATTCGATATTTTATCTTCGAAATATTCTAATCTCGTAGAGCCGACTCTGCAGACGTACCGACGACCCCTCTCTTCCTCTTTTTCTCCTCTTTAGCCTCATCCGTTCTACTCGTAACTATACGTAACGCAGTAATGGTGGTTCGCGTCCTACTTGATTAGAATATTCAAATTTCAACCAATCTCCATATGTACCAGTCCCGAGCTCCACTTATATTCAACCGCGTATATAAATATACTCGTCCTTCTGCAATTATACCACGATCGTTTTCACTCCCATGTTTTTTCCGCGACGAATTTAAGATAAAATATCGCTCCAGGAAATACGAGGAAAAAACTAGTCAATCCTAGCATTCTCCATGTTCGTCTTGAAAAACAACGGGGTGGGGCATTCGTTGCTCTCAATTTTCCTCTTCCTTGTTTTTTCTTATCCTGAGACTGTTTTATTTTATTTCTTTTTTGAATTTTTACGTCCGTACAAATTGAAGCGAAAAAGCTCATGTTCGACCTAATTTATTTGTCCTTTAAAAAAGAAGAAGAAGAACTAATGAGTTTGCCCCAAATTGACGCTACCATCTCAAGCCAATTCCTTGATACAAATAAAGTCCCGATAAAAACACCTGCAGACTTGCTTACATGTAGTTTTATTATTATTATTATTATTTATTATGATTTTCACTATTATTAATATTATTATATTATAGTAGTTTAATATATATATATATATCGACAATATCGACGAACAGCAAATTATGAACCTCGTGCAAAGTATGCCTCGGCGTTTGCAGGCTGTTATCGAAGCAATAAGTGATCGCACAACATAGTAGATGCGCGATGTGATGACATATTTTCTTTTGGTGCGTACTTTTTTTGTCCAGCCTAAAATCGGCGTCCTACACGTTGAAAGTGTTTTCGTTCAGCTTTCGAATATTTTTTATGATGTTTCAGTGAAAATATAAACGTGAACTTATAAAGTATCGTTGTAACAGCTGTGGAAGTACTCCATTAACTATTTTCGTAAGTATAATAGCACGAATATGGAACTTTGAACGGTGCCCACTTTTTTTTGTCCGGTACTGCATATATATTATCATAATCATTATTATTATTTTTCAAAAATTATAATAGATTTTATTGCTCTGGGCAACGCATTTCCTCAGCTTGTACTGAAAAATATTCACCTGTCCTCGGGGGTTAGGCTCGATCTTTATCTGGACCGGAAAAATAGTGCTGGGTGGCTCTCAAGAGCTCCGATAACGATCTGGGTGTCACCCAGTCAAAAAATCCTATACAGAAATCTAAAAAATTTGAACACGAAAAAAAATCATTATTATTATCAAGCCCTCGATCATTTGATAACTTGAAGAAGATGTTGCGGTTACCGAGAGAAAAAAGTACCTATACAAATATGGATAAGTGTTGTAAATGTATTTTTTAAAATTCTCCATTCTTCCATTCCTTTGGCTATAGATATATTTCGTTACACAGGATTATAAGAAATTGTTGGCACGTCTATACGATAATAGGGGTCTCCAATATAAATAAATATATATATATGGAAATGCGGGGACAAGATGATCGACTATTGATGTCAATAGATGAAATGAAAGATTGGGAAATGAGGGCGCGATCAGGGTTAGTGTAGGACGTCGAAATTGTTCAATATCTTGCCCAATGATGTTGGGGCACAGCCACACGACAATCTATAAGTGGAATGGGAGAACGTGGCGGAAGTACTCGAACTATGAGGCTCGTACAAGAGATATTCTTGACTAACGGGCAATTAGTGGAGATATAATCACGATTGACCGAGTTCTGTTCTCGGTTGCGTCGTTAACTTTGACCTTGATCGATGACCTCGTGAAAGGGGTTGAAAATTGGTCTCGACAATCGGAAGCGATTTTTAAGTGCGTGGGATCAGAGAAAGGTATAGAGAAAGGCAGAGGAGAGAGGGAGCAAAGGAGAAAAAGAATGACGGAGGGAGAGATAAAGAGGGAGTGGGACGAAGCTTTTCTGTCGTCGATAGGACGATACGAAAGAGTGTAAAATGTCGAGGGAGACGCGAAAAGTTCTGGTCGGAGCTTAGCTGAAAGACATATCTGCATGTGCGTGTGTGCGTCTATATATATATACGCAGATATACAGGGTGACTCACGAAAAATAGAACACCTCAATCTCTTTGTGGTATTTGAAAATATGAATTATCCACATATCGGAATTTGAATGTTTTGGAACGACGCACATGGTTATTATAATATTTTTTTAAATATATTTTTTTTCGATTTTTAAGGTCATCAAAGTTTTTTCAAATGGTATGGCATATTTTCTTCCCGTGCACATTGCAGCTGGCATCCACTCGAATTCAACCGTATAACATAACCTTCAAATAACCTTCAACGCAGAAATATTGAATAAGTTCAAGAATTCAACAAGTTTTTGCTTTATTTCTGTTATGCTACTAAATGTTCAAAATTACTCACTGCGATACACATATTATTCAATGAATATTTCTGGGTTGAAGGTCATTCGGAGGTCGTACTATGTTACTTGGTTGAATTTGTTTGGATGCCGTTACAATTTGCAAGGGGGGAAAATATGTCTCTGACTTAAAAAAAACTTCAATGACCTTGGAAAAACCGAAAGAACATTAAATAGAAATAGTATTATGATAGCGACGTGCATCCTTACGAACTACGATTTGCGGACAGCATTGGTTTTCTGTTATCATTTGAAGAAAAACGCTGCAGAATCGCATCGAATGCTTGTAGAAGCTTATGGTGAACATACTCTTGGCAAAACACAGTGTTTCGAGTGGTTCAAAAAATTCAAAAGTGGTGATTTTGACGTGAGAAACGACGAGCGTGGGAAACCACCGAAAAAGTTCGCAGACAACGAGTTGCAAGCCTTATTGGATGAAGATGATACTCAAAGTCAACAAGAACTCGCGGAACAATTGAATGTGACGCACAAAGTCGTCTCCATTACTTTTTATCATTTTCAAACAGACGTGTAATTTTTACGAAAAAAAAAATCTGTTTTCATACTTCTACATCTGGTACTACTCTAGATGACTCCCAGTTGCTTTGAAGCACTTCTAGAAGTCTAGCACAAAAAACGAAGTAAAACAAAAACCTAACCTACACGAAAAATCGCCAAAAACTTCGTTTTTCTCGAAAAGTAAGAAAAATCGTAGCCTAAACATGGTGGTGATTCGGATAGGTATTGACACGAGGCATCTAGATTTTCCTCTTGGCCATCACTTTTCGATCCATCCTGTATTTATGTTTCGACACGTACGTATAAATTTGGATTTCCCGGTAACCATCTGCAATCGAGAGAGGGCCGCATCTATCAAACTTTGCCTCCCCCCCACTACTGTCGACGACTCGAGTCCCTTATCCCTTATCCATTCATACGTATATGAATACAGAATGTTTCCTACCAAGTCCTTTTCCAAATTCAACATCTTAAGCTCCTTCTCGCTGGCGCGAGTAGATACACTTGCTCTCGGAAAAGTGTGAAATTCGAGCTTTAGGTTTCTCGTTCGCGGAGACGTGGAACGCGAGGGACGTAAAAAAGGTACACAACGTGTATTTCGTTTTTCAGCTTTTTCCTCGAACCCTCCATTTCTCCTTTCTTTTTCTCCTGAACGAAAGTAAACTTACCGCTCCGTCTTCAGTAACGGGTAGGTTCCTCCGTCAATATCTTCGTGTCTATTTCGTTCTTCCTTCGGCATCGGGACTCCTTTCTCTCTCTCGTCCTTCCTTCCTTCGTCTCGCCACCCCTCGCCGCCTGTTTCGGACTGTTTCCACTCGAGGTCTTTCACGAAATCTCCTTTCACGATTCTCGCTAGCGCCACTCCAATGTTTGATCGCCTTCGGATCGAATTAATCGGAGTGGATCCTCGAACCGCGCGTAACAGGACCGGGTGACAATGAACGAGCACACGAATGAAAAATAGCCGAGGGTTTTCGTGCCGAGTGCGGGATAACGAAACGAGTCGATGAAGAGCGCCGAATTTATTCTCGTCCGTTATTTCCCGAAATATGCGGCAAAGAGATTTCCAATTATATCCGAATGGAACGCGCATAAAATGAAAATTGACGTTGCAGTATGAGCTGAATTCAACACCGCTGGGAGAGCTATCGCTCGAAATATCAAGCGGAATTGTCACACCACTCGTGCTTGCCCCGAATTTTCGACTTTCAAGGGTGCATCCCTCCACATTCTCACGAAAAGTGACCCAAAAGTTCACGGCCGATAGGGTAGGGAGACCTGTCACCCATCATGAAGATCAATTTGCACGCATAGGATCCTTTTGCATGTAGGGGAAGTACGGCCAAATGAGAATCCTAAGGTCAAGCTTAAGATGACCTTGCGATTTTGAAACTTGCGATTGCGATTTTGAAAAAATTGCGATTTTGACAAAATCGATTTTTTTGGCGATTCCCCCTTGCGATTTTGAAAAAATCGATTTTTTTTATTGCATTTTTTTGAAGTATAGGGGAGACCGGGGCAAAATGGTATAGCGGGGCATAATGGGACCGGGGCAAAATGGGACCGGGGCAAAACGGGTTTAGGGCAAAATGGAATAGTGAAAATCAACACTGCTGGAAAATACGTCATTGGGGCAAAACGGGACTGGGGTAAAATGGGACAGGAAAAATCGGAGATTGATTAATCGTAGTAATTTAACATTAAAGAAGACGACAATTTTTATTTGTTAACTCAATCGTTTAAACAATTATTATTATTTTTGACTTTACAACAACAGTTCGTGCTCGGCTCGTCAGGATTCGTTGAATCCAATAAATTTAAGTACTTCAACATTCAAAAAAATACTAATTTTTCATTTGTTATTAAAGTTTGTTAAACAATTACTTTTGATTCTGCGGTCAGAACTGTACCAAACTTGACGTAAATTGTTATTTGAGCCTTCTTATTCGATTGGTACAATTTCTTTGTCGTTATTAATTATTTAAATAATCAAGTAATTTTTATAATCTGACGCGTGCAATTTTTTGGTTTGTTTTGTTTTTATCTTTCTTTGTTTCTTTTAAATTTATTTTCTGCCAACTGCACGTTACTGATACTGATTTTCAAGCCATTGATGAAAATCTAACTCTTGTCAATTTTTACGTAAATTGTTTTATGAAACTAGGACCGCCGCTCCCCATGAAATCGATGGATATGTGTCGACAAATATATCGGTCAGTCCGTATTATCTGCGTATATGTGGACTGAAACGAACCACAAGCACCATTTAGATTAGATTATGTTTCATCAGCTCTTTCATAGAGCCGAAGCGTGAATTTTCCTGTCATCCCATTTTGCCCCAAATTCAGCGGGCTGCGACACTTCATTTTTGTGTGTCTCATTTTGCCCCAATTTGATATTCCACTCCTCTCTGTCCCATTTTGCCCCGATCCCATTATGCCCCAGTGCCGTTTTGCCCCGGTACCGTTTTGCCCCGCTATACCATTTTGCCCCGGTCTCCCCTAAGTATCTGAGAATATGTCCTGAAAATTTCAAGTCGATCCGAACAAAATTGACTGAGATATGAGCGTTGAAAGAGAATAATCCGTGAATTGAAGAACTGAAATTCAAACTTTAAACGCGTTTTTCTCAAAATGGCATTTCTGAAGTCGGTGACCAAGATTACTCGAACACTAATGAACCGATCTTCTTGAAATTTTGCAGGCTTATTTAATACATAAAAATGTAGTCTTTAATCGTTCGATTTTTTTTTCGAAAAAAAATGGCCGTTTTATAGCCAAAAAACGGCCGTTTTTTTTCGTTAAAATCGAACCATTAACTTTGACTGTCCGCCATTTTGTGAAAAATGAATATTTTTTAAAATCCTTCGATTGAAGACTAGTTTATACTTATATTCGACTAAATCCATCCGCATTTTTTTTTCGGATGATCCACTTCGCCGCAATGTTGGTCACCGCAAACCGTGTATATAAAAACATTATTTCATTGACGGCCATTTGCCTCTAAACAATGTAATATTTTTCAATAAAAAAAATTACTGAAAGTTTTTCAAGATGTGTTCTTTAAGATGGTATATTGATCGATTAAAAAAGTTTTGTAGTTTTCTTTAAAAAAATGCATTACAAAGGCCTTTTTTTGCGCTACAAGTGGGGGTAACGCGTTAAATAAAACAATACCTACATATAAATCGGTCAACGTTAATTATTCTTTTAAATAAACCAAAATTTATCGAGCTTTTAATTTGAGAAATAAAAAAATCGGTATTTCTGATTGTTAGCATATAATATATATTTTCAAGGGGTTAGGATCAGTCGGAGTTCTGACCAATTTCAACCGGAAATTGAAACTTTCTTGTAATGTAGTGCTTTAACTACTAGGTGAAGATTGATTTTCTTATTTTTCACAATAACTATTACATCTGATCTATCAAATTTAAGTTTTCCAACGGGTTTAGTTGTTCACGTGAGTAGAAAAGCCACGATCACCGCACTTCCGGTTGACCGTCTCCATAAGACGACGTGCTTCGGTAACTCAAAGTGCTCGACTTTGCAGTTTTATTGCGAAATAACTAAACGGTCGAAATAGCTCAAATTTTGGCACTAGGCGCATAGAGTATTCGTCAAAATCATATAAAAATTTCAAATCCTAAAGTTGGATTCGTAGCAATGATCGTACCTCCTTACAATCCAATGGGAGCACTGTGCTCGCACATGGCTCGTTTATGATTCATCTTACCCCGCACCTTCGTCTTGCCCCTAGTTCCCCTACACGTGGGGCTCGTATGGAGCGAGAAGAGTAGCGAGTGACGAAGATGAAGAGGGCGCGGAAATAAAGCGAGACAAGGGTGAAATGTTAAAAAAAGGAATAAAGGGGGTCGCCGAGCTCTCGTAGAGCGACACTATCAGCGGCGAGGGATGTTTTTGGATCTCTGGTGCCAAGGCGGAGAGCGTTATTAAAGCGGACGCCTGAAAAATGGCGCTTAATAAAAGTCAAGACAAAGAGCGCCGCTGGCGATCTCTCGGGCGACCTCGCGCGCCTTGTCTCTTTTCCTGCTGCTGCTGTGTGCAGCGGGACAAGGGATGGAACCGGCTTCCGTGATGAGACACCCGAGCGCGAAGCCCTCCGGCTTCGTATAGACGAGCGAAAGAACGAAATAGGCGGTGCAAAGTGTCCAGGGCGGCGGGAAGAACAGGGAAGAAGAAATTTAAAAAAAAAACGCGAACAACCCTCGTTATTGTATACGGAAGAATAAAAGTTACACTCTTTGCAACGAGGCCGGAAAAAAATACGGGCTTGTGACCCCGTTTCGCATTCCCGTTCCATCCGCTCTTCGTTCTCCTTTTCTTTTACTCCCCATTCTCGCGTAAGGACATATATACGGTACCGGGGTGCCTTCAATCTAGACGCAAAACATCCGTTATACGTGTTCCGCACATTCCACAGGGCTTGCAAACTTCTATAAAGTTTCGACTCTTCTTTCTGGTAGAACAAATGATATGGAACGTATGAGATGACGGGATCCGCATGTGGAGAAGAGACGGCTGTATACAGGGTGTCTTGTGATTAATGGATAATTCTCCAACTGTCGATAGCTGAGATCATGTCCTACTATACGTCGGAATTTCAGTTTAGTAAAAGTTCCACGCTTTTCGCGATAAAAATCACGTGCTTTTAGTTTTTTGCATGCCATTTCTACAAATAATAACTTTTTTGATCCGGTTTAAAAAAAATAGTCTTGGTTATTTGTTTTATCTAGAAAAGTCTTCTTCTTGACGTTGAATGTTAAGGAAAATTTATGAAAAAAGATCTTGTACAGAATTTTCCGTGCTAATTACTTTGAAAAGTTGCTTAGTCATTGTCGATTCATATAATTTGTAGAAATGGCATGCCAAAAACCAAAAAGTAGATGATTTCTTTAAAAAAAATAACAAAGCCCATAATCTCGAATACAGCATAGAGTAGGACATGATTTGACCTATCGACAGTTGCAAGATTATCCGTTAATTACAGGACACCCTGTATATCTGTTCGCCTCTGTTTATATATGATATATATATATAAACGTTTCCTGAATGGTTCAACGAGTTACACCTAGCTCGTGGCCGGAAAAGGGAAATTTTCGTGAATTTTGTTCTCGGAAAACGTGTGCAGGTTTTCAATTTTTTTTCTGCTTCAAAGAGTATGGTTTTAAGGGTCCTTTACAATATTTTGTGCAGGGCGCTGGTAGAAAAACGTTTTTTGTGGTGATCACTGCTGCTCGGAAACTAATCATCCGAAAAAAAATCAAACGTATCTACTTTTTGCATGAAATTATCTAGTGGTTGGACGGAGGATTTAATAAAATATCGATTGGCCGCATTCTTAAGGCGGGATTCTACTTTGAAACTTTGAAAAGGCTAAATTGGATGAAAACACCCACCTGGAACACGTCGAAGGCATATTATATGGCCCAGGCATCGCTGATTGAGGGTAAGATAATTTTTTCTACGATTTATCACTCACCAAAACTTTAAACGCGTTTTTCTCGAAACGACATTTTCAAGTACCGTGGTCGTGATAACTCAAAAAGTACTGAACCGATCCTTATGAAATTTGGAACACATATTCTATATGTGTGTACCAACCGACCTAACTACAATCAACTTAAAATTTTGATTAGAACTATTTTTTTATTGCAAAAAAAGACCCAAAAAAACGCTTTTTTTTCGTATTTTAGCCGCCATTTTGTTAATTTTGCACGTATATAAAATATTCTAGTTAGCTCGGTTCCTGAAGACATACTGAACATGAAACTATTTGATTTTTTTGTTTCAGACCATCCGTCGGGAAGATTTCACGACCACGGCAACGGTACCTGCTTTTCGAGGCGTTGGCTTTAAACATATTTTACGTGTACAAAAAATGATTAAAATACATTTAAAATTTTTTTTTATGTACTTAAAGAGTGTATTTATTGAACAGTTTAAACCCCATATCGATATCTTTAATAGTATTCTCAGAAAAAATTCACGAAAATAGCGTTTTTTGCATGGTTTCAAAGTAGAATCCCGCCTTAAGAGAAAGTATCGATTATTGGTGAAAAACGCTCTATTTTCGTTGATAAAAAAACTATACACCGAAAAAAAATCTTTCGTTCCAAGCACTGCTTTTTCAGTCATGCTAAGATCGAGGTCTTTTGAATTGAAAACTATTAATAAGCAATAAAGTTCTTATTATTGTAACGAAGTGTCGCTTTGCTGCATGGTTAATCGGTGTAGCTGGGTCTGGCAACTAAGTCGATCAGAAATGGGAAATAAAAAATGTACGTTTATGATAATAATGAAACTTTCGTATGACTGGCTACTTATTTGGAAACTTTACGATTACGGAAATGCCAAGCTGTAAAAAAAAAGGTTCGATTTTAAACCAAAACACACCATTTTAATAATGTGTTACTAACAAATGAATAAACATATGAAAAAAAATGTCTGGTCATGCGATAGAGAATGTTATAAACTATGTCCGAGTTGGAAGAAAAGTTGCCGATAAAAAATCCAACAGATAACTATTTTTAAATATCTTTTTGAAGATATTCTCGTTCAGTTCTATGTGCTTTTCGTCTTTGATATTTCGTTGAACATAGTTACCTTCAAGACAATTCATAAAAATGGGAAAATTATACATAACACCTGATTATTCCTACATTTCTATTTCTTAAGTCGTTTATTTCTTTATTTGTTTATTCGTTTATAGTTGCGGTTAGCCCGTTCGTATAGTTGTTGTTGTTAGTTGTTCATTGCGATTGTACGTAACTACATAGGACAATGCTCAATAGCCTAAATGATACTCCACACCCTAAGCTATGTGTCGATGAAAAATTCATCAGAATTGATTCAGTAGTTTTCGAGTTATGAACGCGTAAACGTACAGCGCGGCACCAGGCCATTTTTTTTTTTCGAAATACGATTTTCCTACTTCCTCCAAAGAGCAGGACGACGATATACGATGACGGAATACACGGAAGTGAAGGTTCGAGCATGAAAGGGAAGAAATCGGTTGGACCGCTTCGTTAGGCTCTGCTTGCGACGACAAATTGCTTTTGGGGTCCGTGTCTCACTCATAGTTACCTCCAACTTGTCATTTCGCCAACGCCTCTATCAGACCCAAGTTTCCTCATTCCGGTGTGCATCCCCGAGTAGGTCATCCTCGTCCACGCCTCGTTGCAGTGTACCCATGCCGAAACTGTCGTAGGGATCCAATTGGATTGCCATAGTTATTGCCACTTCCTGATAGGGATCCGAAGGGCCATCGCCCTGGATTCCTACACTAAAACGTCATATGTGTACGTTGGATTCTTATCGGGATTTCTCATTGGAACCAAATGAACGAATCCAATCTGAATCCTAAAGAATTACCACATGATCAAACGGAATCCAATACGATTCTTGACCCCATCGCATTCTGTACGTTGAATTTTCCAAACGAAATATGTATTGATATACAAAATAAATGGAGCTTAAAAAGTATACATTTTAAGGATCGGGACAATCGACGGGAATGTTACCATTTGGTTCAAATTTGTACGGTAAGTTCTTTGTCATATACTGAATGCATCCACCAACGTTTTAATCGATCGTCTACACCGTTTCTATAAAATGTACAATTAAAGAGAAACTTTTTAACATAAGGAGATGCATACGTTCATCGCTGAATGGCAATTTTACGCACGAAATAGTGTAAAAAAATCTTTAAAATGTTACGAAAAACTGTCAAATCATTCAGTACACTTTGACAATTTCGTCAATTGTCCCGAAACTTCAAAAGAGGAGAGATACCTTCAAGGGAGGAAACAAATTGCTGATTTTCATATTTTTTTTTAAAAGTGACGATTTATTCACCATTTTTAGGCTTAGCGTAAGTTTTATTACTGCTTTTGGCTGTACCATGGTATTTTTTTTATTAATCTGTAAAAATGATGGAGGTATGGTACGGTCTTCTAAACTGCATTTTCAAAACTGGCGTGCCGTATAGCTAAAAAACTAACTGACCGATTCTGATGAAATTTGGTATAAATATTTCTAATCTTATTGTCTAAAACATGACCCTAAATGCTATTGAAAAAAAAGATTTCAAAATGTAGCCATTTTTGTTTTCGGAAAATTCAACCTTTTTGTTTCAAAACGTACCATTTCATCGATTTTCAACATTTCTTACTTTTTCTTGGTTCATATTCAGCTTATGAGTGTTGATGAAAGAAAATCTCCCTAGTTTTTTTAGATTAATCACGCCGATGGTATGCGTCACACTGTCTGACAACATCCTCCGCAACCTGTTTAAAAGACCCTGTCATACGTGCACCATTTTTTAAATTTAATTTACAAAAACCATGTAGCGGCTAAAAGGAGTAATAAAACATACCCAAAGTATAGAAATGGTGAAGAAATATTTCTTTTTAAAAAAATTATGAAAATCGGTAATTTTTCCCTCGCACAAATTAAGTTCTTCTACTTTAAATAAGTATAAATCGCTCAAAAAGAATAGCTTAAAAATCCATTTCACCCGTATCACCAAGAATCCACTGTAATTATCATTTCTTAAATTTATTTTACTACACTTTGACATAACATCAGCACACACTTTCTTCATTTTTCTTTGTTATCATTATTCAAAGCCTTTTTTTTGCACATTGAGGTCGAAAATCTCGAATAAGAATACATAAAAACATTCGAGCGATCTTCACAGCCAAAGTACGCCAAAAAATAATTGAGCAATTATAACGAAAGAATTTTCGTTGTACTTCATCGATGCAAACTTCAACGTCATTGCACACGCTCACGAAGCGTGCAGGTTATGTTTCAAGAGGCCAAGTTTTTTCTCGTGACTCTTCACATATTTTCGATTCGGAAGTGGTGAGAATTCGCAAACGGCGTTTATCGGGGAACAGTGCAGAATCCAATTGGACCCCAATGAGGATGCCCTGCGTGCGGTGTCCCTAACAAATCCCTATAGAAATGTGGTCGCATCTTGGGACTCCCCAACAAATTTGTGGACGGGATGACGAAAGGAATTTTTTTTTTGGGATATCCAACAAATTCCGATTGAGAATTTCGAAAAAGCGTTCCAAACGACGTCAATGGGGACATACGGCGGAAGCCACTTGGATTCCAGTGTGGACTCCCTACGTGCAGCATCTCTATCAAATCACTATAGGGATGTGGTAGGATCTGGAGGCTCCCCAACAAATGTCTGCACAGGCAGGGTACCAAGATGGTGAGAGTGATGGAAGGTCTCCGTTTTCGCGTCTATTGTACTTGTACGGACTTTTCGTGGACCACCGAGACGTCGTGGTTCCTGTGCCGGTCAACGAACCGCGTCTACCGGAACCAAAATTCGTCTCGTCAGGCTCTCCACACTGGCGCAGCCGCGGGCGGTCTCGCAAGCATTCTCGAGATACTTCTCGGGCGCCGCAACAGCAGCCGCATCGTGAAACGATGAATGGCTTGAACAATGGCAAACTAACTTGGCGTAAAGCCACGCGATGATGATAAATGTCGCATTATGTGCGGCTCGGGCATGTTCGGCCGAACTTCGATTGGTGGTGCACTGGAATATCCGTGCGGTGGATGACTCATCGCCATACTGACCAGACTGGATCCTGCATCGTTGCGCTTGTTTCGGGCGTGAGGTTCCCTGTTCCCAACGATCATTTACGTGCACTATTCAGCGCTCGTTAAGGAGGTACGATCACTTCCACGGGGTCAAAAAAGAGTCTAAATTGATTTTACCCACAACTGCTCTGATTGATGTTTACTTATATTGATTTATCGTATTATCGATTATAGTGTGCCAAATGTTGTGGTAAATGATGAGTTTATTGCACGTGAACAAATAAAAAGTGAAAAATTAGATTGTCAACGACTCGGTAGTAATGTTCCTAATAATATTAACGTAGTAACATTCAAGCCTATTAAAATAGGCTTGAATTATTTAGGCTTGAATTATTAAAATAGGATTGAATTACCTCAGCGGAATTAACACGATAGGCAGAATATAATTATACATATTATTGATACGTGATAAATGATAAAACTCCATAAATTGTTGTTTGCATATTTTGTGGCAGCTTCTATTCAAATCAATTTCAAAACAAAGCTGGGTTATGTTCGCCAAATGCATCAGCTGTCACTCGCGACGTTGCTAAGTCTGTCGGTGCTATTTCGTCGTTCTGACCATTTTCAAGCGGAAATTGAAACTTTCTTGTAATGGAGTGCTTTAACTACACGGTGAAGATCGATTTTCTTATTTTTTTACAATACCTATTATACCTAATCTATCGAATTTCAGTTTTTCAACGGATACGTGAGCAGAAAAACCACGATCACCGCACTTCCGGTTGACCGCCTCCATAAGCCGAACGTGCTTCGGTAACACAAAGTGCTCGACTGCAGTTTTATTGCGAAAAAACTAAACGGTCAAAATAGCTCAAATTGTGGCAATAGGCGCAAAAAGTATTCGTCAAAATCATATAAAGATTTCAAATTCGAAAGTTGGGTTGATAGTAATGATCGTACCCCCTTAAGTACGGTTGTGCTTTGAGTCTGTAGGAGCTTGAAAATTCAAAATTGCAGAGACAGTATCTAATTTCGACAACAACGAAAAGTTTGATAATTTGTTATTAATTAATGGATAAACATACGAAAAAATTATTCGGTCGTACGATAGGAAATGTTATAAATCGGACGGATAGGAAATGTTGTAAATTGGACGGATAGATTTAGAGATACGACTTACACGGTTCTGTAAAACAGTTTCGAGAAAAACGCAAAAAACGGTGAGTTGCAGCGGAGCGGTCTCCAGTGGCGCACTGGACAATCTAACCCTTCACAAAAATTGTCATAGCTTGGTCACTTTTTGGAATTTTTACAAAATCTTCGGTGCAAATTCACGTTAAGATCTTAGGCTATGGAATCAGACAATAAAGAAATCATATTTTTGAAATTTCAAACTTATGCAGTCCCTTTACAAAAATCGTGATAATTCGGTCGATTGTTGGAATTTTTGTAAAATTTTTCTCGCAAATTCAACTTACAACCCTAGGCTATCATAGTAGACTATACAAATAAGATTTCGGAAATTTCAAGCTTAAGCTGACCCTTCAGAAAATTCGTCATAATTCGGTCAATTTTTTTATTTTTTATTAAATCTTTTTTGCAAATTAAAGTTAAAACCGTAGGATACAAAACCAGATGATAAAAAATCATACATTTAAAATGTCGAGCTCATGCTGTCCCTTTACAAAAATCGTCATAAATCGTTCCATTTTTGACATTTTTATAAAATCTTTGCTGCAAATTAATGTTACGACCCTACGCTTTGATATTGGACTATAAAAATGATATTTCGGAAATTTCGAGCTTAAGCTAGCCCTTCAGAAAAATCGTCTTTCGGTCACTTTGTTAATTTTTCGCAAAATTTTTGTTGCAAATTAAATTAAAGACCGTAGAATATAAATCCAGATAATAAAAAATCATATTTTTGAAATCTCAAGTTTATGCTGTCCCGTTACAAAAGTTGTCATAATTCGGTCAATTGTTGGAATTTTTAAAGAATCTTTGTTGAAAATAAAAACTACGATCTTCAGCTATAAAATGAGACAGTAAATAAAACGTATTCTTGGCGCTTAAAGGTTATGTTGACTCTTTACAAAAATCATTATAATTCGGTCAATTTTCGAAATTCCTCCCAAATCTTTAACGCAAATTGAAGTTACGACTGTGGGCTATAAATCCACACAGTAAAAAAATCATATTTCTAAAACTTCAAGCTCACCCAACTTCTCAAAGTTTTTTTAAACACTTCGTTGATCGGCAACTGGACGGTCTTCGAAAATACCCGTGTACAGATGTTATCACATTTATCCAAAGGTGACTCGGAAGGCTTTGTGGTTCACACAATATTGAGTAAGGGCACGGGCTACTTTAAGCATGGCCGCCGAAGTCGAATGTCCTCAAAATCGCTTTCTCCATATATACAGGGTGTCCTGTTATGAATGAAAATCCTGCAACTGTCGATAGGTCGGATCATGTCCTACTAAATGCTAGAATTTCAGTTTAGTAAAGTCCCACGGTTTTCGAGATCACAATTATCTGCTTTTGGTTTTTCGCATGCCATTTCTACAAATAATAACATTTTTGACCACGTTGTTAAAAAATCTTTTGGTTATTTGTTTTATCTAGAATGGTCTTCTTTTTTACCTTAAGGCGGGATTCTACTTTGAAACTTTGAAAAGGCTAAATTGGATGAAAACACCCACCTGGAACACGTCGAAGGCTTATTATATGGCCCAGGCATCGCTGATTGAGGGTAAGATAATTTTTTCTACGATTTATCACTCACCAAAACTTTAAACGCGTTTTTCTCGAAACGACATTTTCAAGTACTGTGGTCGTGATAACTCAAAAAGTACTGAACCGATCCTTATGAAATTTGGAACACATATTCTACATGTGTGTACCAACCGACCTAACTACAATCAACTTAAAATTTTGATTAGAACTTTTTTTTTATTGCAAAAAAAGACCCAAAAAAATGCATTTTTTTTCGTATTTTAGCCGCCATTTTGTTAATTTTGCACGTATATAAAATATTCTAGTTAGGTCGGTTCCTGAAGACATACTGAACATGAAACTATTTGATTTTTTTGTTTCAGACCATCCGTCGGGAAGATTTCACGACCACGGCAACGGTACCTGCTTTTCGAGGCGTTGGCTTTAAACATATTTTACGTGTACAAAAAATGAATAAAATACATTAAATTTTTTTTTTATGTACTTAAAGAGTGTATTTATTGAACAGTTTAAACCCCATATCGATATCTTTAATAGTATTCTCAGAAAAAATTCACGAAAATAGCGTTTTTTTCATGGTTTCAAAGTAGAATCCTGCCTTTAGTGTTAAGGAAACTTTACGAGAAAAGATCTTGCGCAGAATTTTCATACACATCCATTTGAACATCTGACTTTGATAGCCTGCGGTGTAAAAACATTCTACCACGCATATTGTGCCAATAGCTTTACAACATTTCTTGGGAATTTTACTAAACTAAAATTCCAGCATATAGTAGGACATGATCTGACCTATCGACAGTTTCCGGATTATCCATTTCTAAAAGGACACCCTATATATCCGAGGATACCGCATACACGCGCTTAAATGCAAATTTGACAATTCAGTCAGTCACCGTCGACACAGATCGTTCGACATTCCACGCGTGTAGATGAGCCCTAAATTGACCCCTCGCTCCAACGTACCCCAATCGAACATTACGTAATATTTCCAAATGCATACGAATCTGTCTGCTCCAGGAACCGTAGTTTATTTTTTCCTTGCAAGTTCTCCATCGCGTGTCAGTTGACAAATTTTCTGTTTTCGCTGTCACAATACCGTGCGTAACATTTCCACCGAATCGCCAAAATACATTGGGTCTTGCTGTCATACGTGGTGCAAAAAAATGACTTTGACATCCGTCGGTGCAGTGGTTGGTTCGCCAATTCAGATTGGTCCAAGCTGCGATTTTGCGTCGACGCGTTTCGATGATAAAAACGAAAAAAAAAGAAAAGAAAACAAAAAATGGACCGACGGATATGACAGTCGTGACAGTAGGTTGATTTGTGTAATTGCTTCTGCCGTTTCTGAACATCGAGACACATTCGTCGCGTGCAATAATCCCGTTATTGTTCGATTCTCGTTATGGCAAAAAAAGAGAAAAAAATACGAGGCTGGACGCAGGGGATTCTCTGGTTCCTAGTGTCGCAGTTCACGTGACTGATTGAATAACGAAACGCTGGAAATTTCGCATCGACCAAATGGTAGTGGACAGGCTAAAGAGTGGAAGAGAAGGAGCGAGAGAGAGAGAGAGAGACCGAGATGGAAAAAAGCGTTCTCACCGACATTAAACGAGCTTTAAATTAGGAATGACGGATAGACAGGTGAGAAGAGCGAGCATGTGCCACGTGCGTGTCATGGGGTGGATTTCTCGCGCTCCCTGACCCGCAACACAGTTCTACCAATCTTGTTGCCAGACCTGCACGTTACGATCAATCATCGCTACTTTCCATCCCCATTGTTGCGGACTCTCCGTAAACTCCCCGCAAACTCGTAGACGCTCTCTGTACAATCGCTAGTTCGTAGGGTCGCTAGCCCTTTTCCTGACATACAATCCAACATGACACCTCGCAACATGGAAGAAGCAACTTCGGACTCGCGAATATTTCATTTTTGCATCTCCAAACGTTTGCCTCGTTTTCTCAGGAGTATTTGGCGCTTGCGTACAAAGAAGCACCGACTGCAGCTGCAGATATGCGACGAATATTCAAGGTCAATAAAAAAAAATGGAAACCTATATCTTTTATTCGCTGTCTTCACCCATGGTTGATTTTTTTTGCTATCTTTTCTTTTAATTCTATAAGATAAGAGTAAGGATTCCGTCTAACAGTGCCCAAGGGCGTCGCCAAGGGGGAGCAGAGGGGGCAGGTGCCCCCCCCTAGATATTGGAAAGCATGTATATGAGGGTCTGAAATGTCTAAATTTCCCCCACCCTTCCTTCCCATCTTGCCCCCTCCCCCTGGCCCATTAGTTGGAGACGTCCTTGACAGTGCCCACGTTCCTTATCGAAATATCCCGAAACACGCATGGAGTAGATCCAGACGGAGTGTCAAGTCATAAGACAACTTTTTGAGTCAACTTAAAAAAATGGAGGCTTATACTTTTATAGCAGCATCTTTATTGTACGTAGAAAATACTTTATTCTTGACCGAATTGATGTTTTATTTGGCCATTATTTTTGTTTTTCGAACAATGAGATAAAATGTGCAACTTTATGGCCTTTACTTGCAAGCTTACTAAATAAAATAACATTTTTCCGGGTGAAGCAGTCCGGTTTCACCAAACCGCGATCAGCCTGACACATCGTCCGGCAGCTCGGTTGGAAAGTCATCAAACGACGTAAAAATCAATCTCAAGTCTGTCAAAGGCCTCCAATTAGCGGGGGTGTGCTTTTCTCGATCGAAATCGATTGCGGGGACTTTGCTCCAAGTGGAGTTTCACCGCTCGTAGAAATTCGAGCGTGATCGAGTTCGTGTACGTACACCCACGCATAATTATATAAATGTATGTACATTTCGCAGTCTCGAGCGTGCTCCGAGTGTGTTTGAAAGGCAAAGCAGACAATATACGTATAGATGTCGGGAGTCCTGGGATGGCATTCACAACATCGTGCATCAGAGTCTACGTATACGGAGCGGTGAGTTGAGTTTAGGGCTGAGTATATAGTGACGTTGCTCGTGGGGGGGTTGAGGGCGCTGAATTAATTACCTATAACTGAGAGGGTTTTAATTAAAGTCCACGGAACTGTTTATGGTAGACGCGCGGAAATTCTGGGATGTGCGGTTGCGTGTGTATTTGTATTGCACGCGAACGTAGCTGTGCATACGTGTCTGCCTGCACGTGGATACGCGTAGGTACGGTGACTGTTGCGCGCGGACCAGTTGGGAATACGATGGTTAGTGCGGCGGTAATAGTTCGGCGTTTGTATAGGCAGAGGGCTAGGGGGGTTGCATCGGCGTGCAGCTTCTCCGAGGGGGATCAACTGATGCGTACGAGACGCAAGGAGCTTAAGCGAGTCGCGAGAGTATTGTACGTGCAGCGAGGTCGCGAGAGCAATAAAGACCAAGTGTCGGAGGTTGAGGTTCACCTCACGTCGACCTCCTCAGGGGATTTCCATGGGGAACAATACCTGACGGAGCATGCTACCCTTGCGAGAAAATCTGTCGGACTATGCGATTCCTCGCGTGGCCAGTTGAAGGTAACACGAATTGGTATAGGAGTCTATTGGAGGCTGGTTGGAGGTAGGGCAGGGGTTGCGTCAGCTTGCATTGTTTTCTATCGATCTGGGGCTGCGTGCCCGTAGGTTGACACAGCCAACGAACACACTGACGAGTAAGCCACTAATCAACATGGGTAGATTAGCTGGGGGGGTGTACAGCCTGGAAGGAAGTCATTTGAAATGGCTGTCTTAACATTTAGGTGAGTTGAAGCTTGCGGAAGGTTACAGCGTGTTGAAGGGACATGGATGGATGATTACTTTTCAACGTTGCGTAGGTTCACCGAGCCTGATGAGACCTTCAGGATCCTCCAGCTCCAAATCGAGTTTGCACTTGACTGATCTTACCGTGGTGAATTTGCCACCCTTTAAGCAGTACATGCACCGCTTCCGCCCTTTCTTGCGCCCTCCCTCTGTGACTTTGTCGAGTCTCCGGAATCCAATATGGGATGTGATGAAACCAGCCCGGGGATGGTTACATCTTCTCCTTCAGCAGCACGACAAGATGACACGGAAGACAGCAACCATCGCTTTCCACAGATACAGCGGTCAGGTTATACACAGCTATAGCGACAGTCGGAATCGGTGTACCAAGAACTAAAGCAGGCCGTGGTAATCCGACCATCGCGCGTATCGGTGGTCAATGTCACTGATCGGCGAACCGTTTCGTCCGCCGCGGAGTTCTTCGAGCGGAAATCGAGCATACATTTTCCGGAACATCAGCCATGTGTGTCTCGTTTATTTATTTATTCTTCACGTCCGACGGTCACGCTCGATTCGCGCGGGCTGGTCCAATTAAACACCCGTGTGAATTTCCCACGGTATCGCGACTACGCTGCCTGGACGAGAGCCTCCTCCCACAGCTGTCATTTGCTCCACTTGACGTTTCGCGGAATCCAATAATTTGTTATCAGGTGTTCAGAGGTGCCGGGGGTAGTTTGGCGATTCGTAGAGAAGCATCTGTCGGCCTTGATTTTCGAAGGTGCCATACTCGGTGTACCAGGATTCCAGCAGTACAGTCATCCAACCAAGTTCCTCAATCATTATTCTCCAGACTTTACTCGTTCTCCGTAACGTAAAGTCACAGCATACTGCACTTTCCTCGTTTATATAACGGCCTCCTCGTTAACGATCCTTCTCGTAACCTCGGGTCCGTCGTAAATCTCGATATCGCACGAATCTCCCGTAATTATCCGATACATCGAGTACAATCTTGACGATGTAATTATCCCGCGCCGAGATCCTCGTTTGTCCGAAGACTCGGACGTTCGGGCTTTTTCCGCAGATCACGATCTATCGACTGGAGGGACACGGCGTCTGCAGCGAGGACTTGGTGTGGACTCCAGGATGAGAAAATTGGAATTCAATTGAGGGCAGGGGACGAAGATGCAGCTCGAAGAAGGTCGCGAGCGAGTTAGCCATCGTGTAACCGAATACAGTGGGCAATTTAAATGGAAATTAAATCCTCCGGCAGTCTGATTCATTGGAAGCGCTCGCTGGACGATTACGCGATAAATTGGCCGGGAATTGTCGAGATATACATGTCGATATTGCCATCTACCATGAACAAGACGAGTTTTTCGTGCACCCGCTTGCGCGCAATGTGGACCTCGGGTCTCCGTATAGTCTCGTTCACCAACCGAGCTTTATCGTCGGGCAAAAAGTAGCTTCAGCCGGGGCTCCGAGATACGAAGTGAACAAAGTAGGCGAGCAAAGATACCAGTGCGGTAACGGGACACACGTTTGTACACAGATGGGGAGATAGGGCTCCATCCGAGGAGAAGGAGAAAGCTGGAGAGGGATAGAGCGGCTTGACATTGGATCTTAACCGCAGCTCGTTTCCGGGACGTGGCGTTCCGTCGTCAAAACAGCCGAACGGACAAGCTTTCCTCTCGTATCTGCCACGTTTCCGGCTTCGTGATGATGGTAACTTGCGAACTCACTCGAGCCACATGCGAACATTCCAGGTGCTGATCCTTATCGAGACGCGCTACCGTGCGCCTAAGCACACACACCGTTTGAATCGAACTTAATTTTGTGATAATATCTCAAGCGACGGGCTCCCGGTGGTGCTTTTCTTCCACGAATGATGCGATAACGCGAGAAGCGAAAATGCCAGTTGAATGCCGCCATTTTGATGGTGTGTGTCACTTTTCCTACCACATGGTACATACATGCGGGTATACATGTAGAAACGCGGTTTGGGCTGACTTCATGTGGGTTGGAATCACTTAATAAAGGCTGGAGTAACTTATCTCCGGATGAGGAAGGAATGACTTCACAATTTTTCACCGATAAGCCTTTTTTGGCAGTTTCCGCTTTATTTCAGTCCACTCACGTGAACTGGCTGACTCTTTCATACGTGACGAGCGAAGCTCCCTTGGCTGACCAGATAAGAATTCTACCATTCACCGTGTAGCTGCTTCTTTTTCACCTATTTTTGGGAGTTCATGTCCAAAAAACGTGCACGGTTTTCTATTCCTCTTCATTTCCATCCCGTGATGATGCCTCGTATGTCCTCTTGGAGGAATGATGTTCTGTTCTCTTTGGGGCACGGTGTCCAAAAGGCTGGCACAGTTTTCTGCTCCTTTCCATTTTTATTCCGTGATGATCCCTTGCATTCACGTCTTTAGGGAATGATGTCCAAGAGTCGTGAACGGTTTTCCATACCTTTCCATTTTCATTCTGCGATGATTCCTCGTATGTCCTCTTTGAGGAATGATGTTCTGTCCTCTGTGAGGAATAGTATCAAAAAGACGTGCACGGTTCTCTGCTCTTTTCCATTTCCATTCCGTGATGATGCCTTGCATTAACGTCTTTAGGGAATAACGTCCAAGAGTCGTGAAGGGTTCTCCATGCTTATCCATTTCTATTCCGTGATGATCCTCGCATTCACCTCTTTGGGGGATGATGTCCAAAAGATGTGCACGATTCTCTGTTCCTTTCTATTTCCATTCCGCGATGATTTCCCGCATTCAGATATGCAGCACGGATAAGCTATGACGCAAAAGGGTAAGATATTTCGGTATTTTTCCCATTGATGATCCGTATGCCCTTTAGTACTTTTGCCACCATATCATTTTTACTTTTTACCCCACGTTTGTCACTGACCAGTCTTTAGTTGCACGGAGATCCACCAGGGATTTGCACAAAGCCACGCTTCTCTGATGCACTACTGCATCGCCTTTGCACGCTGGCACAGGAAGACTGTAGAATACCTGCACCATTACAGGTGGCCATAATTCAGATTTTCAGCTTCGTTACCATCTGAGGTTCAATGAAGCTGCCTCCCACTTGGTCCTCCCGTACCCGAAAACTGTAGAATACCTGCACCATTACAGGTGGCCATAATTCAGATTTTCAGCTTCGTTACCATCTGAGGTTCAATGAAACTGCCTCCCACCTTGAACCTCCCGTCTCAGTATTGGCCTGCGCTATCACTGGGCTGTCATTTGGCTGTCACGGTCGCATCAAGCCGATCCGATTATAAAATTGGAAAGCACAATATGAAGCTAAAGAATAAGTAACATTGATCGAAAGTATATATCGGTTGTTATAAAGGATATTCGCGCGATTTGCAAATGTAGGCTTAGGGGCAGTTTCCGAGACGAATCGATGAATGAAGCAGGCCAGATGGGATAAAGTCATAGTTGACGGGGAAGCGAGAGCGAGGGTGAGCGTCAGAGGGTGACTATCAGAGTAAAAGTCGATCTTGTCTCATGGACTGGAAGCACTTTGGATATTTTCGTGTCTTTCGTTGCTTGCATCGAAAGGAGAGTGATGGGGTGGGGAAGAGTAGGAAATAGAGGTCAAAAGATGATGAGTGAAGTTTCGGGCGTGGCTATTGTCCCTTGAGAGCTTCTTCTCGTCCTGCTACCTCGTGCCACTTCTGACACGATCCCAACCCCTCGCTCTTTCTTAAGTGTGATGTTAATGGCGCTTGTCGGAGGCTCATCGGTAACTGGGTTTGCCATAATTTCCGGGAAAATTTCGCCAACATCGCAGGCCATTAAGCACATTCAAGCTTCGCGAGTCTTTACCACGTCCCTGTACTTTATAGCACATGTATAAACGGGGGGCCTCTTTCTCTGGCTTTTTCTCCGTCGCCTCGGCACATGCTATCATATGCCCATGTAGCCAATAGATCCCATCCATGTACAAAATATACATACGCCAAGTACTGCTTACTCTTATACGGGATACTTTGAGGTAGAAGAGACTTGAAATAGAACAATCGGCAAATTAGACTTTTCTTTCAACCCCACGATAAAAAAAATGTTCAATTCGATGATGGCTTGACATTTTTCAATCCCACGATAAAGAATGATAAATTAGATATCAATTTTACGATCTCTTTTACTGTTACAGCACATTTGTCACTTCACTATTTTCGCTTGGATAAAAATTCCACACGGTGTTGGCGACAGCCTTTTGGAATCTACCACCAGTGGGGAACTGTAGAAGATCTGCCATTGGGAAGTCGGTGAAGCGGTTGCCAGTTCAAGTATTGACTGGGGTGTCAGAAGAGATCGCGACGGCCGTACATCAACCGCACGTCGGTCATCGGAACAAAGCTTTCTCTGTGAGAAAACAAGATGGCACACTTCCTACGGAATGCCTCATGTATTTTATGTAAAAATACATAGGAAGTATCCGAAGCCAGAGAAGGCTGGCCATCGGCCAAACGTACCGCCACTTGCTGCCTCGAAGAACGAGAAAAACTGGAAAGCTCGGTGCCACTCGGCTTGGCCTTTTCTCTCGCTCACACTGCCTCCCTACCTCTTTCGCTTCCCTCACCAGCCTATACTATGGCCAATGTAGAGAGGCCAAGGTTTTTAAGCGGCTGCGGTTAAAGAGCCGTTTATCACCTGACGTCTAACCGAATGGCTCGTCCTGGGATAACTCGCGCGTGTGCTCAACTTTTCTCTCCTTCCTACCCCACCTTCCGCCATCCTCTTCTCGCTCTCTCCATTCCAACGACCGTTACTACTTTGCGCCATTTTCTCATACCCCCATCCCTTAATCGCGGCACTTCGAATATCGAAAACCACAAACCCTGGCTGAACTTTTCGCCGGAGCGATTACATACTTTTTTTTCAATGCTTTACCCCCTTTACGTGCTTTCTTTCTACCATAAATTTGAAGTTTCCGTGCGGTTCGATCGCCGTGACTAGTTCGAAACGGGTAGCGTTCCTTCGCGAAATGACCGTGGATAAAATGCCAATAAAACCATTAGCGTTTTCGAATACAAAATAAACAAAGAACAGACAAAGCCGTAGAAGGAGAGTGGAGGTGCGGTAACTACTTGGATGGGTGACCGCTCAGCCGTGCACGGTTTGGTGCAATGACTACCGAGCGACTCCTTAATGCACCACCCCGAATGCATTAGGGGTAGTGCATTAAGGGGTCTGCGTAAGCTTGAAATTAGAAAAAATATTCTTTTTCATAGCATAGTTTTTTTGCCTAGGGTGTTTAATTCTCAAAAAAAGATTTCGTAAATATTCTAGAAATTTTCCGAGTTATGACGATTTAGCCTTTTTTTGCATTTTTCTCGAAACGGTGTAAAGCGTGTTTCAAAATTTGTTCGTCCGGTACATTTCAAATTCGGACAGAGCATAGCTTGGAACATTTTCTGTCGCATGACTGATGATATTTTAATATCTTTATGCACTTGTTAACAACAAATGACTAAAGTTGTTTTCTTGGACGAAAATCGAAGCGTTTTTTCTACAGCTTGCAATTCCCGTAATTTTCAAAATTTCAAAACAATATCCGTCCTTACGACAGTTTCGTCGTTATACTAAAAGTACATAAAAAATGATTCGCTATCACCCTAGATGCTAGACCCACCTAGGTCGATTGCACTTTCTTCAAATGATAATAACTTCTTGGTTATCAATATTTTTCCATTAAAAAAGTCTCAATCTCGGCAAGAGTATGTATTAATTGTGCGTAAAATTCCGGCTCCGTCATCCCAATACCACCAGACATCACCAGAAAAAAATCTTGAAAAAGTCGACCTGTTCTCCGGCCCTCAAGCCGATGAAGACTCGTCAAGAATTTATGGAGGTGGGCAACACTCTGGGAGGTCTCCAAAGAACTGGAGGATACTACAGTGATAAATCAGCGGCAGAAGTAAGAGGGATGACGTCAAATCCGGCAAGACCGGACGAAAAGAAATTAGAAATAATAAAAAATACAAAAGTCGAAAAATCTTATCAAGTCTGGGATATTTCATGGAAGAAAATCGTACTCGATTCGCGTCGTCCAATTATGGTCAAACGGTTGAAAATACCATAACCAAGACGTCTGTAACCTCCACTCATATTTTACGAGATCGCTAACGAGGCTCGTTTCGCGTTACCCTGGATCGATATTTCGAGCTCGTAAAGAAGAAATTCACTCGCATCATTCGACCGCGCGAAGCCGCTCACGTGATGAGATTCTCACGAGTGTCGCTTACGCGTCAGGTCGAACGAGGTCGATTTTTTTTCATGGTCGCTAGTGCTCTATCTCTTTTTTTTTTTTTTTGATATTTCGCTCACATTCACGTGAGCCTTTCACGGACCTTTTTCATGGTCATCAGCCGTTTTTTTATACGACTGTCGTTCAACGTGGGATGGAGAAAATCAAGTCGCATTCATCATTGATTAGGTCGTCCGGTTTTTCCTTTCACTTGAGATATGCGGAAAATTTGCGATTATTTTTATTTCATTTGTTTCTAAAGATCGCGTTATTAGATGATACGAAATTATATGAAACGGTAAATTCGCGGACATCAATATCATGAGTGCTCTATTTTTTATCGCCGTCATTATGAATAACAATGATAATTGCTGTTTTCATGATAGATGCATGATAATAATAATTTTTAACGATACAAACCATTATCAGTACTGTCGTCGTTAGTATTATTCCCATTATTTCTTATAAGAAACACCTCGAAGACGATTTTTTCATATGGCGATAGGAATAACAAGAATTATAATAATACGAATAATTGCTGTTATTATGGAGCAGCCGGGTGGTAACTGAGGGCTTATGATTATCACTGTTATTAACATTATGGTTACTATTATTGAAAAGTTGTCAATTTAGCAGATAGGCAGAATGCGAACATTATCATTATATATTATTTCTTTACACATATAAATATATACACACACACACACATCCAACCCAAATTTCCGAATACTTTAGTAATTGCAAAACTTTCGATCACTGGAAAATTGCCAAATAATGTCAGAACAATAATGGTTCATTGCGTTTTTTATTTTACGAAGATTTTATATAGCTGTGTATAATTAATAATATTATTCTAATATAATTTTGCAATTATCCAAAGTGATTGAAAGTTTTGTAATTATCTGAAGGGTCAGGAAACTTTTGGCCTGTAGTGTGTGTGTATGTGTGTGTGTATGTGTGTGTATATATATATATATATATATATATATATATATATATATATATTGGTCATGGGCTATAGGACATGTTTTTCACTATCAAATAACCCAGTAATGTTTTATGCAAAACTGAACTATTTTAGAGATATTATTATAATTTTTTAAAAGTAAGGTGTAGGCAACTTGAAAAATAAATGAAAAAAACTGCTGTATGGTATGAAACTGTTTGTTATTTTTGGTACATTATTAATAATAATAACATATTACTAATATGCTATTATATATATATATATTTATATATATGTTACTGCATGTTACTGTAGTGAATATAAAGTTAATTATATCACTTTTATATAGTATCAATGTCATTATGAATATTTTCTACCTATTAGTATCAACAAAAATAACATGCTCCAGAAGCTCTCTTATCCTTGTTTTCCTGTTAAAAGAAAATCGCGTCAAGGATTCTCCTCCATGTACGAGATACGATTGGGAAGCCAAATGAAGAGATTTTCCTCTCGTGGAGAATGAAACCGCTAATGCATCGTGTCAAATATAACTTCTGCTACAACGTTGTATTTCGAGGGAAATCTCTTAACCGTTATAAATGCGGTCCATTCAGATCGGCCACGATGCAATCTTTCCTGACTCGGGATGCTCTCGCCAGACCTCTCTGCCAACCCTTTTCGTTGCTTGAACCCTCTTGCTCTGTGAACTAGTACTGCGGAACAAAGGCGGGAGATACCTTTATCTCTGTTCTTCCTGCCCCCGTCTCTCTCTTCTCCGCCCTTTTCAAGCCTCTCTCCGGCGCTCCGTTTCGCCGTTACTACTTTCTCACCACTCTAAATATTCATAATACCAGACCGCATATCTAGGCCATTGTTTCGGGATCCAGCGTTGGAAATACCGGTACTCGATTCTCCTCGGTACTGGTGCGGTGGCTCTGCGGATGGGCGGGTATATGCAGCAAGCACGAGAGCTTTTCATCCCCTTGTGCGAGCTCGCCCGTTCGCGACGTCTGCTCTCTACTTACCGTTACCCATTCTCCGTTCGTCGCTACTTCGATTTCCCTACGCCTACAAATTTTATATTTTTTTTCGAGTGGCACACCCCTACTCGGGTCCAATGGTTTTTGGCTCGAGGGAGTACCATTTCTTTTATTTCAAGAACTATTCACCGTATTTATCCAGCTGCCGTGAGAGAAATCGTTTCATTTGATTTCACATTTTTCTCGACCTCCTTTTATTATTTGTAAGCCTTCTGAATTCGATTTTGGAGCACCGTCAATGTCAACGCCAGCCGGATGTACTTCATGTTGGGAAGGGTGTTTCTTGCGGTCATTGTTTACCTGTTTGATGGCGGTGGACGTTGTAATGCTGCGTTGGCCCGGGTCGATACTTGGATGGGTGACCGCTCGGTCGCGCATTGGCTAGGGACGACTACCGAGCGGGTGGCCGCGTCATTGATTTTCCAATAGTAACGCAACTAGAGTTCGATGCGATGGGTCACAGAGGCGAATCAAGGAAGAGGGGAAAACCAAGTGACAAGTGTGGGGTCAGAATAAAAGTGACGGAATCAGAGATCAGAGAAAACATACATTAACGCCCTTATTGGTATAGAGGCCATTGTTGTTATACATTGCTATTATTAGTATTATTAGTATTATTATAGATTTTTATCGCTCCGGGCAACGCACTCCCTCAACTGGCACTGGGAAATATTCATCCACCCACAGTGGTTAGGCGCCGCCCGAGTCGAAATTTAGACCCTCCTTTAAACCTCCTTTCGATCCCAATTTGTCATTCAATGGAGGTTCAAGAGGTTCAAATGGAAATCTCAAAAACATGTATATCAGAACCTACTGAACCTCCAAAAGTGGCAGAAATTGGACTTTTTCACTCAAAGGAGGTATAGTAGGTTCATCTGAACCTCCTTTAAACCCTAGTGAGCCTGATTTAATGCTTACGCAAACCTATAGACCCTCTTTTAAGCCTCCTTTCGCCCTACTAACTCTCCTTTGCCGCCTTTCACCGCCCGAGTCGAAATTTAGACCCTCCTTTGAATGCTCGACTATTTCCTTTGTGACGCACAGACCGCCGCCCTCCTTTGACTCCCCTTGAACCTATATGGAGAAATTTGCACCGTAGGCCAAAACGAGGTTGTGTAGGTTCACGCAAGCCGAGCCCATAGGCCTAAAGGAGGCTCAGGAGGTTGAATAGAAGGTTCAGTAGGGCTAAAGGAGGGTCGCCAACGGTGAAAATTTCTCCATATAGGTTCAAGGGGAGTCAAAGGAGAGCGGCGGTCTGTGCGTTACAACGGAAATAGGTTCTCGAGCATTCAAAGGAGGGTCTAAATTTCGACTCGGGCGATCTTAATCTTATTTTTACGGCTTTAAGGAGGTTGCTCAGCTATCGCGAAATAGTAAGAATTTATTGAAATTTATTGAGGATATTTGCGAACAGGTGTTACGACTCGGGGTGAAATTTTAAGTACTTCGTCTGCGTGATTGTTGAGTAATTAATTATCGCAGTTTGGCTCTTATACATGAGCGACATAGCAAAAGCTTCATGAGAACTCTGATACGACTGTCGCAACGTAATAAAAATAGTAAGAATTGAATGGCAATAGGCGGAAAAAATTCTGGAGATTTTTAGGAATAATTTCATCGAAGAGTACAGCGTTATGTCTGTCTCGTTATCGAGATGATCGGGAAATAGGACAGGAGGCCAAGTCGGCCATTTTAAAAAGGCGCCACAAATTGAAGCGCACAAACTATTGCCTCCTTGCTATCAATTTATTACCGCGGTTTGATGAAGAGTATTCAAGACCTCAGGCTACAGTAACGGGTATAAAATCATGTGCGAATTTAACATTTTTTTTTCTTATGAAAAAGTGATTCACTCATAAAATTAATTACACATTTATTTAGTATGAATATCAAGCTGTTAGAATTGTTTTTTTTCGGTGTACGAAATGGCCGACTACTAATATTTTCCTTTGTTATCTTTTTTAGGCGCTTCGCGGCGTGACATTTAGCATCCACAATTTTTTACCTAGAACAAAAAACAAAAATTCTCGTCAATCTACATTAGAATACCTAGAGAAGTACGTTTGGAATTTAAAAAATATCGTTTTATTCAATAATTGTGGGTACTTGAACTTAAGAAATGAATTTTCAGTGAAAAATTTCGTTATAACTGCTCATAAACTGCTCATAAAATAAAAAGTTTTCGATTAATCAGAAATTTCGTACGTACTTCTCTGCGAAATGCAATTAGGAACATTACTTTTAAATTTGAAGTAAATCAAGTGAAAATGTTTGAAGTTATTTGTCACGCCAATTAGAAAAAAGCTGTTTCGAGAAGTTTCGACTAGTCGGCCATTTTGTGCATCGAAAAAAAAATATATATTTTCTAACAGCTTGATGTTCATACTAAATAGATGTGTAACTAATTTTATGAGTGAATCACTTTTTTATACGAAAAAAATTGTTAAATTTATTTTATAGCAAAGTCTATAGCAAAAGCAAAGCTACTTCAGTTTCCATAAGGCTGCGTGTAATTTGTGAATCCTAATTTATTAGTAGCCAGCTTCCTAATCGTCGTGAAATTTTTACACAAACTTTCAAATGTGCTACATAATGACGTATCCAATTTAAAAAATTTTATTACCATTTTCAATTTTGGACACATCCTTAAACATATGCGTTCCACTCTTGCCGCCTGCCCCGCAAAGACCCTGAGTAGCCTCCTCAAGATTTGATTTTTCCAAAATTTAATATTATTGTTCAACAAAATTTTCAAGATTTTTGAGATTTGATAAGCGGAAAATTCGTTCTTTAAGATTTCGGTATCGTATTTTCTGTTATTATGATTAGATTATTTTTATTATTTTCATTACTTCTGTAATATATTTTTTCTATAATTTCTATAATAATAATAATAATAACTTATATTATAAATACGCAATAGAGGCCGGACTTCCCATCGATAGTTTGATTTCCAATCGTCGCAATCATCCATCTCGTTCTAAGCAGCAAAAAACAAAAACAGTCCACTTCGTAAGTTTCGTGGCACAAACGGTGATACGCGTCGAACGGTCGCGATATCTTTTTATTTTTCATGAACGTGGATGTAATGGAAGTGTCAAGTAGAAACGGGCCATTTTGGTCAGACACGTCATTCGTACATTAGAATTCAGCTATTGCGTTTCCAGCGAGCATTGAGTTTAATTGGAAAAGGCGGTCCCCGTGTAATGGCTTTTCTCGCGAACGAAGGGGAACGGTGCGGGATAGGGGAGGCAAATAAAAAGTAAGAGGTATAGCGAGAGAGTCTCTTCATCAATGGTCGTCGAGGGTACACAGTGACATCGCTTTTCTCTCGTAGTATAAAACTCGCTCGTGTAAAGAATGGTGGATGAAGAACCTTCGATAGAATAGTTCGAATACCTTTCGTGATAAAAGAAAAAAACTCCCTTTTCCTACCCCCCCTCTCTTTCCTGGTGTCATTGTATATCTCGTGCGGTCTTTACTTAACAGGTTTTTTTATCGATCGTTTTACCCTCCCGGACTTCCGGTATACTGGTGAGAAACTCGATATTTTGTAGGAAACACCATTCGACAAGGAGAGAGGAGAAGACGATGGGTAAGGGCGATAAATAACTTTGTAAGACGGCAAGAAGAGAGAGAGAGAGAGGGAGGGAGAGAGAGAGTCGTTGTTCCTCTTATGGTAAAGCTTGTTACGTTGTACGTACCTAATATATCGATGTACCGGTCTATACAGGAGAGAGAATATTTTCTAGATTGGGCACATTGCCCTTACGCCCTTACGCCAGATATCTGTGAATCGATACCACACTTGACCGCCAATACATGTGTGTGTATGTACAAACGTACCAATCGTCTTTTCCCGCGGAGCTTCGAGCATAGAAAATTTAATGTAGCGCATGCGAGAGGGAATATTTCTGACCGCAGCAATACGTGCTTTCTTATATATCCTTGAAGCTTTTCCGCTTGTGAAAAGTCAGCAGTTTCGTTCAATCTTCCAAACGAAATATTTCCGATAATACATCTCGATGCTGTATCGTGTATATAGATATGAACGTGTAAAGACGATTGTTCTTCTCGTAAAGATATTATAGCAACTCGAAGAAAATGAAAAACAAAATAACACACAAAAGAACTCTAAACCATGGCAATAATTATTTTGCGTGATAAGGCAATTTGGTAACGTATTTAATCAAATATATCGAAAAAAGTGGAGCGTTGCGATTATGGATAATTCGAGGATGAGGTAGTTTAGGTTTGAGAACAATTACCTATGGACAATTATTTTTGCAATATTGGCGACTCTGAGATGATCTGCATAAGCTTGGGAGAAACAAGTCGGTTGGTAATATTTAGGTAATTATGCATAAGTGGGGCACGATCGCAATTTCAGAGGCAACATTTTTTTTTAGCATAAACTACTTTATTTGGTCACCAGTAATGACATTCCGGCGGGGCGGCTGACAAACCCAAACCCAAATTTTTTTCGGTTTCGAAAGTGTATTTCTAAACAAAGTATTAGTTCTTTAAGATTCCTCTTTAAGATTTCTTTTATATTGTCTATCTCCTGTTGCAACGCCACATAAAATTATTTGCGTTTGTGATCGCCAATCCGCCACTTTTGAGAAACTTCACTTCTCTACAAATGACTCCGTGATTTTGTAACACCTTCAAACTATGATTTGCGTCCACATTTAATTTTCTTTATCATAGAATTTTTGGCTCTTTTTATTTTATAAATAATTGTGGTTTTTTATTTTATGTTTTTTTTTGTATAAATAAAGTGATTTTCCAGACCATAAATTTTCGTTTTCATCTCATATCGTAACACAATTTTTTTCTATTGAAATGCCCTATTTTATCACGTATTTCCGGGAACTTCAAAAGCCCATCATTTTTTATGAGGGAATGACTGCCGCGATTTCTCTTTGGCACTGTATTCGGGGAGGCTTTTTCTATGAATCCCCCACCTTCGATATAGACGTTGAAATGTTGAAAAATGCCCTGTCTTATCACGTGTTTCCGGGAACTTTAAAACCCCATAGCTTATGGTATTAATAGAAAATGTCAGCCACCCCCGATGTAATATCACTTACTATAATAGAATCAACTTCATGGCGGAAAAAAAATTCCATCGACATTGGGGTAGTGCCAGACTTATGCATAAATACCAATATTTATTCTGACGAGAACGTTGCAATTACGAGATCAGGATTTTTTAACACAACTAATACATCATCGTTCCAAGTTTGAGTTTTTTTTTAGGGAAACACATTGATAAATAACGAAGCTATTATTGTTTACAGGCTTATACCTGGTTGACATTTTTGAAAACATCAATTTTAGGTTTTTGATGGGTTCTCTAAATATAACGTATAAAAAATTTTGTCTGAAAATTTCAAGCGGATGCGTTGGAAATTTGAGGAGTTATCAGTGTTTATATGTAGGTTTCGGAAACCGGCGGACCTTAAACGAGTTTTCCTCAAAATGCCGTTTTCCAAATCGGTGATCACGATAGCTCATAAATCACTGCACCGATCAACTTCAAATTTTACAAGCTTTTTCACATATGAAAAAGCCTGCTTGAATGAAGAATTTTTTTTTAATGCAGTCATGTTTTTTTAAAATAAAAATAAAGCGTTTTTTTTCACTAAAAATTGATACTTCTACTTGGGACTGCGGCCATTCAAAAATTCAATGTTTTATTAAATCTTTCGTCCAAACATTAGATAATTTTGTGCAGAAACTACATGCGTTTGTTTTTGTATTTCGGATGATTTGTTTCCGATCAACACCTGTCAAACAGCGGTCTGCACGAACCATTGTATCTGTCGCATTTATAAATATTTTTCAATACGAAAATTCTAATAAATGCTTAAAGCTATACTGTATAGTTTAAAGGCAAGAAAATCTGAACATGTTTCCCCAGAAGAAGTTCACGAAAATTCCTCCCTTTTCCGGCTACGAGCCAGGTGGAAGCCGTTAAACAACGTGCCCCCGTTGCTGCACGTCCAATCGGTGGGGGTGGTTCTGGCCCCTACGGTGATCTGAAATGACAAATGAAAAATGTACCTTTAGTACAATAATAGAACATTCATATGACCGGATACTTTTTTCGATACTCGAAATTTATGAAAATGACACACTGTAAAAAAGAACGTTCAACGTACGACCACAAAACAACTTTAATTATTACGAATGGGTAAACATATAAATAAATTATCTAGTCATATGCTATAATATCTCATAAAGTATGCTCTGTCAAAATTTGAAGTGAATCTGACGATTAGATTTTGCAATACGACTTGCACCATTTCATAAAACATAATTTCGAGAAAAATGCAAAAGAAAAAAGTGCGAATGGCAGCAAGGCGGTTCGCTGTAGTGCAGTGGGTCTTCCGGCCCTTCATGAAAACCGTCATAACTAGGTCAATTAAAAAAATATCTACAAAATCTTTTTTTGCAAATTAAAGTCAAGACCTATGAGTCGATGCAGTAAAAAATCGAATTTTTCAGATTTCGCTCATTCACATCAATCGTACGTCTAGTTTATGACCTTTCACAAACATCGTCAGTACTTCATCAATTATTGGAATTGAAACATCTCAATGGCAAATGAAATTTATGATCCTAGGCTGTAAAACATTCTCGATAAAAAGTTGTATCTCAGAACTTTCAAGCTTACGCAGCCCCTCAAGTGACCAGGATAATCTTGTGGGAAAGTTGCCGCCGGTTTATACCGTTGACGGATTCTTGACTCTCTGACGCTCGCGGAAGAGTATATACATCGTTTAATAGATGAGAGCTTCGGGGACAGTTATGATTGCACAAGAGGGCAATTAGGATGGTTTAGAAAGGTTCTCCGATATCAAGAAAAAGCTGCGGTTTTCTTGCTCGCCGACGAGTCACGAGAAAATAAAGGAAAGACGCGCGGGGGCGAGAGTACATGGCGCAAAGAGGAGACGATGATATCTTCGGGGCTTTACCACGGGGGAGTCTTTTTCCGTGGTCTCTCTTGTCTTTCCTCTTTCAAACTTGCGACGTTCTGAGCGCCAGAGAAGTCGAGGGAGAAGAGAGGGGAGAGAGAAAGAGTGACAGAGAGAGAGAGAGAGAGAGAGAGAGAGAGAGAGAGAGAGAGAGAGAGAGAGAGAGAGAGAGAGAGAGAGAGAGGAAGAGAGAGAAGGAGAGAGGAAAAAAGAGCAAGGGCGAGTAAGTAAGAAGAGAAAAAGGAGGAAACGACCTTTCCGAGGACTCTTCTGGGTCTCTTTTGATTAATACGTTTTCCACGAGTCCGGAATGTCTCGTGATACTTGCAGACCTCTATCAGCCTTTTTCCCCCTTCCCACAAAGATACAATTCTCGCATTGTCCGGTGAGCCGAGGGATCTTCGTATTTGTAAATTTAATTGTTCAGACGAGCAATATACGTTGACGAGGGACATAAAAACAACAAATGGTCTCATTCGTCGCAGATTGGTCGCAATTCAATTTGTAAAATATGTGGGGTGGGTGGTTTCCGGTTTATATAGTACTACCCTAGGAGGAGAGGAAAAGACGCGGGGACTCTCGGTGAAAAAAAGTTTATCGCATGGTTGGTCGTATTCAGTTGTGGAAACTAGGTACTTCGAAGTGAGTGAGGTGTCACATGCGACTGGAAAATAGACGTCGGGGTGTAATCGTGATACCAGAAAAGCTCGTAGTTTTTGACGGTGAGCTTGTCTACTCTCTTTCTCTCTCTCTCTCTCTCTCTCTCTCTCTCTCTCTCTCTCTTTCTCTCTCTCCCTCTCTCTTTCTCCATTTATATATGGGCACGGATCTTGGCATACTTGCCAATACTCAAACGGCGTAGAGTCGTAGGTACAGCGTTTGCACAATGTTTCACGAGGCAGCTTTCAAAGAACTTTCGTAAATCTGGTTACCATAAATATACTAGCTTTCCACCTGCGGCTTCGCTCGCGCAGACGTGTGTCGAATGCTCTTTAATGAAATGTGCCCCTGAAATGTTTCATTACGAAACGCGTAGAATTGTGTTGAAGGGCATCGATACTAAGTTTCAAGTCAATTTAACCAGATGTTTATCTTACCATACAAACTATGGATATCATACAAACTAGTTACCATACAAACTATGCCTTTTCCCCTTACCATACAAACTATCCCTTTTCCCCTTAAGGATTGAACTTCCAAAAACGCTGAAATTGCATCACTCGTGTCTAGGATCAGTTATAAAAATTTTAAAGTCAATTTGATCCATTTTTTATTTATTTTTCGTATAAACGTTGTCACCTCCTTTCAGTTGGGGGTTGAATTTCGAAAAACGCTAAAATACGTCTTTCATTAATCGTGTCGAAGAGCATTAGTACTAAGTTTCAAGTAAATATTCTGACCAGTTTTTTTTTAAATTTTCCATACAAATTTTGCCACCCCTTTTCCTCAACCTTAGGGGTTGATTTTATAAAAACGCTGAAATACGTGTTTCATTAATTGCGTCGAGAAGCACGAATACGAAATTTCGGAAAAATAGTAAATATCCGGAGCACAAGTTGAGCTTGGGTGGAAAATGCATAAAACAGGCCTAAAACGCATCTATAATTTTTTTTCAGAATTTTGGAAACGGCTCGAGTGGACTTTTGTTTTTTTTTCCAGTCGCAGAAGGGCAAGAGGTGGGAGAAGAAATTTTAAAAAAATTTGGTGTTTTTTGACGTCCGGAGTAAGGTTTTCTACTATGGAAATCTATAATCAACGATAGTGAGGAAAACTGGCTGTTTTGAGGCCGTCTCATATTTATTTTAATGTATGGTTATTTGGGGAAAGGTTGATCCTCAAAATGACCTTATAAATGTTCTGATATTTAGGTAAAGTTGATTGCGAAGCCATTGGGGCTAACATAATGTTGAGTATGGAGACCATATGTTACTACGAGGATGGTCCAGAAAGTCGAATGTCTTCATCTTTATCTTAATATGTGTGTGTGTGTATGCGCGCAAAATGTTATAACTTTATCATACAGTGCTGATGAAAATATCGTAAGTCAAGTGACTTTACGTACCGGAACCTTAAGGCTACGAGGTTTTGGATGTTATCAAGCTACATCCATACGTATATGTGCACTTACGGGCACACGCATATAAATTCACACGCGTATATAGATATGTGAAAAACCCAATGCGTAAACTGCCTGAATAATCCGAGACGCAATTCGCGTTGACTTTTGCACCGATGTAAATGCGAACTAACTACGTCAAGGCAAGAACAACACAGGAATAAAAGTTTCGTTTGAGAGAGTTAGCTGACAGACGGGGGTACTCTCCACCTATGATGTTTCAAGTGTGTGTCATTGCATATACATGTGTGTGTGTATATGTATATGTATGGGGTATTCCAGCTCAACTCACAATCAGACGACTATTTCTCTCACTATCGTTGATTATAGATTTCGATTGTGGTAAATCTCACTCTTGGTGTCAAAAAATATCCAATTTTTTACGAACTTTTCCACCTGGACAGTTTACGAAATTCTGAAAAATGTTGCCACGTTTTAGACCTGTTTTGTGCATTTTTCACTAAAGCTCTAACTGCGATGCCGATATTCACTATTTTTTGTGGGAAACTTTCGATTTTGGTGATGATTATTTGACAGTTTGAGAGTGAGAAGAGTACTTATTCGGTCTTGCAAGTAGAAAAACTTAAAAAATATGGTTTCAGATGGAATTCAAGGGTGGGTTGTAAAGGGTATGTTAAAATGACCTGACATTTTAAATTACGCGCCATTTTTTTGTGGCGAACATAGAGTACTGATCATTGACAACTGGCATCAGGAAGTATTGAGGTTTAGTTATGGAGCATTACACGATCGAGCATAGAAATTGTTATTTGCTGAATTGTTACTGCATAGTTATTATAGACGAAGTTTCATGGTCGTGTTATCTCGCGCTGCGGTGATGTCAATTGGCCACCAAAATCGTGCGATTTCACGCCATTGGACTTCTTTCTTTGGGCTTTTCTGAAAGGAAAAGTGTATGCCAATAATCCACAGACAATTCCGGAGCTCAAGGAAGCAATTGGACGCAGCATTAATGAAACAAGTGGGCAATTATGGCAAAATGTTATTGAAAATTTCGTCAAGCGAGTAAACGTTTGCAAACAGGCACGCGGCGACTATTTATCGGATATTGTGTTCCACACATAATCTCAATGTTTGTACCTTTTATTAGAAGATAAATATTCGTACTTTAAAAATAATCAATCCGTTTCATTAATAAATAAAAATGTCAGGTTATTTTGTGATGCCCTATATGTAGACCAAAAAAATACTCTGCCGGGTAATCATGCCCAAAATCGAAATTCCACAAACAAATTAGTGAGTATCGGAAGCACAAGTTGCGCTATGGTGAAAAAAGCACAAAAGGGGTCTAAAACATATAAATTTTTTTTTTAATTTGAAAAACGGCAAAATTTGAAAAAAATTAGGTGCTTTTTCGACCTCAAGATTGAGGTTTTTCTCTATGGAAATCTACAACCAACGATGGTGAGAGAAAAACTCGTCTGCGTTTAGCTGGAATACCCCATACATATATTTTACGAGTTTGGATGTTGAAATACTAGGATAGAGAGGCAAGGCCATGTCGTACGCGAATCTTAGGAACCGTATGTGCCAAGAGTGCGGTCTGGGGAATGTTAACACGAGACGATCGGGGAAAGGCACTCTGCAAAAAGTACACTCGGCGCGGAGCGGAAAAACCTTCTCTCTCCCTTCGCCAAGGGTTGTTTCCAAGACTAGGGTATAGGGGAATTCGATCCGATAACCTTAATTCGATTTCCTGACCTTTTATCGATCTGACGAAGGATTTCTGTTGTGATATAACCGATCGATAAGAAGTATTATGTCCAACAAGGTTTCACTTGCCCTTGCAACAAAAAAAGCCACTTGCCGCATTCGTGAGGCATTTGCTAATCTACAATCAGCGAGTAGTCATGCCGACTGACACAATCCACTCACGCCCAACCCCGAATCATGTTCATTGTCATCAGACTAAATACAGCAAAAACGGCCATTCACCTCCTGCGTGGTTGCCTCAACGTGCTATCGAAAGCTTCGTCTTAAGGGGGGATATACATTCAGATGGGAAAAAAATTAAGCAATTTTAAAGGATTTTTTTAACTAAGAAATAATTATTCTACATTTATAAACTGTAGGAATACTTCTAAAGTATATTTAAGGATGTTGAGTCCCTATGAAACGTGTTAATGTTAATTGTTCAATAAATAGCTTCTTAATCGTCATGAAATTTTTACACGACCTCCTGAATACTTCATGTAAAAACATACCAAATTTTCAGAATTCTATCATCATTACTTCAACCTCCTTAAGGGTTGAGATAAAAAATGATAAGAAAATTCGGAAAATTTGGTATGTTTTTGTATGAAGTATTTAAGAGGTCGTGTTAAAATTTCACGACGATTAGGAAGCTCGTTATTAAAAAATTAACATTTTGTTAAGAACAATTGTTAAAAGAAATAAAAAAAATTTATCAATAAACTTCGTTTTGTTTCCGTTGCTTTCAGTATATTGTAGATATTATCAAATTGAGAGGTAAAAAAAAACTTATTGCAAAGTTACATCAGTTTCCATAAAACAACATTTAATTTGTGAATGTCAATTGTTCAATAACGAGCTTCCTAATTGTCGTGAAATTTTTACACGACCTCTGAAATACTTCATACAAAAACATACCAAATTTTCAGAATTTTATCATCATTTGCGATTTGGGACTCAACATCCGTAAGTTGATAAATGTCAGTTTTGTCGCGGGAGTTGCGCATGGGCAACTCCGTGCAGTCCAACTTCCCGTAGACTTCGATTTGCATAAAAAATGCATTTTTTTTCAATTGAAACACGTATAGTTTAAATTTGACAGCAATTGAAATAAAGAAAATGCAAATTTAAGAGAATGGCACGCATTTACAAAAAAAATCAACATTTCACGCAATATTTCTGTAAAATTCCGATTAAAAAGGTCGTTTTTTTTTCGCATTTTTCAAAAACAATTCTCGTCAAGAGGATCGTAGCAATACTATCAATACTTCTACCAAGTTTCAACTAAATCGACTTCAAACCTCAAACGGGTCGAAAAATAGCTGATTTTAACGATTTTTTTTCGATGGTTAAAATACCCTTATCAGTCTGATTTATTTATGTTAAATCAAAGCACCCATGAAGAACAGGAAATAAAACATCAAACGTTTGTTTTATTTTTTCTTTACATTTTTCTTAACGGTTGAAAATGTCTTCGAAAAAAGGCGTCCTCACGGTGTACATGGTTTTGGCTGTAAATATTATGTGAAACAAAATGTGTAAAATGATTATTAATCAGCATGAAAGCCGATACTCTGCTATGGAGGGCTTTTTTATTTATCAAAATTGACAGAATGGTGGCGGTTTGAATAAAAGTATTGAATTTAGGCTATTTTTTCGAGAGTTTTTCGTTACAAAAATATGAAGATTTAAAAAAAAGCTTCGATAGCATGATAAAGAAAAAGAACGTGAAGAATGTTGTGTCAAAATTTGAGACGGATAACCTGAAATCTCTCCCTTTGAGTGCGTACACCGTTTTGAAAAACGACATTTCAAGAAAAACGCGTTTAAAGTTTCGACTGTGGAATTTTTATACAAATTGTTTACTTACGATCAATCGGCGATGCCAGTTCCATGTTTATAACCGTCTATACTATCGAATAATGCAAAAAAAATCGATTTCTTCAAAATCTTACTCGGTGATTATTCCTCAAGTTTTTAAGTAATCTTGCACGCCAATTTCGAAAATGCAGTTTGGCGAAAAACGCGTTCGAAGTTTAAATAGAATTTGAATGAAATTGCGCTAGGTACCCGTGGTGACCAATTACTTAAAGCCACAGTAACGGGTATAAAATCATGTGCGAATTTACCAATTTTTTTTTTGTATGAAAAAGTGATTCACTCATAAAATTAATTACACATCTATTTCGTATGAATATCAAGCTGTTAGAACATTTTTTTTCGATGTACAAAATGGCCGACTACTCGAAACTTCTCGAAACAGCTTTTTTCCTGATTGCACAATTGCTGATTTTTATTATTTTTTTTTAAAGGAAAGTTTTTTTCACCCTCCTTCAGACTACATATATAGTTCTATCGTTTAAAGAAAAAAAGAAATCGATTTTTTGATCGTTGTAAATATATGTCCCGCCTTAAAGCTCGAAAGCTCCGACCATTACATAGTGACGAAATGGAGAGAGGCGGCGTCTGCACGCGTCAATGCACAAGACGTGTCAGATGGGTCAACATGATTCCTGACGAGATTGAAAGACACTGCGGGATCTTGGCTACTTCTCGAAACGAGGACAGACTTTATACAGAGTGATTGCGGAAACCACGAGGGGATATGAGCGGGATGGCTGCGAGGGAAGGGGTGGGGGGTGGAGGGAAAAGGGAGAAGATACGGCGCGTCTCCGCGTGACGAGAGACGAACGGGGAGGGTCTTGGGACAAGAACTACGTGGTCGTCACGCGTGGTGAACGAGCGGATGTTTCAGCCTTACTGACGTGGAGTTATTCGGCGGTGTTTGCTCAGATAAGAGTAATTAATGTCGCTTGCTTTCGGATATACGATACTATACGTGCATTGTACTATATACGTACGTATATATATGTATTTATGGATATATATTAAAGGAAACGTCAGTTTGAAGACATTCGACTCCGGGGACCGTCCCCATAGTCTACTGTCCGCAGATTGGACGTTCCGCAAGCCCAAATGTCTTAAAATGACCTTTAGATGAATAGACACATGAATATACGCGTGTCATTGTGCGAAGGTCATTTCGGAAGCCATCCTATCGCTAAATCAACGATTTGTTAAAGTTATCTTAAGGGCAGCTTATCGTTTATGACGATGAATAATTCGATGTTTTTTTTCACATAATTGGCGTTCCAAAAGTGTTTAGAACACGTGGGTTTGTGCGTTTGGGTTGTCAAAAATAAATATTAAATACGTTTTTTTATAACGTTAAACTTTAAATGCGTTAAATGCGCAACGGATGAACTGATTTACATGAACTATGCGGAATGGAAAGGAAATTCAAATTGCAGGGCCATCAGGAAACGTTTTTTGTTAAAACTTGATTTGAAATCATTTTTTTCGTCCGTTGGAGCAAAATATTCCAGGTAAAAGAAGTGGGTTCTTTTAAAAGCGGATGCCATTTCGTTATCCAGGGTTTTTTCAGAAAACAAAAAAACGATAAGGCCCCCCAAATTTAGTCCAGTTTGATCATTTTTAACCCGTTTCCGTTTCAAATAAACTGGCAAGGCTGTGGAGCGCTCTGTGCGGACCAAAACACGCCATGCATGGCTTTATTTGACTGGAGCTAGAGCCGCCGTTTTGGAACTTTTACATAAATAAAATTGGGATTTACTCTCCATTGATGGACGAGTAAAATACGTTAGAACCCATTTCTAAAACTATTTATTTTACATAAAACAAAAATGCTCGAAGTTCGTGCATTTTTCATGCCTCTTAACGGTAACCTCTCATTAAGGGCTGTCGCCTCGGAATATCCTTTGCCCATATACTCCCTTTCCGCGAACGGTAAGGTAGAAAAGAGCGAAAAAAATACGCGACAGACCCTTTTTTTTTACATAGATACAAAAAGCAGTTATCATGACTCATGGCCGCAGACTTTACAGACTTTAGCACCAGCGTCTCTCTTTCTCAAGTTTACTTTGAGCGCCAAGTCTGTGGTCCGTCGACAAGCGCCAGGGCGTAATCTTGACGCTGAAATGTATAGAGGCCGCGGGCGTCGAAGACGAATATAAGAAGACTGCCCGGAGAGAATTTACGCTTAGGTCGGCTTGCGTATGCGCGTTCGTAGGTGACCGGCGACCCTGGGGAGTGTCGCGAGGCGAGATTTACCCAGACTTCCGGAAGCTCGGGAAATTTGCGGATGAATTTACCGGTGGAGAAGCTTACATCGTGTGTCGACTCTCTCTCTCTCTCGCTCTCTTTGGCTGCTTGGCCTCACTCACTCACTGACTCACTGACTCACTCACTCACTGACGCACTCACTCACTGACACACTAACTCACTGACTGACTCACTCACTCGCTGACTGACTGACTGACTGACTCACTCACTCACTTACTGACTCACTGACTCACTGACTCACTGACTCACTGACTCACTGACTCACTCACTCACTGACTCACTCACTGACTCACTCACTCACTGACTCACTCACTCACTGACTCACTCACTCACTGACTCACTCACTCACTCACTCACTCACTCACTCATTGACTGACTGACTCACTCACTGACTGACTGACTCACTCACTGACTCACTCACTCACTCACTCACTGACTCACTGACTCACTGACTCACTGACTCACTGACTCACTCACTGACTCACTGACTCACTGACTCACTCACTGACTCAATCACTCACTGACTCACTGACTCACTGACTGACTGACTGACTCACTCACTCACTCACGCACTCACTCACACACTCACTCACTCACTGACTCACTGACTCACTGACTCACTCATGCACTCACTCACTCACTCACTCACTCACTTACGCACTCACTCACTCACTCACTGACTCACTCACTGACTCACTCACTGAATCACTCACTCACTGACTGACTGACTCACTCACTCACTCACTCACTCACTCACTCACTCACTCACTCACTCACTCACTCACTCACTCACTCACTGACTCACTCACTGACTCACTCACTGACTCACTCACTGACTCACTCACTGACTCACTGACTCAGTGACTCACTCACTGTCTCACTGACTCACTGACTCACTCACTGACTCACTGACTCACTGACTCACTGACTCACTCACTGACTCAATCACTCACTGACTCACTGACTCACTGACTCACTGACTCACTGACTCACTGACTCACTGACTCACGCACTCACTCACTCACTCACTCACTCACTCTCTCTCTCTCTCTCTCTCTCTCTCTCTCTTTCTCTCTCTCTCTCTCCCTCTCCTCCTCTCCCTCTCGTTCAGTGGAGCCCTTTTTATGTCTCATGCGCTCGCCGCTTCAAACATACGATAAGCCTGCAGAGCTGAAAGGCTGGTATTGTGGTTTAATCCCTGTAACGTCGTGGATGTTATCAACGTTCAGGGGTGACATTATCCGACAGATTGCTACGTTTCGCACGGCCGATTACGCTTACTTCTTGCCACGTTGAGTGCAAAAAAAACAGCGAGAAAAAAGATCGCATGAGGCGGTTCTTTTTTGCGGCAAATCTTTTGATTTTCGCGTGACTATGGAACTCGCGTTGATCCATCTGATTAGTATCTACTAGGATATTCGGAAGTGTCGCAGAGTGCAAGGGCAGTGGCCGCAGCAGTAGGGATGTCGGCCAACTTTTAAACTGGCCAGTTATAGAGATTTTTTTCTACAAGCTAGATCCGGATTTTATAATCTATGCATACGAATGATGTGAATGAGCACGTGCGCATGGGAGTGGTATGCGTATTATTCAAAGGCTCTGCACAAGCTTGACATAAAAAAAAATGCCATTTGTATTGGATTCGTTTTTTTAGCTTGAGGTCGCAACTTTAATGTGGAGAAAAGGTTTTGTAAAAATATTGAAAACTAACCGAGTTATGACGTTTTTTTGTGAAGGGTCAGATCACCCACTACTCTGAGGTGAACCGGCTGCGATTTACGCTTTTTTTCTTTTTGTGTATTTTGAAAAACGGTGGAAGTCGGACCGAACAGAGTTTGTAACATTGTCTATTGTAGGGCCATCTCGATTTTTTCTTACATTAATACATTTGTTAATAAAAATGATAAAACTTGTTTTCTTGGTCACAAAACGTGCTTTTCTCTGAAGCTTGCCATTTTAATAATTTTCAAAATTTCAATAAAAAAAACATCTGTTTATGTGAAAGTCTTCTTATTATACTTAGAGGACATTTTTTAATTTTTCATTGGAGATCACTCTCTGCAGCAATAGCGAGGCTTGGTTTAGGGGGCTACATCTACCTAGAGGCCCGAAGTAATGGCCAAATTCCGTTTTTCTTAATCTGGGAAACGGTTGGCAAAAACGAAATGTATTGTTTTTACACAAAAAATAACCAATAAATACAGAAAAACAATAAAAACATGGCCGCCGTTAGATGATGAATTTTTTCCGTGACGTTTGGCGGTGGATCCTCTCTGGCTTGAGCGATCCATCTGTAATCTAAAAACCGAACGGATTTTTCGAGGTAATAATAAATACGAGGTGTCGACGATCGTTAATGTTAAAAATATTTTTTTATAACAACGTGGTGATGAACTGAAACTCGAGCATACAAAATCTATGTTAAAAGTTGTCATTTTTACGTAACTATTAAAAAATGAAGATCGATTTTTAAAAAAGAGAGATCGTCAACGACCTTCAAATGTTTCTCATCGTAGCTTCTGTAAATTTGGAAATAATCCATCAAGTGGTTCCCGAGATATCATGTCTACCGACTTTAAAAACAGTGCTTCGACAAAAACGCGTTTAAAGTTTGAAGCATAGTGTTGCTACCGCTCGCCCGGCCAATGGTTAGAAGCATCATAGCTCATTCAAGTTTAGGAATATTTCAATGAAATTTTCAGGGAATATAGCCAAAAGGTGATACTATCGCATAAAATATTTTTGGAAAATGCAATTTTTTTACCCACCTGGGTAGATGTAGCACGTTAAATAATAATAACTTCATCGATAAACATGTAAATACCTTAATAAAATATCGATAAATATGTCGACATTTTTCAATAGAAACACTGAAACTTGAGAAGACTATATTAATTGTGGGTAAAATTCCGACCTCACCATCGCAATACTCGCATTACGAAGTGGCCTTACGCCATATACTACTCATGTATATAATTATAACATTCGACAAGAAAAGGATTGTCGACGATTCGGAGCAGGTGAAAAGGGCGCAGGATGCTTATTTTCGCAACAGACAGCGCAGCTTCCGGTACAGTAAGTACAGAGTGGTCGATGCACTTGCGGTTGGACTGTATTAGGCCACGAAACCACAGCGAGATGCAAGGAACGACGAGGACGAAGAGCTGCCTATATGTACACGTCAACTATATATGGATCAACACTACTCGAGGATCCGCGTGGTTCGCATCCACTCTCCTGTCGTGGATTAAAGGGCCGTTGCCACGCTACTATGGATACAGGTATGTACAGTTCGTTTAACGAGGACACGGACTTCCTCTTTACTCTCTTCAACCGTTCACTAAGGGGGCGGGAGAAAGAGAGAGGGAGAGAGAGAGAGAGAGAGAGGAAGCGGCCTCGTTAACACCGTCACACCGTCGCTGCCACACACTTTATAGATCCGTTAAAGGTTCCATACCCTAAGTCGTTTTTTCCCCGCTTCATGTATACGAATGAAACTTCTCGCGGCTACGACCTGCTATGATTCCAGCAAAGAATCTTTTGCGAGGAGTCGCATATCCGTAAGGGAACTCGGGCAAAGCGAATACGCGAAGTGAGATGAATCATAAGTCTAGCTACTAAGGAGGCGTCCATGAATTACGCAACGCAAAATTTCCCATTTTTTGACCCCTCCCATCCACGTAACAGAACCGTAACGCCTGACTTGAACCCCCCCCATTCCGTTACGTAACGGGTGCTTTGTCGTCAATAATTGCGTTTTTTTCTTCAAAGAAAGAACTACTAATGAAAGGATCGGGTTTATGCTCACTTTATGAAGTATATATTCATCTAGTTATATACTAATTTTTATGATTTTTTAAAAATTAATCCTGATTTGGCGACGAAAAAAAATCTCTTCATTGGCCCATCGATATCTTTATAAAAGGTTTTATGATATTGATGATCTGTAAATAAAAAGTCAACAATTTATCGATATCCATACAAATGTAGGTATCGTTATCCGTAGCCGTTTTTTTTTATTTTGGTTGTTTATAAAATGCCGACAGTTTGGCGATTTTTTTCTATCTTCAATGCCCTTTTTTGTACTCGAGCAATTAAAAAAAATAATAATGATCACAATTTAAAAAATCGGCTAGGTACAGCCTTAGTCACTACGATTAAAAGATGTTTTGAAAAAATTGAAAATCGGTTGATAAGTTTTTGAGTATTCACTGAGACAAGGTCAAAAAAGTAGTTTCGAGAAAATCGCGATGAAAGTTTTCGTTCCGTTTTTCTTGATATAAAGTTATGTTTTTTTTTCTAGAATATTGATACTTACATTAAAGTGTAAAGTCGCGGGCGATATGACGGTTTTTCATCTTCATTATATTTCTCAAAATAATAAGAGCTTGCACTTCATCTATTCTGAACGATGAGTTTTAAATTTAAAAACTTGAACATGCAGAAATTGTGCTATTTTTGACAGTTCTAAAATCGTGACGTAACGCAAACCTCGACCCCCCCACGTACGTAGACCGTAACGCCAGCTCCCCTAAATAGTGTGTGCGAGCACAGTGCTCCCGTTGGCGTTTGGCGGGGCGGGGGGGGGGGGGGGGGGGGGGGGTCGATGAGTGCGACAGTATCAACTGTGGCGGAAGCACGCGTCTCGAGTGAGAAAATAATATCGATTTTTTGAGAAAACGATCTAATTTTTGGTAAAGCTTACGATCGCTTCAGTTCATTCGAGCTGCTGATGTTGATTAGAGACAGATTGGTAAACACAGTGAAAGTACTAATTATTAATATCGGTTATTACGGTTTGTCAGAAATGTTTAAGGTTGTTGCGTGATTTTTTGTTAATTCGTTAACCGTCTAATGGGGCAACTTAAATACAAACTATCGCAAAGCCGCAATATTTTACAACGTACCACTATTTACGTTAGAAAGGGTGAAATGAAACTAGTAAACGCGTTGGTTCCCCTTCGACCGGTGTTTCTACCAGGAGAAGAAAAAGAACTTACAAATGCTTAAAATCATATGGAAGAAGGATTATTCGGACTAAATACTACAGAACTTAGACGATGGCTTATTAAATTACTGGTATTGAGAACGAAACCACTTTTATATGCGAAAGATGCCAATGATTCCTGTCCCATCATTCTCCCAGCGCTGTTTCATATTGCCCCGCATACCGGGTAAGTCGGGAAAAATAAAAGTTTAATTATAAATATATATTGTATGGTAACAATGAGAAATATTGTTTTTTCTTGCTTTCAAACTGAAGAGATTAATCAATGTTGATTAGTTTAAAAGAATAATTAACGAGGACTGATTCGTATGTGTATTGTTTTATTTGAACATGACCTTAGCGTCATCACCTTGCGCCTACTTCCCCTAATTAGTTGCAAGATTAGGAAAAGTCGAGCGTGGTCCATCGATGAATGTAGAGGCAGTATTTTTGTCTAGAAATCCGAGAAAATCTGTTTTTCAATTTAATTCTATTATTCTACAGACTTTCCTGAATACGTCTGTGAAAACCATTTAATGATACTAATAAAATTAGTTTAGTTATAGAAATATACTATAGAAGACGAGGAAATAGAAGACGAAGAAAAAGTTGCTGATTTTCATGACTTTTTTTTAAAGGGCAGATTTCTTTACCATTATTAAGACTTAGGGTTTGTTTTATTAGTACTTTTGACTACTACGTCGTATTTTTTTGTTAATTTTCAAAAGGGCGGAGGTATTGTACGCTCTTCTAAACGGGTTGCGGCGGATGTTGCCGGACGGCGTGACACACAGTGTCGGCGAGATTAATCTGAAAAAAAACAACGACAACTTTTCTTTCATTACCATTTATACGTAGAATATGAACCAAGAAAAAGTGAGGGATGTTGAAAATCGATGAAATGGTACGGTTGAAACGAAGAGATAGAATTTTCCGCAAAAATGGTTTCACTTTGCAGTAAAGAAATACCCTTTTTTTCCAATTTTCAAAAACATTTAGGTTCATGTTTTAGACAATGAGGTTAGAAAGATTTATACTAAATTTCATCAGAATCGGTCGATTAGTTTTTGAGTTACATGTCACGCCAGTTTTGAAAATACAGTTTAGAAGATCGTGCCATACCGTCGCTACTTCTAAAGGTTAATAGGAAAAATACCATATAACAGCCAAAAGTATTTTTTCTCGAAACTACGATATCTCGGTAACCGATTGGCCGATTGACCTGAGATTTGGCATACACCTTCAGTAGATTGTTTTTCAACGTTGGTAGTAGAATTAAATAGATATATTTTTTAAATATAACTCGTAGAATGGTCACAGAACCAGAATAAATTGAAAATCAATGGTTAGCATGGCTCGATTTTGTGATTTTCTTTGTTTAATCTGGTACCAAATACCACAACACTACAGATTGAGAATATGATTGGTTTTTTTCATATTCATACAAATTCCACAACACTGGTCACCAATTAGGGGCATTTCCCGCGCACCATTGTAAACCAACGTACAAAAGGACATGATAATTTTTTATTTTTTAATTTGTTCACTTGTATTCATTTTTTAATTTATTTCTTTTAGTTATTCCATCCCAAAAATCACCTCCACAACAGCGCTCTAGGCAACAGTACTGCCTTAAGGGCAATTGATGTTTTTATTGTTGGAGAAAACACCCTATAAGAGTGCAGCTCTAAAATTTCTTTAAAAAAACGTTGCAATTGATCATGTTTTGTCTCGAAATATACCGTCACCGAATTATTTCATTATCATATAAAGGATGTTAGAAATAAATTATGTATTTGTCCAATCGTTGTACCACAGGCATTTGTCACTATGCTGCAATTGTTTTCGTGATTTGGTCGTTCACTATTCGTGAAATAACTTCATCAAATTGCCACGAAGCGATCGGAGTCGTTAAAATTAATTATATCGACGCGATAAAACATTTGCATAAATGAATATCTCAATATTCGTAATGAAATAATTTTATTATTTTTCTACCTTTATGACAGGCGAAGTTTTTTTATTCATCGTTTGCAGAGTACTGATCCGCCGTCTATTGAATATCGAAATGCACTTTGTCCGTCACAGATTGACGATTAATATGACGTTTCCCAAATGACACGAATTCGAATTAGGGAAATATCTCGATGATCGGGACATGTGCATTCTGGAAATTCATAAAGCGCGGACCGCTTGCAATGTCTGCGTACATTGTTATTGTGATGGGAGAGAAAGGGAGAGAAAGAGAGAGAGAGAGAGAAAGAGAGAGAGAGAGAGAGAGAGAAAGTGACAGAGAGAGAGAGAGAAAGAGACAGAGAGAAAGTGCGGTGGCATATCCCGGCGTCGACTGATTTACTGCTCGAAACCACCCTCTCCCTTTCTCTCTCTCTCTCCTACCCCCTCCCGGACCGCCAGCCGTGTGGAAATTAATTAAGCAATTCATTAGACCCCCGCTGGGCGTGCGTAACGAGCCGAGAGAAGAATAACGGCTGAAAAATTCCCCGCGGTGGTTTTTTCATCCCAGTTAGGAAAAAACCAAAAAAGATAAAAAGAGAAGAAAAAAATCGACGAATAGATTCGACGAAAGTTCCGAAAATCTCTCATCGTGGGTCATTTACGAATCAATCTTTTCCATCGACTCTCGATTTTGCCTTGCACTTCTGCAGTATTTTTTTTTCTTTTTATTTTCATCGAAACTTTTCACACACACTTTTTAGCAGAATATATAGGACTCAGGCATAGAAACCACATACTTTACGTACCTTTCTCACTCACTGACATTTCCTCGTGAAATTATGTTTTTCCAATTCCTCCTGGTGAGTGAGAAATAATTTCGAATTTTCATTCATACTTGATTATTGTGGAAAATCTTTCGAACTTGTAATCTTGTACTCGTACCTCATTACGGGAGACATCAAGAAGCTAATTTTCCCCGGTCTCTTCTCGCATTTGCGACCCGGGCAATGTCGGATAACAAATGTTGCCAAAGAGCATTATAAATGCTCCAAGATTCGCTTCCACGAGGAACCTTCCTCGATGGTGGTGGCATTTCTCCGGCACTTAGCACAAGTTTGGTGGAAATCTGATTCGTCGGGAATTGCAACCAAGGCGGTGGAGCATGCATGTACCTATTGCATGGAATAGCCGATATCAAATGAATTCAGATATTCATTTTTATGTGCCGATTTACTCCGGTCGTGGTGCAAAATCAATACAAGGTGGCCTATTTTTTTTACGAATATACATGCATATGTACACACATATATATACATATATACATACATACATACATACATATATATATATGACTCCGACGCAAATTCTAGTCCTTCAAAACTTATTTGCAACGAAGATGGCATAAAAGCTTAAAAAATGATCGCGAATTATTTTCGAACGGTAGAGTTTCTCTAAACTTCGTAGGTTTATGTTTCGGTGGGTCAGTTTGTGTTAACACGTGTTATAAAAATATTAAGTATTTTGTTATTGCATTTTGTTTTTTTTTTTTTAATGTATCTTGTTGTTACTGCTAGTTTCTTATTACACCCGCAGTTTATAATAACAAATTAGGAGCTGTTATAAAGTAATACATTTTTTTCAGGCCGACACCACTCTGATGGGTAAGAAAAGTTGATTTTTTTTGCATATTCTCAAAGTATACATATTCAAGAATATGTGAAAAAAACATTAAAGTTGAAATATTGAAAGTTGGCCAAGTTACAGACGATTTAGTGAGAGCAGGTAGCGCAACGTACGAGTATATTAAAACTTTCAATCGCGTTTTTCTCGAAACGAGTTTTCTCGACTTGGTCGGAATCTTCTATAACTCTAGTTATAAGTGTCTGATTTTCTATTTTAAAAAACCGACATTTTCGTTATTGCAGTAGGTAACGTTGTACATAGCCGTTTTTTAATTTAGTATTTTTCAAGCCACCGAATATAAGTCACAATTTCGCCAAAATTACACTTTTTTTTAACACCAGCCATTTCGTGATTTTTTTTCTCGGCAACCGGCCGAGATTTTTTCGTTTTATTCTCACACCAATCATCGTCAAGACATTGATCCGGCTATTACACCTCATTTTTCATACAAAGAGTCTATTATACTTCAATAACGTTATTAATTTATAATTTTTTAAAATAATAATTCACCCGAAATAAGTTTAGTGTATGCTTAGTAAACAAAATTTACTCTGTAATTTAAATAATAAATTTCTCCGTAAATATAAGAAAGCTAACTTCTATTAAAAGTATCCACAATTAATTCACTAGTGTTTTATTACTCCTACGCGATTTATAGTCCTTTGAACCCTTCCTTGCCACACTTATACTCGTATTCGGCTACGATTTTGACACACTTCATTCACTTGCCCTTAATAACCCATCGGTCGGTTTTTATTGAAAAAAATCCGGGATACACTTTAAACTTTGCTTAATATGTCTGCGTCATTGAAATCCGGAAATTATAAAATTGAAATCATGTAAAAAAATTATTGAAAACTTTCAATTTTGGGAACATGAGCATTTCATTTCAAATTCGTCTGGGTCAAAATGACCTAATGTGTTAACGTAGAGTTAATGCATTTCTGCAGTAGATACAATGCACTTCTGCAGTAGATACAATGCACTTCTGCAGTAGATACAATGCATTTCTGCAGTAGATACAATGCACTTCTGCGGTAGATACAATGCACTCCTGTAGAAGATACAATGCACTTCTGCAGCAGATACAATGCACTTCTGCACTAGACACAATGCACTTCTGCAGTAGATAAAATGCACTTTTGCAGTAGACACAATGCACTTCTGCAGTAGATACAATGCACTTCTGCAGTAGATACAATGCACTTCTGCAATAGATACAATGCACTTCTGCAGTAGATACAATGCACTTCTGCAGTAGATACAATGCACTTCTGCAGTAGATACAATGCACTTCTGCAGTAGATACAATGCACTTCTGCAGTAGATACAATGCACTTCTTCAGTAGATACAATGCACTTCTGCAGTAGATACAATGCACTTCTGCAGTAGATACAATGCACTTCTGCAGTAGATACAATGCACTTCTGCAGTAGATACAATGCACTTCTGCAGTAGATACAATGCACTTCTTCAGTAGATACAATGCACTTCTGCAGTAGATACAATGCACTTCTGCAGTAGATACAATGCACTTCTGCAGTAGATACAATGCACTTCTGCAGTAGATACAATGCACTTCTGAAGTAGATACAATGCACTTCTGCAGTAGATACAATGCACTTCTGAAGTAGATACAATGCACTTCTGCAGTAGATACAATGCACTTCTGAAGTAGATACAATGCACTTCTGCAGTAGATACAATGCACTTCTGAAGTAGATACAATGCACTTCTGCAGTAGATACAATGCACTTCTGCAGTAGATACAATGCACTTCTGCAGTAGATACAATGCACTTCTGCATTGTATCTGCTGTAAATTGAAGTGTACTGTGTGTACCTTTTTCGAAATCCCAAATGGTCAATCCAGTAGATTAAAACGATCGAAAAAAAGACTTCAATAAGTATACCCACCCTCAAATTCATATAGAATTGATCGAGACTCAGATGGGAAGATTTAAGACGGAGTTCTCATCGGTGTACTGCTAGAACTGAGATGTACGATACTTACGATGGTCGAGAAGGAGAATCATAGCGTGGGTATAAGTAGCCGCACGGGAATCAGCGCGCAGCGTCGCAATTTCGCGTTAACGTGGTATGGACCCTGGAAAGCACTATCTCAATGGTGGAGGGGTTGGTGAGCCCCGGTAGCGGAGAGCAGTTGGTACAGTTGTATGGTCGCGATTTCAAAGCTTCATCCCTTAACCTCGTTAGCCGCGGTGCGGCAGCTAGAGGGCGAGAGAGAAAGCGAAGGGAGAGAGAGAGAGAGAGAGAGAGAGAGAGAGGGAGAATATAAGTGCCGGAAAGCGCCCAGCTGTCCCAGAACTCGACAAAGACAACGACACGATATTCGCCCCACGTAGGAAAACAGCATTATCGCCTAAATTGATCGTCACCCCCCCCCCCCCCCACATTTAACAACACAATTTTTATTTTAAAGTATCGATTTTATTCGATTTTTTTGAACGGTAAGATAAAGAAAAAAATCAACGTTCTGAATATACAGAAAAATGGATACCTGAAAAAAAACAATTAGATCGCGACTCCAATAAGTGGATGCAGTATTTGCTCGAACGCGTGCACAGAATAATAAAGAAAAAAGTTTGTTGTACGTATATGATTATTCAAACGAAGACTTTTACGGTTTTTTTTTTGGTTTCCAAATAATGGTCCGTGGTCACAGAAGCAAAAGGAAGGCGCAGGAGAAGCATGCACACTGCGTTGGAATTTGGGTCACGTAACGTGGCCTGCAAACGACGGGCTGTGGACCGCAATCGGGTGGACCTTAGTCTCCCTCTCTCTCTCTCTCTCTCTCTCTCTCTCTCTCTCTCTCTCTCTCTCTCTCCTTTCTCTTTTCCGACATTCTATGGCTTACACAAGACTGCAAGACGCATCTTTCTTTTTTTTTTTACAAACTGGGTATGCGTTCAACGCTGCAAAAGAGAGCGAGTGGGTGAGAGAGAGAAAGAATATGGAAAATTACCCTTCACACGTTTCGTACCCACCAATGCAAATGACGCATACATATACACGCGAGGTTAGTAACGTAACGTTACATTGCACAAACTTGATCCCCCAAAAGCTTCTCGTAGGCGCCTTTTCGACCAATTCCCTTTTCAAGCCCCGCTCCCTCAACCTCTCACCGCCAAGCGGTTATCTCGAGCTTAAGGTTAAATATTTGAACGCGGTTTGCATAATCATTTCGAGAGCGTGTCCCGCGGACTCTATGCTCTCTGAGTTCTCCCTCTAAGATACATTAATACGCGCTACTTAAAGGATTTACCGCTACCGCTTCCCCTCGGGCTCGAGTATCGAGACGCTTCGTCTCTCGAAACAGTTAAAATCCTTGGAATTGCAATTGCGGTAGTTTGCTATTTAATTGAATCGTGAATTTTCGCAGCTGATTGTTCAATTCAATCTCGTATGGTCGGGAATTTATGATCATTCATAAACATCGTGTTATTACGGTGATCGTGTGATTCATGTGTTATTAATTAAATGAGTAATTCTATCGAATCACGAGTGATAAGGCTGATCATTTTCTAACGGAAAGATTTATCTGTGTGAGTGAACTGATTCTCCTTTAGTCGTGATTCGTTCTTGTTGCGCTTCTCGCCTCGTCTGAGGACTCTAAAATGTTGGAGCAGGAGCAATCCCATGAACTATGAACTCCCGTTCATGGGATTCCCCAGCACATGCGGAGTGTTGGGGAGCAATACTCGGTTGGGGACCGTCCAGCTGTGGTCAACACAGTTCTTCGTGGTTAAGGGCTAGTTGAGGTTGTCGGAATGGCCAAAAAGTCACGAGCCATGTTTTAGAAAGGTCAACAATAGGGAGAGCATCCACTGTAGTATAATACTGCGTTTGATGGAGTCTGGCAAGTTGAGTCTGATGAATCGTTCAGGAGTTTCACAAGAATGCTTACTCTGACGATCACGAGATAATTTTATTTTCAACTTCATGAAGAATGCACGGTACCAGGCAATTCTTATATAGAAAAAGGATAATATACAGGAACGTGGGTTGTAACAAGTCAACCCAGCTGACTTCCATTATCAAGATTGCATGAATCCTGCAATATCGTCATGCTCACACAATTTGGTCAGTCTGGCAGCTCTTTGGTCTCAGTATTGTAACCCACTGGCCTCAGTCTTGCAACTTTTTTATCTCAGTGTTGCAACTCTTTGGTCTCAGTCGTGCAACTCTTTGGTCTCAGTCATGCAACTCTTTGGTCTCAGTGCTGCAACTCTTTGATCTCAGTGTTGTAAATCTTTAGTCTCAGTGCTGCAACTCTTTAGTCTCAGTCTTGCAACTCTTTGGTCTCAGTCTTGTAGTTCTTTGGTCTCAGTCTTGCAACCATCTGGTCTCAGTCTTGCAATTGTTTGAGCTCAGTCTTGCAACCATCTGGTCTCAGTCTTGCAACTCTTTAGTCTCAGTCTTGCAACTCTTTGGTCTGCGTCTTCCAACTAGAGTCTTGGTCTCCGTCTTCCAACTAGAGTCTTGGTCTTGATCTTCCAACTAGAGTCTTGGTCTTGGTCTTCTAACTAGAGTCTTGGTCTTGGTCTTCCAACTAGAGTCGTGGTCTTGGTCTTCCAACTAGAGTCTTGCTGTTGGTCTTCCAACTAGAGTCTTGCTCTTGGTCTTCCCATTAGAGTCTTGATTTTGGTCTTCCAACTAGAGTCTTGGTCTCCGTCTTCCAACTAAAGTGTTGGTCTTGATCTTCCAACTAGAGGCTTGGTCTTGGTCTTCTAACTAGAGTTTTGGTCTTGGTCTTCCAACTAGAGTCGTGGTCTTGGTCTTCGAACTAGAGTCTTGGTGTTGGTCTTCCAACTAGAGTCTTGCTCTTGGTCTACCCACTGGAGTCTTGGTGTTGGTCTTCCAACTAGAGTCTTGCTCTTGGTCTCGGTCTTCCTCGAAATGCAAGACCAGGCTCAGAACCGTAAACCCAGCCGATTTGACTCATCACCATACCTGGGGTAAAAGTGAACCGGGTGGGATCGTGAAAAGCCCTCCAGGGCATACAAAGGCACATTATAAATAGAAGAGCTTTACGCGGTAAATTCACTCTCTTCAAATGGATTTCATTAATTTACAGAAATTTCAAATTCACCACCGAATTACGAGTGGCTGAATTCCCGAATTCAAGTTATGGCGGATGCACTGACGTTTACATCCACTCGCCCTAGTTGCATATGATAATAGTTGCCGCCTCGCAGCTAGACGATTAGCTTATCGATTCTTACATAAAACCCAGCTCCAATCTCACATTCCTCCGTACATCGATGAAGCTTTTTCTATCTTTCCCATTTTTCACATGACATCTTTTCACATGACAGCTTCTGGGCTATCAGGCGCGCACAGGAATCAGCCGAGAACTTGCGGCTAAGGCACAGGTGACAGGCGACACCTGAAAGTTGCGCATTTTATCCGGGCGCAAAGGAATAGGAGTTCCGTGTCTCGTGTTTTGTGTAAAGGGGAATATCGAAGTTATGACATCAGTCCTTTTCGCCCGCTCTTGGTGTGCTTTCCAACGAAAACGATAGCTATGTGTGTGTGGGAGTGTGCGGGGGATTTCTGTTCGTACACGTGGCCAAGTGCCTTATGTGTGTAGAGCAACACACGATATTGAAAATATAATCCAGGCGCCTGCTTTTGCATTCACAAGCCGGTTGTTCTTTCTTCCCGAGGGGAAACGGAGGACAGGAATGAAACGAGACAGAGAGAGGGGCGGGGGGCAGAAATAAAGAAGAAAAAGGGAAGCATAGCGAGGAGGGATTCCTTGCGACCTGAATTCACGAGTGTATTCGGTGAAACTGGATTTTCCATTCCATTCTATATATTCCCACCCGATATCTCGCTTCTTATCCCCACTGGAACGTGAATATTAAAATTAAAATAAAACTTTTATATCGTACGGTTCGTTTCGTTTTGTTTTTCTGGAACCGTCGCATACCTACCCCAAACAATTTTTTGTCATCGTTTTTATGAAGTTTGGCAATATCTAATCCCGGGAATGAAAAATCAATAAAAAGTTGCGCGGATTAGATGCCCAGTTTAATTGGATTGCCCATTAGATGCCCAGTTTGATTGGAAATAACAGAATAACAGAATACCGGGGATTTTTTATGGCCTTGGTGGTAATAAGGCACTAGAAAAAGGAGGCTACGGTATCGGGAATGCTGCGAAAACGGTGAAATGTTACAGTTTTACCTGCTTGCAGTTTAGAAGCATCTTCGCCATTTTAGGGGAAATATAGAAAAGGCGGAGAGACTGAGAGAACGAGGCTCGATTTTTTTGGAAATATATTGAACTGGAAATTGTTGCAGTATAGTAACAGTTTATTGTGCTTGCCTGTATGTACGAAAATCTTTGTCATTTTATGGAAAATAGATAAAGTACCTGCTTTTGTTTGCATGAATCTCCGTAATTAAAAAAAAATATGAATGGGACAGAGAGCGGAAAAAATACAGAGAGAGAGAGGGAGAGTGGGTGAGAGAGAGAAGGAGCGGGAGAGAGAGACAGAGAGAGAGAGAGAGAGAGAGAGAGAGAGAGCGTGAGGAAAGGTAGTTTTCAAAAAATATACAAACCAAATAGTTGTTGTGGTATAACGTTTGTATTGTGTTTGCCTATACTTATAAAAAAGCTACGTCATTCTATGAAAAATAAAAAAGGTACTTGCTTTTATTTGCATGAATTTTCGTAATTAAAAATAATAATGCAAGGGGCACAGATAAAGGCAGAGAACGAGAAGGAGAGGGAAAGAGAGGGAGAGAAGTTGTTTTTTTTAAATATGCGAAACAAAAAATCTTCGGAGTATCCCGTTTTTGTTGTACTCGCTTAAATTTATAAAAATCTTTATCATTCTATGAATATAAATATTACTATGAAAATAAAATAGTACTTGCTTTTATTTGCATGAATTTTTGCAATAGAAAAAAATAGCGAAAGGGACAGAGCGAAAGAGAAGACAGAGGGAGAGCAATGGTATGTATTTGTAAATATACGAAATCGTCGCTTTTTTTATATTCCGTTTGCTTAAAATTACATATTCGTTATGCTTGCCTGACTTCATAAAAATCATAGTTTTACTACGGTCAGATAAATAAAGTGCTTGCCCATATTTATAAGAATCTGCGTTATTTTGCGTGATATATAAAAGTGGCAAAGCGAGGAGGGGTAGACAGGTAAAAAAATAAATAAAACGCCATCGCTCGCGAGTGACAAATTCCGCACCATCGCCAATCATTATAGATTTCGTTCTCGATGTACGGCATAAATTTATTGCAAAGTTATGGAACGCAGCGGGTATATAACTCGGCTCAACTCGCAAGATTGCTGCTACCGAGTCCTCGCAGTGTAACGAAGTAAATGCATACGCGCTTTTTTACACAACGAAAGTTTTCGACAAGTTGCGTGGATGGCCGCTGATGTTCGACAGGATACTTCTGGGAGCAGCGCCGCATCAGTGTTACACAAGAGAGAGAGAGAGAGAGAGAGAGAGAGAGAGAGAGAGAGAGAGAGAGAGAGAGAGAGAGAGAGAGAGAGAGAGAGAGAGAGAGAGAGAGAGAGAGAAAGAGATAGAGAGAGAGAGAGAGAGGGAGAGAGAGAAAGGTAAGGAGAAACTTTTTATCGGCAGCCGACCATGGGGAGTTGTCCGAGGAAATCTTCACAAACTCTCGGAGGTTTTGTCGAAGACGCCATGAAAGCTCAAAAAAATTACAAAGTAGAAACTCCGCTGACAGAAAAAAATCCGCCGACGACGCTTTGATTCCTGCCTGCAACTATGACGATTAAAAAAACGGGTGCGATTAAAATTTAGCTAATTCTTTCAGTCATCCTAACTCGCGAAAAATGTCAAATGGTACTGAGTTGATTCCAAGACCTCAAGTACCTTCGGTAAACAAACTGGAGAAAATAAGCCAAAAAATAACTATCGAATTCACTTTAGGCAAAAGTGTTCATTCCTGAGCCACGTCTTCAAACATTATTTCTACGAAAGTTGGGAAGATGAAACTCGACATTTTTACGAATTTGTACGAAACCTGTTGGGGATGGAACTTAAAATTAAACACAGAAATAAACATATTTCCATCCTTCCGTACAGTACCGGTCAAAAGTTTTTTTCACGTTGGATAACTGCAAATTTACATTAGAATATGATAATGCATTTTATAGAGTCAAATAGTATCTTCATTGGATAAGAAACAAAATAAAATATATTATTCTAATATAATTTAGGAATTATGCAAAGTGAGCGAAAACTTTCGATCGGTATTGTACATATATCTGATCGTTAAATATCGAAGCCCGATAGCAAATAAAATTTCGTAAGAAGCGAGGTGTCGAATGGACAAAGAAATCGGCTGGTAAATCGAAAGTGCTTCGGGCGCTACCGATGCACCGCACGTTTTGGCGGGACTGTAGATGGCAAATAGTCGTACCGCCCCGTCGAGAGTGCAGTCGGAGTATAAAGCCAAAGTTTGAGAATCCCGTCGAACACAACGGAAGAGAAGGGGCGCATCGTCAACTTAACGAAAGTCCGAAAACTATGGAGTGTGCTGCGCACCCACGCACGTAGTATGCCTCCATAGCCCCTTTTGAGCAATTTTATCTCGCGACCAAAACTCGACTGATTCGAAAGTTCATCCGACATCTCGTTGCTTTCGAGCGTAAAACTTTGTCCAACTCTAGGACTGTTCTCTTGGAGGATCTCTCTCTCTCTCTCTCTCTCTCTCTCTCTCTCTCTCTCTCTCTCTCTTTCTCTCCCTTTTCGCAAAGAGTTAACCACGAAATTCCCGCGTAGATACTGAATTATCTTTCATGAATAATTGACGAGTGCCACAAACGGGCTTCTCCCTGGCTTCTGGGGAATGTTTATAGAAACGGCGAGAAGATTCGAAAGCGAGATAGGCATATGAAATATGCATACGAGGCCTCGACACGAGATCTCACAGCCGCAAAAAGAATAAATGATTATTATTCATTAAATTGATAGAATTGATAATTGATAATTATTATTGTAAAATCAATCCTATTATCAATAATTGAACGAATTGTTGCTTTAATCAATGATAAAATTAACAATAATAAAAATAACCCGAGATATTTCAGCCTCAGAAATAATTAATAATGAATATTATTTCTATAATAATTTGATGTAATTATTATTATTCATTAATTGAATAAACTGTTCTTTCGAGAATTGAAGTAATAATAATAATGCGAGATGTTTGGGCACAGAAAAATATCAATTTTCAATATTATTAAGTGATGCTATTTTCAATTGGTGATTGGATTATTCATTTGATTAAATACATGATAATAATAATAATAATAATAATCACCCAAGATATGACAGACTCAGAAATAATTAATTGTAGATATGATTATTATAACGATTGAATGTAATTATTATTCAGGAATTGACGTGAAGTGATCATAATGTAAAAGTTAACCGTGGTGAATTCGCATCGTCCTGAGAGCAGGGGCGAAGGGGTTGGCTCTCGTGACTATGCGAGCGAGCCTAAGTGCCTCGTAGGTTCGTCGTCTGCGAGAATACGCGCTTGACAAACACACGCAGTCTCGTCTCCCAAGTACCAAGAGGGGCAGATCAGTCACCAGCTGAAATTGTCAGCGGTTCGCCCTGGCAAGTCCCTTTTATTCGGCGAGAGCATTGCATAGTGTATATATATATATATATATATCTATTTATATGGTGTGGCCCGAAAAGGGACGACCAAAACAAAAATCTAGATGTCTCGTATCAGAAGCTATTCGGATCACGCCCATGTATGATCTACAATTTTTTGTAATTTTTGAGAAAAACCTTTTTTTTCGATATTTTCGGTAGCACAGTTCATGTTTTTTTCTTTTGTGTATTCACTTTCCTCTTAGAAGTTTTTAAAAACAATTGAGACCCAATCAGACGAGTATAAGTATTTTTTTTACCATCTGAGCTTCAGTGAGTGATCCTCTAAAACCGATTTTCCAAACTTTTGATCGAAATCTAAGATATTTATGTTAGTATTCAGTGGGTTATTTGTTAGTTGCTTAACAGCGCCATTTATAAGGACAACACGAGTGAAAAAATCGCGAAGGAGGTACACACACTGCGACCTCTATTATCGCCACAGCGGCGGGATCGGCCCCGCATCACACTTGCAAAAGTCGAGGTTGCGCACCATCCACTGATGCCGACTCTGCGCAGCTTGGGTAGCTGCTTGCAATACCCCTCAAAGCCCTCTATTATTGCCCAACATGCTTCGAGCCTCGCGATAGGGCGTGGCGCTTCCCCCACCATTCGCTACATCGATCGATATTCGGCACCTAGTGGGGGGCTGCTGCATCCGTGGAGGTTCCGATAATAGAGGTCGCAGTGTACTAAAAGGAAAAAAAAATTAAAAATGCTTTTTTTTTCTCGAAAACTAAAAATATCGTAGAATATATACGGGGGTGATTCGGGTAGGTGTTATAAATAAATGTATGGTCTACGTTATTTTTCAGCTTTCGAGAAAAAGCATTTTTTATTTTTCCATTTTGTGTGTGTACTTTCCTCGCGTTTTTTTTTACTTCTGTTACCGTTACGGAGTGCACTGTTATGCACTAAATAAACTACCGACTGGATACTAACTTAAATGCCTTAGATTGTGATCAAAGGTTACAAAAGTCGGTTTGAGACGATCAGTCACTAAAGTTCAGATAATGAAAATAAAATACTTGTACCTGTCTAAATGACTCCCAATAGCTTCAAAAAACTTTTGAGAGGAAAATACGTACACAAAAGAGAAAAAATAACTAAAAAAACTGTTTTACAGGAAACTCGAGGAAAAATGTAATGCTTTTTCCTCGAAAACTAAAAAAGATCGTAGACCACCCATGGGCGTGATTCGGTTAGGTTTTTATACGAGGCATCTAGATTTTCTTTTTGGACGTCACTTTTCGGGCCAACCTGTATATATATATATATATGTACACACCGAACAAAGGTTGGGACGTATTTCACTGTACAAATAGTTGACCGCTTGGTGTGAACGGGCTTTTCACTACTACAAGTGACCGTGGGAGTCGCTATCGTACTAGTAGGGAGGCAGAGAAAGAGAGAGGTGAAACACCATGGAGGGTTCATAAAGCTTCTTTATCTAGATCACCCTCGAAGCTACGGGCTAAAAGTATAGGCCATTAACTCCTCTTGGGCGATATGTGTGTGTGCGTGTGTACGACTGTAATGTATATGAAGGAAGCCAGGGCGAGTGGCAAGGGGTGAAGGAGAGATGGAAGTCAGTGTCGCAAAAGGGTTGTCAAGAACGTTTCTACGAGGCTGCCCAACTCCGAAAGAAACAGTTATATCGTTACCGGTCTATTAGCCAAAACCTGTGGGCAATTCTCCCTTATCTGCCCTGAGCTTCGGTTCGTGCAGACACGCCCACGCGGGCTATATATATGTGTATATATATATATATTTACCGTTCCCACTCTCACCATTAAATAAATGCCAATGCCCTCACGATTATTTTTAGATACATGTGAATGTATTTATATAAAGGTTCCCTTAATATTATATAGGTAATAAAATAATTAGGTTTATATAAAGGTATTTGTATAAAGGTAAAGGACAGGTAAGAGCTGTCCTGATTTTTCTTACGGGAAACAAAAAAATGGCTTTTGCGTACGAAAAACCAACGAAAATATTTTTTTGCCAAAAGTTTTCAACATACAAATAATCCCCTACGTATTTCGATGTTGAATATTGCTATAAGGATGGAAAAAGAATTTCGTATCTATCGGTAAAAAATTGGCGATGTAATGTTGCCGGCCGCGGACACTATTAGAGAAAAGTGACTGGCTTCATCCAGCTTCAGCCCTGCGATTTAGTTACAAAAAGTAGTGAAAAATTTGTAACGATACTCAAAGATATGTAGAATAAACGGCACTAAACGGAATTTTCATCTTACGAATTGTGTGTTTATAAAGAAGGTCGAAAGTCACCTTTTTCGGGCTTTCGACTGGTAGTCGCCCTTGAGGGAGGGGATACCTTTAGGCGTGGAAAAAATTTGCTCATTTTCATGTTTTATTTTAAAGAAGGATTTCTTCATCATTCTCGAGACTCAAGGTTCGTTTTATTGCTACTTTTAGCTGTAACATTGTATTTGAAAAATAAATCTTTAAAAATGGCGGTGATGTGTCACGGTCTTTTAAACTGCATTATCAAAACTGGCGTGAAAAGTATTCGACCGATTCTGATCGAATTACTCCTTCCTATCTCAAACACGATCCTAAGTATTTTTGAAAATTTGACAAAGCTGTATTTTTAGTGCATAATGTAGCCATTTTTTTCTCGGGAAAGGCCATTTTTTTGTTTCAGAGCACATCATTTCATCGATCTTCAAACATTTTTCACTTTTTCTTGGTTCATATTCTGCGTACGAGCGTTAATGAAAGAAAACCTTCGTTGTTTTTTTTTAGATTAATCTCGCCGACGCTACGTGTCACGCCGTCTGACAACATCCGCTGCAAAGATTGATAGAAAAAATACGATGTAACAGGTAAAAGTAACAATAAAACATACCTCGCATCTAAAAAATGGTGAAGAAATGATTCCTTAAAAAAAATCATGATAATCAGCTATTTTTTCCTCGCCTAAAGGTATCTCCCCCTTAACAGTACCCTAAATATACGTATCCATCGGTCGTATGAGACGTCGTTCCAAAATTCTAATAATAAAAATCGAGTAAGAATGGTAGGAATTAAACAAAAAGCTGCCAATTAAAGAAAACAAAACCTCCATTATAGTAGTAACGATAATATTAACAACAGCGAGTAATGATAAAAATTAATTGAAGCGGTCGTTTTGATAATTATAAAAACAAAAGCAATTATAGTGTAATACAAGATAAGGTAAGACAACGTAGATAAGTGAGAGATGAAGCCCGTCTGAAGAAACATCATCCCCACCCTGACAAATTCGTACGAAGCTCGCACACGCCGTTTACTTCAAATTGAGTTTGCATCCGATAACGGGGTTGAGTCGTGTTCTACAGGGTGCTTCTTCGTATCCATACTTTATGCACACATATATGTATAGGCAAAGTGTGTTCGTATATATTTTGCGGAAAGTGCGGCCAACAGTTGAAAATCCACTTTTCCGCCAGGAACTTTATCATGCTGTGGATCGCCGCTTGCCCCGCTGTGTTACCTATATATGTATATGTGAATACAGATAACTGCCCTGATCCTGAGAAAACACTATGGCCCTCCCCCCTCCTTCGTTCTGGCCCACAACCTTTCGCCTTTGCCTTTTTCTTGCTAGCTCATTCTTACCCCTCGATAAACCTTCCTTCTCGTCGTCGCACGACTGACGTTCACTCTATTCACCATCGTACAGGCTCTGCTGCTGTATGAACTACTGTTCCACCTTGACGTGAACTTTCTCTTCTCGTTTCCGCAATATTATGTATATATATATATGTATATGTGTGCGTGTGTGTGTGTGCCTGCAATTTCTGAAATTTCGAAGTATTCGGTCAGTAAGTTGCCCTTAAACTTCAACCCAGGCTATTTAGCCGAATTGTTTAATATAAAAATTTGCGAATATATAGCCTCACTTGAGGCCTTAGGCCACAGTAACGGGTATAAAATGATGTGCGAATTGAAGAATTTTTTTTCGTATGAAAAAGTGATTCACTCATAAAATTAATGACACATCTATTTAGTATGAATATCAAGCTGTTGGAAAATATATATTTTTTTTTTCGATGTACAAAATGGCCGACCACTAACATTTTCTCTTGTTATCTTTTTTTTAGGCGCTCCGCGGCGTGACATTTAGCATCCACAATTTTTTACCTGGAACAAGAAACAAAAATTCTCGTCAATCTACATTAGAATACCTAGAGAAGTACGTACGGAATTTAAAAAATATTGTTTTATTCAAAAGTTGTAGGTATTTGAACTTAAGAAATGAATTGTCAGTGAAAAATTTCGTTGTAACTACTCAATGCTACTCATAAAATGAAAAGTTTTCGATTAATCAGAAATTCCGTACGTATACTTCTCTGCGAAATGCAATTAGGAACATAACTTTTAAATTTGAAGTAAATCGAGTGAAAATTGTTGAAGTTATTTGTCACGTCAATTGGAAAAAGCTGTTTCGAGAAGTTTCGAGTAGTCAGCCGATTTGTACATGGAAAAAAAAATGTTTCTAACAGCTTGATATTCATACTAAATAGATGTGTAATTAATTTTATGAGTGAATCAGTTTTTCATACGAAAAAAATGGTTGAATTCGCGCATGATTTTATACCCGTTAATATACAGGGTGAGGCACTAACTGTTGCCACCTTCAATATCTCTGTAATTATCGACGTCACAGAAAAATGTTTGAAACAAAAGTTGTACCGTACGAAAGGGATCATCGAGTGCGATCATTTTTTTTCATCTCAGTCGTTGTCGCACAGTAAAGGTCACCTCCACTTTTTTAAATGGGACGGTACATTTTTTTAACTATCTTGTAGAGCATCGGAAAGTGCATAAAAAAGATTTAAGGGTCAAAGTCGTTCAAGGTCATTTAAGATAAAAAAGTGACATGAACTTTATTTTTATGTGAAATTATCTTTATTCACAGTACGTGAATAAAGGTAATTTCGAACGAAAAAACGACCTTCAAGGTCATTTAAGATCGAAAAGTGACATGAATTTTACATAAAAATGAAGTTCATGCCACTTTTTGATCTTAAATGACCTTGAACGACTTTGACCCCTAAATGTTTTTTATGCAATTTTCGATGCTCTACAAGATAGTTCAAAAAAATGTACCGTCCCATTTAAAAAAGTGGAGGTGACCTTTACTGTGCGACACCGCCTCCACTGAGATAAAAAAAATGGTCGCATTTGATGACCCCTTTCGTACGGTACAACTTTTGTTTCAAACATTTTATTGTGACGTCGATAATTACAGAGATATTCAAGGTCGCAACAGTTAGTGCCTCACCCTGTATATGTATCTGAGGCATCTGCGGGAGTCAGCCTCGAAACTCCACTGCAATTCGCCATTTTCTCAAGCAACTATCGCAGTCATGAAAAAATGAAAGGTGTCTCCACTTCGCTCCGTGTGGCCATTCCCAACGTCGTAGCTTATGAAGGTGACCCAGCAGGATCGTTGATGATAATACATGATGTCTACCAGTCCGCAGTGAATTACTTCTCGGACGTGCGTTTTCAGGGTGACCCATTGCGACTGGAACACGGACATTTGTCAGCACGTTGACAGGTCCGAAGGTCATGGGACAGGATCAAAATTCATGGCTCCATGGCAATCGCAACGAGATTGCTGAATAGTTTTACTCTGGATATGGGGAGTAGGTAAGATCGGCAGGGGAGCCTGGCCCTCTAATATACATGTATATAAGTGAAAAACGGGAGAAAAAGAGAATAAGCGAAAGGGACGAAGAGTTACCGGCGTTAGAATTCGTGGCTCGAGCAAGGGTGGTCAGGAGAGCGAACCCCTCGTTGCGATAAATCTCTCATCGTGACACACGTGTGGTCGATGTAAGCGACAGCGCACAGATCAGCAAAGCAAGTAGACACCTTTGTACTTTCTCTCCTCTTTTCTCTCAGCCCATTTTTTCCATCCCTTATTTCTTTCCCCTATTTCGATCGGACATTTGTCGAGGGGGTCGTTAATGCGTTAACAAAGTGGTGAAAACAATTTTTCTGAATCATCATGCTCGTTCATACAGCATTTAGAAGGTAGGGAAAAGGTGTACGAGATGATCCCACTGAGCGAGAATACTCGTAATTTCAAAGATATTTAACATGATCCGGATCTAAATCCGTTTAACTCTGGCATATTTATCTATCTTACGATTGGCATATTCGGAATTTGCAGTTTATCAGGGTTTCAATAAAAATATTTCTTTTTTTTTAAACGCACATAAGGATCATCTTGGACCCCCCGGTGTGCAAGACGATCCCTAGGGTATGGACAAGATGAACCCCCGAGTCATCTTGCCCCTACTGTGGTTTTTTTTTTATTTTGGAGAAATTAGGTTAATGTAAATAAAAATTTTCGCGAGTTTTCAAGAACTTATGTATATTAATCATAGGTATACACCATAAACTGAACTTACTAGTTAAATTACGATTATAAGGAACACCTCACCCAACTAGAATTAAACTAAACCAGGTTTCTCAAGCCAGTCTCAAATCACTCAGGTATATAATTTATTATTTGTCAGATCACCTATACATTAGGAGTGTAGTTTGAACATCAATAGACAATCTATTCAACAAAAAGTAAGTACGTTATTTGCGTACAAGACGATCCCTGGGGATCATACAGTCCCTAGGTACATCCCTAGGGATCATCTTCTACAGCTAGAACTTTTTCATTCATGGCTCGGTAACATAACCTATAAGTATTCCACTGTTACCACGCCAACCATAACGCAAAATGAGCACATTATAAAGCCGCAAACACATCAATGATTGCAACTGACAGTATACAATAAAAGTTACCTAAGCTCAAAGTCAACCTTGCCTTAAATCAACCGCTCACACTGCCATCACAAATTGACTAACGCGGGGCGATGCCGGGCGCCATGTTTTACTAAAGAATACCACTAGATAGCGTTAATAGTTGCCTCGCTATTAACAATGATCGTCTTCCCTCATGGGATCAACTCGTACACCTTTCCTCTGCCCCAACTACCTTTGGGCTCGTTTTTTGCTACTCTTCCTACTGCATTTGCTTCATGGATAGCCGTAACGCAGAAAACTAATCGAAAACTGAATTCTACTCGTATCGTTTTCCCAATCCTTACATGAGTCTCGCCTTTGTGGAAAATCGTACGCTCCGTACACTCTATGCGCACAAAAACACACATATGCAAATGCAGTATATCCGGGCTCCTTACGTGCTCGCTATACAAGGAAGAAAAACGAGTCGAAGGCAGCAGGGCAAAGGGAAAATAAGCCGGGAAGCCAGTAAAGCAGACCCGCTCGTATTCTCTCGACGATCAAACTTTTAATTAGACAACGGATTTACTTCTCAATCTCTCAATTATATCTCGATCTCCAACGAGAAGGGAGAGAGCTGCTTCGGAGCTCTGGGAATGCGGAAAGAGTGAGAGCGGGATAAGAAAGAAAAGCGACGTATACAAAAGTTGTGAAAAGTGCTATATATATATATGTGTGTGTGTGTATATATATATATGTGTATATATATATATATATATATATATATATATATATATATATATATATATATATATATATATATATGTGTGTGTATATATGTATATGTATATGTATGTATGTATGTGTGTGTGTGAGTGTGTGTGTGTGTGCCCACAAGGTGAGTAGTAAAAGGATTCCATTGGTATTGCTGCTTACGGATGCGAACAGAAAACCGACCAATCTCGGAAATCTTTCAATTACATCGCGTGCTTCACGAAGCAACGAGAGCGCAAAAGCAAGTGGAGTTCATCGGTGACTTTTCCATCGCACTCTCTTACCTGTTTATATCCGTAGACCCCGCGTTCTTATCTGCAAAGAGCGGACACATCGTTTTAGAATTGTCCTCGCGAGACCAGGGGAAATCATTATCGTGAAGGGGAATTATTATTTTTTTTTTCAACCGGACCATTTTTCGTTTCATGGTTGTCCGTTTGTTATGAAAAAAAAATAACCGTGATAAGGGTACCAAATCAGAAAAAAATTCACCATTCGTTTCCCCGAAAACCATCAATTTATATTGGGAAACGTTGAATGTGCGTGGTTGAGCAATGAAATTTTGAGTAATCGGGAAAAATTTCGCCATATTCGTAATTGGCGGAAAATTTTTTTTTTCTACTCTTTTGGCCACTTTGGGGAGTGCACTCGAAAAGTTGGCGAAAAATAGGCAGAGGGGTATGTGTGGAAGGATTCGCGCGAATCGATGATTCGTCTTTTAAATTCTGCCATAAATTGAAAACTCATCGGGACTCCATGAATCGAGCGGCATTAAAGGGAAAGTGATTACGAAAAAAATGCTCATAAAGCGGAGCTCCAAATCCAAACGAAAAATAAATGATCGATTATTCACTCAAGCCACTAATTTTTAGCCGAAATGGATTTTTTTTGGTTTTTAAATATTTTGTTTCTAATTCTATATAGATGTATTTTTTTTCCTCCGGATGACGAATTCACTACTAATTTTTTTCGAAGCCTAACATTTTTGTAATAAATCGTCAAAGGTGAGCGAGAATACTTTTTTGACGTTCAGCCCGCGTAATTTTGAGCTTCCGATAAAAACTCATTGTCAGTGATATTCGTAATCAGCGGAAAATTTACTGTTGAAATGGTTTAAAAATCGATCTTTTTCCTTGACTCATTTGGCCATTTTTCCAAAATCGTCAAAAACCCAACATTTCAAACAGCCGTTGCGTCGGTCCTATTTGATTGAAAAAAACTCATTGGGGAGTTTACAAAATATTCTTTTGTAGAATAAAGGAACGCTGTTTGATGCATCCCGATATCGCGATTAGTTTTCTCGGAAAATGCACTTGCAATTTGGTATGGGAAGATTCGCAAAAATAGATGGTCCAACCTTGATATTCGGCAAAATATCGAACAACCAAAGCTCCGTTAATCAAGTGGCATTTTAACAGGATACAATTAGGAAAAGTATAACCGCAAAATAAAGTTTCGAATCACAACAGAAAAAAAATGACAAGCAATTCCGCGAAGCCACTAATTTTTTTTGCCAGAATGCAAAAAAAATTTGCTTTAATATAAAATATAAAATATATAAAGGGTGGTTTCACCCCTAAAAACAATTTTTCCGCCGACAAAAAAAATACGTATCCAATAGTTCTCAACCCTCTACCACATACAGGGTGGACCGTTTAACGTCACCACCCACAATATCTCCGTTGCCTTTAGAGTGACGAAAAAATGTCAGGAGGTAATTTGATTAATTTCGAAGGACCGATACAGTTGTGAAGCATTCATTTTTGTCAAGGTCATAGTTTTTGCGTTCTCAAGGTCATCAACGGTTTTTTTAATTGGAACATGTTTTTATTTTTTTTAAGACATTGTAGCTGATATTCCGGCGAATCCAACAATCTATGATATCATGACCTTGAAATGATTTTTCACCAAAATATTTTGCTTATGGTTGGGTTCATTTGGGTTTGTTTTCGTCGCTCTAAAGGCAACGTAGATATTTGGGATGGTCACGTTAAATCGTCCACCCTGTATATGAGTTTTAACAAAGTTGAAAGCGGACACTAAAGTGATATTCCTCGTTAGATGCACTGGAAGGCAACATTACATCGATATGACGAGCTTAAAGTATACTTTCCCTGTATTTGAATACATGATTTTTTGTGTGTATCTATGCAGCGTTTTTTTTCGTTACAGAGAAACGCGAGTCCTGATATCGTATATCAGCCTCGTTCCACGTTGAAAAGTTCAGAGTCGAAGTTTCCTCCGCAGAGTGGCACTCGTACGGATTATATCGTGAGATATTTTACCGTTGTGCACATACATATATAGTCCAGGTTTGGACACATCGAATAAAGCAGTAACCATTATTAAAGTCTCGAGGAGCTTTCAAAAATCGGCTTCTCAATATCAAGTCGAGCTTTCGTCGAAAGCACATACAAGTGTGCTACGGGAACAGAATCGGAAGATTGCGTCCAAAAAAAAAATACTACAACTTCTCTTTCTCCCACCACAACTTTGACTTAATTTCAAGATTATATGTGTATATATATATATATATATATATATATATATATATATATATATATATATATATATGTTCAGAGCCATAAAACCTTCTGTAGAAAGTCACTTATCGTTGCATTATTACTTGCTTCTGAATGTGGGTAATAGTCCACGGATGCGTTGCTTTTATGGGCGATAAAGTAAGAAGATATTACGACTCTTTCCGCGTTGCAGAGTCGTTAGTGATAGAAGTCGGGCTTTGGTCAGACGCGGGCTGCCGCACGCTGCTTTTATGTTTGGATTATTTATGTCTGGATTACGCATGTACGGAGTGAATGCGAGCAAATAATTGAAGTAATTTCGCAACTTCCTAATGATGTATATATATATATATCGAGGCCTGAGTGTACGATAGTTACGAGAAATTTGATTAAAAAGTCGAATAAGGAGTAGATATAGGAAAAGAGCATTCTTAATGCGTTATATTGATATAATGTTGGCTATCAGCACATCCGCCTGTTTTGAGGACGGTCCTCATATTCGTTTCTTAACAATTCGTTGAATTTTGGAGCCAGGGCGACCCTTCAAACGATCTTGACATAAATATGCTTATTTTGAGTATAAGGGGAAGTAGCCTACTATGAGAACGGTCCTCGAAGTCGAATGTCCCCAAAATCATCCTTTCTCATACATAGGGTAACAGTTATAACGTGGCCATCTGTTTTTAAGGGCCTTACGTAGGGATTTTGCAACCGGGAAAAATTACATGTTCAATTGATTTTTCGAATACTCGTCGATAAAAAATTTTGCGCATTTTTCGGATGAGTAGTATTTACCAGAAAAAAATGAGCAGTCTGGAAAAGAATCGAAATTCTATTTCGAGTTCAGCAAAATGAAGAAATTTAAATTTCGAATGCGAAACACTTCTGACAAACGTTTGCTCATCACGTCATGAAGGAAAAAATGATCAAAGGTGCATTTTAACGGGGATAAATGTAATAAAATATGAAGCTTCGATTTTGAATGGAGCGAAATCGAAGTTTGATTTTTTCTCAGATTGCTCAATTTTTCCAGGCACATACTACTCATCCCCCAAAAACGCTATTTTTTTTAAGAGGACTTGAAAGCCCATAAGATTTTTTCACCGGTCGCAGAATCTCTGTGCAAGATCCTTAAGGGGTACATCCACTCCAGCTTTTCAAGAAAAGAGTCTAATTTTAAGAATGCCCCTAACGAGGGAAATAACGAAGACAACGACAGCAGTAAAAAAAAATGATGTCGAGAACTTTATTATACATTGTTTTTAATCTACGAAAATATTTTTTTAAATAATTTTTCAATTGAAAATGGCGTCAGCATCTAATAGGGGAGACCGGGGCAAAATGGTATAGCGGGGCAAAACGGTACCGGGGCAAAACGGCACTGGGGCATAATGGGATCGGGGCAAAATGGGACAGAGAGGAGTGGAATATCAAATTGGGGCAAAATGGGACACACAAAAATGAAGTGTCGCAGCCCACTGAATTTGGGGCAAAATGGGATGACAGGAAAATTCATGCTTCGGCTCTATGAAAGAGCTGTTGAAACATAATCTAATCTAAATGGTGCTTGTGGTTCGTTTCAGTCCACATATACGCAGATAATACGGACTGACCGATATATTTGTCGACACATATCCGTCGATTTCATGGGGAGCGGCGGTCCTAGTTTCGTAAAACAATTTACGTAAAAATTGACAAGAGTTAGATTTTCATCAATGGCTTGAAAATGAGTATCAGTAACGTGCAGTTGGCAGAAAATAAATTAAAAACAAACAAAGAAAGATAAAAACAAAAAAAAACCAAAAAATTGCACGCGTCAGATTATAAAAATTACTTGATTATTTAAATAATTAATAACGACAAAGAAATTGTACCAATCGAATAAGAAGGCTCAAATAACAATTTACGTCAAGTTTGGTACAGTTCTGACCGCAGAATCAAAAGTAATTGTTTAACAAACTTTAATAACAAATGAAAAATTAGTTTTTTTTTGAATGTTGAAGTACTTAAATTTATTGGATTCAACGAATCCTGACGAGCCGAGCACGATCCGTTGTTGTAAAGTCAAAAATAATAATAATTGTTTAAGCGATTGAGTTAACAAATAAAAATTGTCGTCTTCTTTAATGTTAAATTACTACGATTAATCAAATTTCAACAAAATCGAATGAGTCGACCTTGAAACATTGCCTTAACCGCATGTCCAATCATTATATTTGGTCAAACAATGAATATCAAAAAATCAATTGAAGTTTTAGTGAGTGAAAACCTGTTTTCACTCATTTATTACCCCTCGTTTTTTACCCCTGCATTTCTTTCGTTTCTGCATCGAATTATTCCACTGTCCCATTTTGCCCCAATCTCGTGAAATTAGTGGTCTCCGATTTTTCCTGTCCCATTTTGCCCCAGTCCCGTTTTGCCCCAATGACGTATTTTCCAGCAGTGTTGATTTTCACTATTCCATTTTGCCCCAAACCCGTTTTGCCCCGGTCCCATTTTGCCTCGGTCCCATTATGCCCCGCTATACCATTTTGCCCCGGTCTCCCCTACTATCACTCAAGCAAAGTGTTCCGCGGCCGGAAAGATTATTTTTCCTGTAGCTTTCCACCCAGACGAAAAAACCAAACAAATCTTCGAAATATTTACAAAAAGCTATGGAATCGCGTACGGAAATTAGAAAACATACAATTTTTTTTAAGTAGTGCAAATTTGAACGGAGGCTTTCATTTTTAAGGAGAAAATAACACGAGTAATGGTTAATAAAAAAGTTGATAACCAATCGCAAATTTCGTACGCCATTGGACAATGCATCTGAGAAGGTGTATTGTCTAACTATGTACTTTCTGGACACACACCTGCACGTGCACACATATAGTATGAGATTACTCAGGCAAAAGCAAATACCGTCGAGCTCCGCCTATTGTATTTAGTCCGCCCTTTGTTGTAACCGTAGACAACGTTGACTGTGCATTGTACGACATTAGCGAATGAAAGGGAAACGGACAGAGAGAGCGAGAGAGAGAGAGAGAGAGAGAGAGAGAGAGAGAGAGAGAGAGAGAGAGAGAGAGAGAGAGAGGAGGAGAGAGTAGAGTGAGAAATCCGTCAATTCGACGATACGTCTCGTTCGCGTCCGCTCGTAACGTCGCTTTTAACCCTCTCCCACCCTTCGCCACCTCATTCCTCTCCTCGGTTGAGTACCGCGAGCTTGCAGGTACGATTGCACCGCGGCATCTCAATAGCAATATCGCCGAGGGGCTTCGCACGGCTATCCTCGAATAACAATTATTGCATCGCAGCTCCCATAGCGTGGCGGATCGCTTTCGATCGGGCGACTGTTGTACATTATAACCGTCACGTATAAAGTACACGTAGGAGCATTTTTTTTTCTTGTTGTTCGCATTCGTGATCCTTAGTGGGCGTATCCACGTTTTAAGGCAGTATTATTGCCACGAAATTAAAAAAATACTTCTTTTATTTCATTTTTTTTCAGACCTTTCTGAATACTCCTGCGAAAACCGTTCAAGGGGTCTTTTCACTTTGGACGCTAAAAAAGACTGTGTTCATGAATTTTTTTGATGCGTTTATATTATGGATATTGATATAAAAGGCGTTACACTTAATAAATATACTTTCGAAATGCATGTAAAAAATTATTCATTTATTTAAGTCACTATTTATAGACGAAAATGGGAGTTAAAAAAATGTAAAAAATGGTTGGTCTGCGCTGTTGATGAAATCTCGGAGATGGATCATCCGAAACGAAAAATGAAACGCTTTTAGATTCAGCATGTTAATAGCTATAGCGCATATCATACGATTTTTGATATATGCAAAAATAACAATATATCGGACCTTTTTCGAAAAAACGCGTTTTTTCACCGTTTTTCGGAAAAAATAGTAAATATCAAAATTTAAAAAAATCCTTCATATGCGCTATAGCTATAGTTGTAAAGAATATGTGGTTAAAATTTCATAGGGATCGGTTTCGAAGATTTCGAAGTTTCGAAGATTTTATCAACAAGCCGTCGAAAAACGTTTTTGCGAGAAAAACGCGTTTAACGTTTGTTTGGGTTCCATAAATACATACAATTTTTTTAATGCGTTTCCAAAGTGCATTTATTAAGTGTAACAACTTTTATATCAATGTCAATAATATAGACCTATAAAAAAGTCAATTAAAATAGCTTTTTAGCGTCTAAAGTGAGAAGACCCCATAATTCGTCGTTCCATTCTATTGTGTTGATAAATCTTGAAAAAAACAAATTATGTTTAAATATCAAACTAGTCAGGGAATGAGTGAAAAAAGTTTGGACTGCCTGTACAGTTTTGCTAAAAACGTTCAGTGAAGATAGAATAATTGTCGATAAAAAATCTGAAAAATTTTCTCACCAGACGAATTGTTCGTGTTGCCACATCAAGATAGCCGATTTGTAAGAACTACCGAGTCAGTCGATCGACCTTGGTGAGTCGTAAAGAAATTTCTTCAAGGTGACCTGCGGACAGACCCATTTGATTTGCGTCACGAAGCCGTAATTTGATCGGCCGGGAGCGATAAGCGGGCCGTGCAGAGTGCGACTCTTGGATTTCGTTCGCCGTTCTAAGCGGCGCAATCATTGCCGCGATTCCTCGAACGGGTGATCGTGAGCTGAGCTGTGACGCTTGGCTATAGGCTCATCGATTGCGACAAACGGTCGAGGCATTTTTTCCCCCAGCCTCATCATACGTATTCGCATTTGATATTCACTCCCGTGCCGAAATAAAACGCCCACGAATATCTATACAGGGTGTCCCATTTATCTTGAGACATCGAAGTAACTCCGGAACAGCGAAATTGATCGAAAAATCCCGCGAGACCCGCATCGAGTAGATTCAACCGTCGAGCAAAATGGCGATATAACTTTTTTATTCACTGGACGTTTTCAAGGTGATTTCAAGGACGACTTTGAAAAATGGGAGCTTTTACAACGACGTGTTATACAAAAATTGTAGGTTACTTTTGTCGGACATTTTTTTATTTCGCAATTACTTGTAGACGTTTAGGCTTCGACTGCACACTGGGTCGTTTTGACCCAGTGGCAAAAAGTATTTAGAATGCCGATCATGAGACTAAAAGCACGTGTCGATTATGCAGGAGGGCTATGTGCAACGAGCACCGAATGTACTTATGCGCCGATTGCGGTAAATGTTCGTAATAATAAGTCATCAAAGTGAAAAAATGCGGTAAATATGGGTTTTCAAAGATTAACCTGCCGAAGGAGTCGATTTTTTCCATTCTTCGCTATCCCAAAAATGCTCAAATTCAAACCTTCGAATAAATATACTTTTTGAATAGACGGTCGACACTCTATTTTTTTTCGTATCTCCAAACCTTACTCTTTAAAAACCTCAAAGCCTTTTTTAAATATTTTGAAAACAAAAGTTATGTTCATTTTCATGCAAGTACGTATTTTTCAACGCATCTCCCACTTTGAACGAATGTTTGGGCACTTGTTTTTGTTTCGCTCGAAAAATAAATTTTGGGCCCCAAAATAAGAATCATTGACTACAAAAAACGTTTCTACAATAAAAATGCATATATACCGAAATACAATGATGTGAAAAACGTCTGGGGTCCGATCGACCCCATATGCAGTCAGAGGTTCATGGCGGAAGTGTGCAGTCGAAGGGTTAAGAAAAATTCTTAACATACACGAAGGAATTTGTAAGATAATGATGTAGGGTACTTTCGTCACGATTTTAAAAGGAACGTAATTGGCACTGTTAATCGAAATCCTTGTCTCAATCTCCTCAGAGAGACTCAGACAAGTGTATCCTTCCTTTTCGCTTATCAATAATTTATTCGCCGTGATAATTTGTATTCGAGTAGAAGCCCATCATTTCGGACATCGTTTGTAATGTTTGAAAAAAAATTGGGGTCAAACGAAAAAAAAAATCGAACAAAAAATACCTCTCTCTCTATTAAGTACAATAAACATGCTACTATCAAAAACATAGGTATCTATTTTTTGTATGTTGACCCTGAAATTACGCTAAAAAAGTCCACTACATAAAAATAAATATCTTGTCGTCTATTGCTACTTTTCATTTGAATCTACTCGATACGAGTCTTGTATATTCTTCGATTCGCTTAGCTGTTCTCGAATTATTTCGATGTTCCGAGAGCCATTGCGACACCCTGTACATGGTCGCACGTATCGAATTTGCGCAGTTTCCCCGTGCCCTCGAGTAATTACATCAAGACTGGGAAGTGAGGAGTCTCATCTAGTGCCGTGGTGATTCTCGAGGCTGAAGAAATTGCCAAGGTCACTTTAAAGCCACTTCGGAGCGAAATAAATGGCACTCCCGAGACCCAAGAATAAATTGTACAAAAATAAACTATAAGTGGGTAAACGTATTCGCACAGCGTGCTTTTTCTCCGCGTTTTTCCCAGCATTTTCTCCAACCGACCTTATTTATATCTACAATAACATACGGTATTTCCGTACAAAATAAGTGACAAAAAATTATTTTATTTTTTAACATTATTTCTGAAAAGTGAACCGAGCATGTATTTTTTTTCATCGACTGTGCATGAGATTCTGTTAATTAATGTCGGACGAGCTAAATGTAGAACGATTCGTGTGAAGTAGCAATTTTCAAGGGGAAAACATAAGTCGAAGCGTATTCGCAGGTGTATATCGATCGATATAGAAGAGCCAAGAGAGCAATGCGTCCGAAAGTCCTTGGCACGCACGGCATGACAGGGAGAATTTAATCAAGGGGTCGTCGCCCTAAAATACACGTACAGAGAAAGAGAGAGAGAGAGAGAGAGAGAGAGAGAGGGAAATAGAGAGAGCGAATGTATCCTGAGTTAGCAAACAAATTTACGTTGGTGCCCTTTTACATGTGCGAATGTTTATAGAACCCTATGTACTTATGTATCGCGAGCTGCTATCGCTACAAATATATATATATATATATATATATATATATATATATATATATATACATCCCTATATATATCCTTTTATCCTATATATAGTGTATATATATATATATATATACACTATAGTGTATATATATATATATACACTATATATAGGAGGATTATTTCCAAGACTTTCGACCAAGGACGGTCTTCAAAACAGCTGTATGTGCTGATAGCCAACAGTGGATAGATATTACAGGTTCAACATTTCCTTCGTACAAATTGTTTATACGTACGATGACTACGTTACACAACATATGCATGTTTATACGTAATCTGCCAGAAAGCAAAAGGACGCGGCTCGCCGAACCCAACATGTACGATCCCCAAGGGTTGTGCCCTTTCGTTCATTGCTCTTCGATATATGTACGTAATATGAGCCAGGCGTCCGCTCCCTCCCACGAGAGTTCTCGTAATCACGATACAGGTAACGTATGCATGTATGTACGTATACAGTAGTTTGCCGCCTAATAATACACCAACAGTGTATGCCAGGTGGACTGTTGGTTTGTGGTGGGCAGTGTGGGTGGCTCCGATCTCTCGGATCCTCGAATTTACGATTATGTCTCGTCGTCCGTATTCGAGCGAAGCTTTACATGCTCATCCCTATGTTACTTTTAGGATCTCCTGACATGCGAAACTTACCGAGCGAGGGATAACCTCGTCAGTACTTTCGACATTCCGATCTTGATCGAACGTATCGGCTCTGTCGTCATGTACGCGAGCATTGCACATTTCGCTGTTTTTTCCGCCTGGTTGCTTGTGATGCACGCGATCTGCTGTTCGGTGCAATACGTAGTGTGGTAATATGCGGAAAAATAGGAGCAATTGTATTGATCAAGAGAAGGAATTGGATTGGTCGAGAGGAGGAGTTGCATTGATCGAGAGACGGAATTGCATTAATCGAGAGAAGGAATTGTATTGATCGAGACAAGGAATTGTATTGATCAAGAGAAGGAATTTCATTGATTGAAAGGAGGAGTTGCATTGATAGAGAGAAGGAATTGAATTGATCGGGAGGAGGAATTTCATTGCTTGGGACGAGGAATTTCATTGATCGAAGGGAGGAATTTCATTGATCGAAAGGAGGAACTGCATTGATCGAAAGGAGGAATCGCATTGAGAGAAAGAAGGAATTGAATTGAGAGAGAGAAGGAATTGAATTGATCGGGAGGAGGAATTGCATTAATCGAGAAAAGGAATTGCATTGATCATAAGAAGGGATTGCATTAATCATAAGAAGGGATTGCATTGATCATAAGAACGGATTGCATTGATCGAGAGAAGGAATTTCATTGGTGGAAAGAAGGAATTTCATTGGTGGAGAGAAGGAATTTTATTGGTGGAGTGAAGAAATTGCATTGATCGAGAGAAGGAATTGCATTGATTGAGAGAAGGAATTGCTTTGATCGAGAGGAGGAATTGCATTGATCGAGAGACGGAATTGCATTAATCAAGAGAAGAAATTGCACTGATCAAGAGAAGGAATTGCACTGATCAAGAGAAGGAATTGTATTGATCGAGAGAATGAGATGCATCGATTGACATAATAAATTTCGAAGAAGCCAATGTAAGTCAATTGAACTAAAACTGGCGATTGTAAACAGAATTGGAGTACTTAAGATTATGTTAGGGCGTCACGCATGTTGCCAGCAGTCTTCATCTCCTTGCGGGAATTCATTGCATCAACATTTTTAATCATAGCAGATAGGATGACTTCCAAATACTTCAGGTATTGGAACTGCCTTGGTGTTGAATTGCTACATTCTTGCCCGATTGAAGTGCCGTCCCGCTGGTCGTTATAGGTACTAATCATGGTTATCAGGTGGTTCAATGAGTCCACCGGGATTTGCGAGGGATCCCACGTGGATGACCCACCTGTGAGTCAAGAAACATGGAAAACACTTGTACGACACTTCAGTGGAATGCAGTGCAGGTCGATGACACATGCCTGACATTCATGGCAATCACTTATTTTCATCCACACGAAGATATCTTGTTGCGTCTATGTTCATCTTTATCTCATCTCGTCTACAGCTTACTAATAATATAAAATCCTGGCTTTCTGTTCTCTTTTTACTTATTTTTTTAGACTAAAGTTGAGCTGCTAGGATCAGAATTTGTTGCCGAGGAGATGACCACCTCAATCGGCAATCTTTTCTGTCCGGCTGTAAGAGCGAAGTTGGTGTAAAAACGGATCAAACTGAATCTTTGGTGTGGGAAAATAAACGTTTCCAAAATTACCCTGCACTTTCAGCCGGCTCCGTCAAGCAGAATCTGAGCATGTACGATTTCCATTTTAAGGGATTCCTTTTGCGGAGGGCCGTATTTTGTGAGGGCATAAGCAGGGTCCGCAATCAATTATTATACGCAATGATAAATAGGAATAAAACATTTCGCGTAACTTTAGTAGATTTAGATTTTTATATTTTCTCTGAAAAGTCGTGGGTACGAAAATTCTTCTACTCGGCACATTTTTTCTGAGTTTTATCATTAATATTTTTTTTAACATGCGGTGATTCCCTGTTTCTATTGGCATTAGGGAATCTTTCGATTTTTTTTACACGCGTTGAGCAGTTTATATCAGACATGTAGAGTTAGTTAGTGTATGAATTATTCATAGAAATTTGCCCAGCGTGTCATCGCCATAAAGTGGCGTATAAATGAGACGATTTTTGGAGTCGTAATTTTTCGTTAAAAGTTCGGTACCTTGGCTTGAAATTTTACCAGTATACCGGGATGTATTTTTACTCGATTATAGATAAAGAACAGTCAATTGTTAGATATTCGGGTTCGTGAAAGGAATACCTTGTAGGGGCAGTGGCCACGATACGTTTCAGCATTTATGAGGAAGATTTTCAGTCAATCTCTTAAATCAGTTCTAGTTGCTGTAATCATTATCTCTATTTTTTTCAATATAATATTTATAAAATATTATTTTATAAATATTTAAAAATTTATTTTCAGTACTGTGATGGAGAATTTTGTACTGCAGCATATAAAAAACGGTTTTTTAGATGTAGAAAATATTGTTTCTATACGAAAATGTGACCATAAGAATTAACGTTTCATCCAAGATAGTTTTAAACGAGTAAGCGAGTCGTTTCCTTTTTCTATACGAATCGCCATTACTGAGGAGATGAACCTATCCTTTTAGCACACGCTGACACATCGAATATTTTATCTCGCAAAATGTTGATATCCAGTTTCCCTGAAACTGCTTGACGAAAAACAAAGTGCATTTTGGCCATAATGAAGGATTAGAAAAATTCGTCTCTGCGTGACGTCCACATGGATTAAATCACGAGGAAAAGCTACAAAATAATAATTACGTATATGTATTCAAGTCTCTCGTTCTTTGAGTGTAACACGTGTACCTTGATCGGAGTAGGTTACGCCGAGCTTGCGAGCCCTCGTCGTCACGCACGCGAAAGTCTCAGGTCGCAACGCGGGGGCAGTGAAAAAAAGTATACAGCCAAGGGAAAACGACAATTACACACGTAATAAGCGACTGGATAGTGAGGCGTGGAAAAAAGAATATTTACAACGCGCGACAGCCGGTGGGCGTGAACGAGGGGAGAACGACGAGGTATAATAATGATAATAATATTTGCCGTTGACGGAACGAGGCTAGCTCCGAGTGAAAGCCCTTTATACTTTATCCTTGTAATTTTTTTTTTCACAATACCTCACACTTTATACAATGTCTCGCTGCCGAGGTCTCTTTTTTTCTTTTCTTTCGCCAAGCCCCTCGATTCCTCGCGAAAAGATTGTTGGGCACGATACGTGGCTCCCACGCTTTCAATTTTAATGCAAACGATCAATCCCGGGGAAGCCCAGCGTGAAAGGAAAAATCAGTTGCAGCTACCCAAGAACGATTGAAAAATATGAATTTCGCTTCGCGGGAGTAAGATTCATCGACGCCGTGGGTGGATGGATTGCCGAGAAATACGGTGGGACTCGAAAGGCGAAGAGAAAAAATGCGAATGGAAATGACTTTGGTATACGGGGAGAAGAGTTGACAGTTTTTTTTTTTCGGTAACTTTTTTTCGCCCTCCCAACAAGGTACGCGAGGATAGTGCCTATTGTGGAATCTCCCGAGGAATTTATTTTTCAAGTGCGTATCGAAGCGCTTCGCCCCGACGTCGTGTCTTACCGTTCAAAGTGAGAGCAATTTTTTGTCTCTGCTATCCATTCCCCTTCTGCATCGCCAGACAATAATTCCGTCGATCTGTGAATTATGGATGAGGTGGGATGATTTTTTTCATTCCACGAGGACCATGGCAGGGTACCGAGTGATCCAAACCCTGAAACGCGAAATGTTTTTCAACGACTCGAGACCCTTGTGGGTAGCTCAATACCTCCAAGCAGCATACCCATGGAGGTTTTAGCTCATAAAACGATGAAAGAAGGTTGACTCTGCATCCGCTATTACTGATGATGACTTGGAAAAAAATCTTATCGTCACTTCCGGAAAGCTTGGAAGGGCGGGGCTGCGTGGGTTGATGGAATCATTTCGTCTACCAGGAAGGATGATCCCATTGCCGTGAGTGATTCCACCGACGGAAATGATATCATCAATAGCGATGATTCCATCAATGGGTGTAGCGATCACACGGATATCGATGTTCTCCGAATAGGATTGTCATCCCACGAGTGAATTGATATTCCGCACGGCGCCCTTGCCACTCCGAATCGAATTGCTTAAAAATCATGAGCAGGGGGTTTGTCACGTATACGGTTAGAAATGAATTCACGGTTTTGGAAAACATCGTGGGAAAGGTGAAAGATCGTACAGGGTTACCTAGAGGGTAGCAGGTTTTTGTTCCATTCCTATGTGAACAAGGACTGATGCCAGAAGCACGAAAAGATCTGCCTCGTTCGGTTTATGGCTCATATTACGCGCGAGTGTAAAACAAACACAACGAAAAAAAAGACCAAACGGTCTCGACGATGAAAAAATTGGTGGAATTTGCGTCGACATCCTCCCACGTCATTTGAGTGCTCAATCGTCGGACTTAAGCCTAAACAGCCAAATCGACCAACGTAAATCATCTCTCATCTGTACTTTTTCATCCCTCTCTCTCTTTTTTTCGTTTGTTTTTTCAGCAATAGCAGAGAGTGATTGAGCGCGGGTTACATTGAGAATGCCGGTGGTGGCCGTTGGTGTGGTTTTAGCTATGATGTATATAGGCTAAAACCACCGAGGTCCAAGCGAGCTTGTGGAAGGGTTGGAAAACACAATGTGGCTCTGGCGACCCTTGGCAACCCTTAAACATTGCGCGATGATGGCCCTTTCGCGGTTTCGGTACTCCAATCCTATAGCAAATGGTCACTATTTCAAAACCACCGGTATCTCGATGGGGAAGCCATGATCAGACGAATTGATTGTTCCCCGATATTTAGATTCTGATAGATCTAGATGATAACTAGACATCTATGCAGGGAACTATGATCTGTTGGAGATCCGTAATGCCCCCCTCTTCATATGTCGAAATAGGTCGGAACATGCCGAAAAAGGTGTTGACCCTAGACGGCATGACGAGGGTGGATTTACACACCAGGCGAATGGACAAATGAGGCATTTCCTTTCTGTCTGAATCTCTACGTTTTGAGTAGGTTTATGAGCAACTGCACTTCAATGATATCGAACTGCTCGCTATCATCGTATCCCTCATCTAAAACTGAAGAAAACCATGTCCTGTTGAGTCCCATTGATCTGTGGAGGAACAAGTTTCCGAACCGGAGAAGTGTAGTGTGGATATTCACAGCATGCGTCGGGGAGTAAAATCGTAGGATCTAGGACCAAGGGTCCGAGAAAGTGGGTAGAGCATCAGGCACGGAGGGTTGGGCCATTTCGACGATTCGCGGTGGCCCAATGCCGTCATTGTGTAAGATATTCACGTATAATGGGGGAATCGTTTTGCGAAGAGAGAAACTCCGCTTGGAACACTCCCTCCTCATTGGAAAATCATTTTACGGTCACATGTGGCCCAGTAAGGGATAGGGGTCGAATACATTGGGCATACACACACACACACACACACGCACATATATATATATATATAGGCGTGTTTGCAGAAACCTCTCGTACGATGTGATGTAGCCAGGAACAGCTTTGAGCTCCGACCATAGAGGCATGCTGACAGCATTGATACCCTTGGATAATCGTGATAGCGGGATCGGAAGGACTGCCGATGCTGCTGAGCTGCGGGCTGTGGAGACGTGTCGAAGGTCGGAGGAATATTCTCGTGGATCGCTTATGGAGAAGCTCTATAATAGCAGTGTCCCGGCTGCGGAGTGGCAGGAGCGAGCGAACAGGATGCGTCATGACGTAACGTCATGAACCGTAACAAGATTTTAGAGTAAACTCGATTCACCTGTTACCTTCCGACATGTCCGAGGTTTCCGATCCTCAAACGTTCTCCTGTTCCTTCATCCCGGCATACACACATACACATATACACTCTCTTTCTCTGTCTGTCGGTTTCATATATATCCTAATCTGTTCGTTGTTCTTTGTTTCACTTCCCCTGCTGGCACTTGCGCGCATACATCACAGATTTATTCAGGTTGCTATTCTCGTTAGGGAAAACGGGCAAGTGATCCATTTCCGTAAAGCCCATCTTCAGAAAATTTATTACCGCGGTAAAGCTTCCATATACGTTTTCCTGAGGACGAACGAGCATCTCCACTATCTCGGCGTTTTGACTGTGCACGACTGCAACCGCTTGTATACACAGCATATAGGTCGGTATGTATCGCTAACTGCATTTGCCGCGACGAACCCCAATAAATCAGCTTGACACTCAATTTACTTGACATTCTATCGCCAGAGAGAACCACGAGTGTAACAACTACGTCGTAGACCACTTGCCAGCCGTGTGTGGGTCCCTTCGGAATACACTTCAATCTATTTCACTTTTGCGCCACCCGAGTGCTTGGCAATTCCAGCGACTTGGCCAAGTGGAGCGCCTGTAGCTCGGAGCTCCAAGGATTCAGCTACAATCGAACACGTCGGTTCTATTGAGGAGATAAATTTAATAAATGCTTGATCGAGTTTCACTTTGGTTATGTTCCATAGATGAGCTGCAGTTGGGGTCTGAATCTGATTCGGAATCAATAGACATCTCATTTGGTGGTATCGCATCACATTAGGGGCACGAACGATAATTGCTTGGACTATTGATAGGATGTGACCAAATCAATCGATATTGAAGACCACTATTGTTTAGTACCCACGCCAGAATCCTCCCCTTGTCCAGATGGCGTTATTACCAAAAATCCAATTAATCGAGTTCCCTTTTACTACGATTCTTTCATGGGAGGATTCATCTGGAGGATTGAAACAATCTTCTTTTCGTTTGCTCTGCTTAGCTTTATTTCAAACGCGTTTTTATCAAAATCTTGCTTGTCTCATGCGGGAAAAACGGACCGATAGCTCAAAAGGGACGAATTCGAACATTTGGGTATCTGCATACGTTTAGTTTATTGCACCTTCTCGTCAATGAACCCAAGCGATAACAATGAAATTATACAACCATTTTTTTCCATAAAGAAAGAGAATATTTATTCCAAAAACGGCATTTTTGTTCAAAATTTCATCATTTTTTAGTTTCCTTCTTGTTCCTTTTCCTCGATGGTACAATTTGGCTCAATCAGGAAAATTTTCAAATTCAATTCACAACAACGTCCGCTAAAATAATGCCATGGCGAGATCCGCGCATCACTCAAGGATAACCTACCAATTTGTCACGAACATTTTTTTCACACCTTGAAATGTGTAAAATATATGCCAGTCCTTCGATAAGCGCTGCCGCGTAGTTTTTTCGGCTTATAAACGAGTGTGAAACAATATCCCTCAAGGGGCCTTCCTTAAGAGTACGAAAGGATCGAAGCGGCCGTCCCTATGATGCCAAACGACCTACTCACTTCCGCTCCATATTGTTCAACAACAACTCCACATCGAAGAACGCCTTTTCGTGCTCTGACTCGATACATCACGGGCTCCTGACTCCCGAATAGATTAGCCATTCTGCGATGCTACACAATTATATTGTTTCGCACCGTATATCCTTGCGTCCTTAATTCGACGCGCTGGGCTACCTTGGTGTATCGCCGCTCGTGCGATGTTATCTTAGTGGATGAACAAGCTCACGGGGAAGTTTCCAACAGTGGGGTATCAAATCGCGACTATGGATGGCGAGAACTCAGTGTACGCGCCCACGAATGTACTTTCCGTTCTCTGCACTAAAGTCCGATATGAAGCTATCTCAGTCATCTGTGCACACCCCCACACACATTCACACTTTTATATATATATATATATATATATATATATATATATTTGCCCCGTGGTCTCGGATTCGTCAACTCGCGGGTGTGCGGTCTGCATGAGCATGGACCACGAAACTCCGAGGGTGGGTATGCTGCTCGGAAATCTCACTCCTCGGAAATAACGAGCTTTCTGAACACGCGAATCCACGAGCAAGCAGATCTTCCGACTAGATATATATATATATGTGTTCGTGTGTATATATACCTGTAGGGAACACGTAGTGGGATGATAAGCTCGACCGCAGAAGAGCTAGTAATCGGGTGGACTGACGAGCAGGCATTTGCAGTTACACTTGGACACAAAACATCCGACTACACCTCACGTGTGTGTATATATATATGCACACGAAAAAGAGTGATTTTGTAGACACTACACTTCGAGGACCGTCTTCATAGTAGTCAGTTACCCCATAGTCAACATTATACAAGCTCTATGTTTTTTCGAAATCGCCTGTCGTTGTATGTAGGTACATTTATACAAAGGCCATTTTGAGGACCGTCTTATGCACGAAATCAACGACGCGTTTCAAGAAACGTAAGGACGGTAGTCGAAATTGCCAGCGGCGCTGCTTGATACCCAACATCAAATGGATATAATGGGTTCCAAATATCCTTTCCTCTAAAGGCAGCATTGGTCTCCAGAAATGAGCAAATTCTTTTTTTGTTAAATTTTATTTTATCGATCCACAGACCCTTCTGGCTAATAATCCGAGTTTCGCATTCCGTTAGTTCGCAATTTTTGTTTGCTGATTCTGGTTCAAAACATCACAACACTCATACAGATCAAGAATATGCTTGGTTTTATTTAGATTCATACGACGTCATTTAGATTCATACGCTGGTCGCCAATTGGGGGTGTTTCCGCGCACTGTTGTAAACAAATGTACTCAAAATGTAACTCAAAAGTGCGTGATAATATATTTTGCAAGTATTTTGCAATACGTTTTACAAGAGTACAACAAATGTACTCAATGTAACTCAAAAGTACATGATAATACATTTTTCTTCGTTTGTATATATTGTTACCTTGATTAACATGTGTTTTTTTAAATACTTCTTTTTAGGTATTCTACCCTAAAAATCACCTCGAAAACAGCGCTCTAGACAGCAATACTGCCGGCACCTGAAAAAAGGCGGGATGTACAAAAAAAAAATAAAAAATGCGGTTTTGGTTTCATTGGAATCACTAAAAAATTTCCCATTGTTCTGCATAGTAAAATGCATTTTCGATTTTTTTGTAGATGCCGCCTTCCTTCATATGACGGCAGAATACTACCACAAGTATACATACACACTTGCACACAAAACATACGACTCCACCTCACCTCTCTCTCTCTCTCTCTCTGCATATATATATAGTCCGTGGTTATCTGTCCGCTATATATATATATGTATATATATAGGCTACTTTTAATGTAGCTCTATATATCTATAGAACTCTATATATATAGAGAACAAAATTGTATATACATATATATATATATATATGACTTTGGACGACTTTGACCCCCGAATGTTATTTATGCGGCTTGAGGTACTCCACAAGATGATTGAAAAAAAATGTACCATTCCATTTAGAAAAGTGGAGGTGCTCTTCACTGTGCGTCAGTGCCTCAACTGAAAAGAAAAATTGGTCGCATTTGATGGCCCCGTTGACAGCGTACAACTTTTTTCTGGAACATTTTTTTGACGTCGATAATTACCGAGTTATTTCGGATGGCAGACATAAGAGAGACACCCTGTATATACATACTACTTTGACGACCGTCTTTATAGTAACCAATTACTCCATACTCAACATAACACAAGCCCCATTTTCTTAAAAATCCCCTCTTGATAAATGTAAGCACATTTATACAAAGGCCATTTAAAAAACGGGGCTGAAGCAAAGTCAACGACGCGCTGAAAAAATCTAAGGACGGTAGTCAAAATTGCCAACTGCGCTGCTTGATACTCAAAGTCAGAAGGATGTAACGGATTCAAAATATCCTTTCCACACATGTATATATACACACATATATACATATGTACATACATATATATATATATATATACAGGGTGAGGCACATAAAGGGTTACAGAGCAATAGCACTCAAACTATTGATCATATCCAAAAATGTTTCAGTGTTCGAGAAGGCCGTCATACTGGACCACCCTTTTTTTTATCGTTGGAGGCGCTGAAGTTCCGTCAAGGTCAACTCCACTGTTTGAAATGGAACCATGTATTTTTTATCGATGACGTTATTACCGATGTGTTGTAGGTGGCTAAATTCGTCTTAAAATCGGTTATAATGTCATCGAAAAAAAATACATGGTTCCATGTTAAAAAGTGGAGTTGACCTTAACGTAGCTTCAGCTCCGCCACCGATAAAAAAAATAGGGTGGTCCAGTGTGACGGTCTTCTCGAACAATGAAACTTTTGTCTGAAACATTTTTGGATATGATCAATAGTTTGAGTGCTATCGCTCCGTAACACTTTACGTGCCTCACCCTGTATTTTTATATACATAGCGATTTACCGTGTACATGAATATAAGCGGAGAGTTTTGCGAAACGAGATACAGAAGGACGCGAGGCGGTGGAGAACGAGGCGAATGAGCCAAAGGAGCAGGATGCCCACAGTAAAAGGTACGTGACCTACGAAATCCTGACAAATGATAGCCTGCTCTCTGTGTACCGCCCCCCCTCTCTTTGTGTCTCTCGCTTTCTCTCGGCTGCTCGCAAGAAAACACGAGGACGTAGCCGAAACACGCTTATGTGCAAGCATGTACATCGCTTGGTTGGCGTGATTCTGCGTCCCTCTGGAACGAGTTCCATCTATAACGGTGCCTGGTATTCATCTGGTCATATTCCATCTCACCCGTTCGTCTTCGCTCCTCCGTTCCCTCAGCCCGCGGCTATGAAACAACGAAACCCGCGTTGTGGAGAATCTTCGTGTGTATGCGGAGGTTTACGGTCTTCAGCAGACAAGAAGCACAGCGAATGCAGGACTACGTACAGCAGTCCGGATCGCCGAATCATCCTCGGGGAAACGCGATGCTTGATTCTTGCGAAAGATCACTGAATCTCGGCGTGCAGAGGAAACAGCCTGGGTTCGCCGGGGAATATAAAACGACGAATTTGAGGGAGCACTCAAGAGAGACATTCTCCTCGGCATACCGTAGATCGCATATTGAAACATAAAAGAAAACGCCAGGCTAGGCCGAGCCTGAAATGGCCAATGGGAAAATGTCGCTGGGAGATGAAGAACGTCCCTTGCCAATTTAATCTTTTTCACGCGAGTTCGAGAACTCCATGTCAAATACCACGTACGGACGCTGCAGTATTCAAACTGTCTTCGGACGTAATACCACCGGATGGTAGGACTGAACGGGATGTGGGGTCCTTGGAGCTGATTGCATGAAAATTGATGACACGCAGGGGTAGCTTACGATCGATCTGCCACGATCCACGCGAAAGAAGGGCATGGATGGTGTTTAATGATTTTTTCAGTATTAAGTTGCGCCGGACCAGCAGTTTGTCTGAGGCCATCTTTGTCCGGAACGAAATAACAAAGTGTTTCTTAATTTAGGCAGGAAACCCTGGAACGATGGCAAATATGTCGCGGAGCCTTCTTGCATTTCATATTTTGGTGTGTAACTTTTGGCGAAAAATGCCGGTCCACGAAATTTCCGCGAAAATTGATTTTGCGAGGCAGAAATTGGCACTCCTCGAGAGTTTTATATGTTTATTAAGGGATGCTTCCATATTTGGCTCCATCCTGAAATTCGGGCGAAATTCATTGTGGAGGGCTTGGCGAAGAAAAATGGCTTCGGAGAGCCAGCTAGTGTGTGGTTTTTTTTGTATCAACGGGTTACGGCTAGGTGTAACAGCCGAAAGCTACTCATTTTTGGGATTTCTATTTAGAAAATCCTGATGATATTGTTGAAAAAGTATCATCTGAAGAACACTGTAATTTTTTTTTCGTATAGATATTTAATTATCATTGATTGCAGCCAGTGCCTGGGAAGCACCTCTCGAAAACGTCTTTTGCGGTGAACAATGCCCTTCTGAACCAGGTTGTCTGAACTCAAAAAATAAAACAGATTTCGTTAGTAGGAGTAGCGAGTTTTATTTACGCACGTTTTTTTGCAAAGCTTTTTACAAAACATTCATATTTCACATACAAACTTGTCACTTATTATCTACACTCTACATTCATACTCTGCATTATTTTCACATTCTCCCTTTCTTCATTTATTCGTCCATTCCGACGATCTCTCCTCCCTCATGCTTCTTACTCGCCCTTATATGCACACTTCCTCCATTTCCCTAAAGTACTCGCGTATCCATATTTGTATCTTTTCTCCCAGCCTATTTCGTTGGTATATTGGTTTTATAATCAATCGAAGCAATTCTCAAAATATGAATAAAACAAAAAATGGCGCGTGTTCAAAGTAAGAGTTTGGATTTTTGCAAGAAAAATGGGCATTTTTTGTTCGTCAAATCGAAAGTATACATCGGAAAAATCCTTTGATGACATACTATCTTTTTACGTCTAGGAAAAGTCCTAAAAAATGTCATAAACATCGATGCAGTAGTTTTTGTGATATTTTGCTCACCGATTTCCAAAACGTAAGATATGCTGTCAAAATATATTGGTTGGGAAAAAAGTAATTTTTTTACTTTTACAACTACGCATAACCCCTTAAAAAAGTACTCGATTTTGTATATATTTTGAGGAATTATTTGTCAATTGTTAATGAAGATGATTAATTTTTTTTTAATGGACGTCAAAGTCTCCATATCGATTTCTCTGAAAATTCTCTCTCAAGAAAAGTTCTCTGCGACGGTGTACTGCGAAAATCTTTAGAAATTACGGGAATCACGACACGAGACACAGATGACAGGATATCGCGGGAGCGCGTCGGAAAAAAAAATTGGAAATGACGCGGCCCATATCCATCGTAGGCCAAGAAGACGGCCGACCGTAAAACCCGGAACCGTCAATTTCGAGACAAGTTGCCGTAAAATCGGTATAAAGCACGATTTCCCGCGGGACTTATTGACGTTCTCGGCAGTTGTTGGCGTCGTCGACGAAATGCGCGCGTGCGGAGGGCATAAAATATTTATCTGTCTGGTCTTTTGGCCTCGAGGGCCAAATGAAAAAAATCTTCGACATACCCTCGTATTCATCTTCCACCGATTTTTTTTGTTCAAATTTTCTTCTTTTTCTTTCGCTAATCACATCGAGCCGAGTGTCGCGCCCGCGACAGAGCTTTCGCACAGGGCGCTGTGATTTCCCTCGGCGAAATTTCGCATATGCCAAGTTTTTTTATTCACACACCTTCAAAAAGAGCACTTTGACTTTTCTATAAAGAACGTCAACTTTTTCTCACTTCGAGTGCTCGAGAATGGAGACAAATGTTTTTTCCCGAGCCCGCGCGTTAAATTCGCTGGCAATTTCTCCTTCAATGCGAATCACGCCCACGCCTCGGCGATAAGCAAAACCCGAGAAAACGTACGACATTCAATTTTTTTTACTGGTAAACGTATGTATGAAAATTGAATCAGGAGGGAATGATTGATCGAGATTAGACGTAAATTCGACGAGTGTACGGCTTATCTGATTTTTCATATCGAAAAACGAGGTCAATGAGAAGTATGCCAAATCGTACTTCAACGATCGCCAGTGTGGAGGAGCGTTGGCCTGGGCTGATACTTGGATGGGTGACCGCTAGACCGCGCAAGGGCTTACGCACTTACTAACGAGCAATTGTTCACCGAGTTTTCCATGCTACGACAACCGAAACGCAGTGGAACTATGGTCGCCTCGTATCGGCACAGGTTTTTCTCAGTTTCCCTGTGCCCTTTTGTAAGTCCGATATAGGAATGCGTCAGGACCGATATAGAAATGCGTCAGGCTACGAGCAACACTCCAAGGGTGGCTCTGGAAACCGGAAATAGTGAAGTAAGTGTGGAGTAATAGGGAAAGTACCTGTAAAGGGTCTTGGGAAAAACGAAGGGCCATTGGAAGTAAATAAACCTCTAGGCCTAGTACAATACGCTCCACATATTCATCATACATTTATCAAGACGCGTTTGTTACAACGATCGCAGCAATGAGAATGTCTACCCACTTTCCCTGTGCCCTCTTGTAAGTCAAAATATAGCAATGCGTCAGGACAAATCGGCTACGAGCAACATTCCAGGGGTTGCTCTGGAAACCGAAAATAGTGAAGTAAGTGTGGAGTAATAAGGAAAGTAACTGGAAAGGGTATTAGAAAAACCGAAGGGCCATTGGAAGTAAATAAACCCTTACAATATGCTCCGCATATTCATCATAAATTTATCAAGGTGCGTTTGTTACAACGATAGCAGCAATGAGAATATCTTCTCACTTTCCCTGTGCCCTCTTGTAAGTCCAATATAGCAATGCGTCAAGACAAATCGCCTACGAGCAACACTCCAGAGGTGGTTTTGGAAACCGGAAATAGTGAAGTAAGCGTGGAGTAATAAGGAAAGTAACTGGAAAGGGTCTTAGAGAAAACGAAGGGCCATTGGAAGTAAATAAACCTCTACAATATACTCTACATATTTATCATACATTTATCAAGACGCGTTTGTTACAACGAGCGCAGCAATGAGAATATCTCCTCAGTTTCCCCGTGCCTGGGTCTTAGAAAAAACGAAGGGCCGTTGGAAACAAGTGAACCTCTACAATACGCCCCACATATTCATCATACATTTAACAAGACACGTTTACTACGACGATCGCAGACGAGAATATCTTCTCCCGAATTCGTCCACAAAAAGGGGTGGGTTGACCAGCCAATCTGTTTTTCGCACTGTCGTCCCCGCGCAAATTCCCCGTCAGGGTGGGCAAAAACGAAAAGTGGTATCGCGATCTTCGGCAAACCGTAGTCGAAACGTTGAGGGGGAGCAGCCAGCGGAAACGAGCGATACAAGGGGTTGGCGAGAGAAAGGGTTTCCGTGGGGGTGCTGAAGGAGAGAGAGTGCGCGTAGGAGTATTCGAGAGGGCGACGCGAGCGTGCGAGAGGGAAAGAGGGAGAGAGATAAAGAGAGGGAGTCACGTCGTGGCAAGAGTGAGGGGCCGAAACGGGAACACGAGAGGGTTGGTTGGCAGCGCTCTCAGTTACGCCGCGCCCCTTGCGAAGCGCGCTCTCACGAGCGCGAGAGAGCCGCGACGCAACGCGCCAAAAATTCCCCTATCTTCGTTTCGTCTTTCCTGACCACCAAAAAAAAAACTCTTTTTCGATCCGAATTTTCCGCAGCAAAAAAAATGCCCCTAGCGTTCGGCGACCGATCATGCAGCGAGTAGAGCAGTAGCCTCAGGGGGCGAAACATCATGAAGCCCTGCTGTAAAAAGTTTCGTGATCCCGAGGCCGCGTGTGTTCGCGGGCGAGACTCCGCGATCGAGAAGGAAGTCGAGAAAAGGAAGGAAAACGAAAAACCCGCGTTACTGACAGTGATGTGTTGAATTATTGATGTGAGCGTGGAGAAAAGAGAATCTTGTGGCAGTGAATGTGCGCGTGCTCTCAGTTTCTAGATTTTTTTTCCCCACACCAATCTTTGGTGTACCGTTGGAGATGAGTGTCGAAGAGCCGAGACCGGAGGCTGGGTGACGAGCGACGAAGCAGCAAAAAAAAAAGTCGTGCGTGTTTCTTCGGTATTGGAAGTCGTGACGGAGTGAAAACAGTTTCCTGATAGTCGAGGATGAAGGGGGTGATCGCGTGATCGTCATCGACGAGCTCGGCTCCTCGCGGCAATCTTTTCCTCTCCGTGCCTCCTTCGTACATCATCGATGTCGACGCTGTTTCCCACCTCGTAATACTTGGCCGATCAAATACGTCAATCCCCCTGGGACACGTTGACCGATCGACCTCACTCTGCGTACGACCGTGTCTTAAAAATTCCCGACGTAGCTGGAAGCACGATCGAGAGAGTCGAAGGTGAGACCGCACATTGAGAACCACCCCCGCCGATCACCCTATCCATTTCACCCTCTATTCTTCACCCTTCGCCTACCGCAAAATTCGTGCTTGGACTTGAAGTGGCAGTGAAAAGTTGCCGGCTATGGCCGGCTCTCGAGATCGCTGGTGGACGAGGTTAGCGTAAAGTGCGATCGAGGAGACGTATGAGCTTCGCGATGGATCACGAACAAACGTATGGAACGGACGGTAACTCGCTACCGTGAGAACAAACTGTCACGACAACAACGGTGAGTCGAGCTACGGGGATGATGGAAAAAAAAGGAATTTTTAAGATACTCGATCACCATCTACGATCCTTGATCAATTAATATTCTTATTTTCGTCGTTCCTGACAGTAATTGTTTACGACCTTGGTTCATGATTACTTCTACGTCAGAGTGAAGCAATTGGGATTAAATTTAGTTGATTTAATAAATGTAATAAATTCAGACCAGGGCAAAGCGATTGGGATTAAATTTACTTAATTTAATAAACGTAATCAATTCAATCAACAGAGGATTACATTTACATCTGGGCAAGTTAAATACTACATGATTACTTATACGTGAGCGCGAAGGTCCACTACAAACGCTAAAGTTGTCAATTCTGAGCCATCGGATATGTCAAAATATATGGGAAGAAAAAATAATGGTAATGACAATAATAGTAACAATATGACATTTTCGATATAAAAAAAATAATAATAAAAGCAACAAAAACAAGAATGGCAGGTATACCAATACCAATAAAATAATAGGGCCGAGACACTCAAAAATAATCATCATAATATTTACAGCAATCGTTAATGAAATGAAAAATAAGATAGCAATAATCATGACTGAGGGATCGCCTCCGAGGTGTTTTTATTTTTTCACTGTAAACTGAATAATAACGATAAGTTTGAGATACCAAAAAACAGGACCAGAAACTATGATATTACTAGTGACGACAATAAGAAAAATGACAATAATAATGAGAATATTGTATGTAGTAAAAGTGATAACAAAATGAGTGCTTTCAACACACGAAAGCATAGTAACGTATTGGAAGTGTTGCCACATGGTTGTATCAATAGTAACGACAATAACAATTACAGCAGGAACATTAGCATAACAATCAATAATATGAATAATGATAATAACGAAAATAATAATAAGACGGAAAATTTGCTGCATAGCTGCATCGCGACCATACTAATTAGACCTCGGTCACGCGCGATTCATTAACTTACTCATACTCATCGAACGTTGGCGTAACTGGTATATAACCGCTCGCCGACCTAATTTTCGCCATCACTGTGAATTTTAAACTTTTATGACACTCGCTCCCGTCGCACGACTTTTCTTTATCGGAGCATTATTTTTTCGGTGATCGTGATTTTCAATTTTCCGGTGCAGCTTTTAGAACGTAGCAGCGATCTTTTTAATTCTCCGTGGCAGTGGATGCTCATTCGAATTTCGTACAGCTGTGACGTAGATGGTTTGAACATTTTTCTATTAAGGCGGTATTTCCGTCTAGATATATGAACGAATTTTTTTTGGTTAATACAATTTTATTATTCTATAGACCTTTTCGAATACGTCTGGGAAAGTCGTTTAATGACCCTCATTAAGGGGTCTTCTCACTTCAGACGCTAAAAAAGGCTGTTTTCATGATTTTTTAAATAGGTTTATATTATAGATATTGATATAAAAGTTGTTACCCTTAATAAATACACTTCCTAAATACATACATTTTTTATTTATTTAAGTCTATTTATAGACGAAAAAGGTAGTTAAAAAAATGTCCAACAAAATTGTAGGTCTGCGCTGTTGATGTAATCTTGGGGATGGATCATCCGAAACAAAAAAATAAAACGGTTTTTGATTCAGTATTTTAATGGCTACAGCGCATACCATACGATTTTTGATATATGTAAAAATAACAAAATGGCGGACATTTTCTTGAAAAAAAAAAAACGTTTTTTCACCGTTTTTGGCAAAAAAATAGTAAGTATCAAAATTTAAAAAATCCTTGATACGCGCTATAGCTACAGCTGTAAAGAATACGTGGTGAACATTTCGTAAGGATCGGTTCAGTAGTTTCGAATATTTTATCAACAAGCCGTCGAAAAACGTTGTTTCGAGAAAAACGCGTTCAAAGTTTGTTTGGGTTCCAAAAATTCATAAAACTTTTTTTTAATGTATGTCGAAAGTGTATTTATTAAGTGTAACAACTTTTATATCAATATCTGTTATATAAACCTATCAAAAAATTCATGAAAATAGCATTTTTTATCGTCTGAAGTGAGAAGACTCCTTAAATTAACCCAGTTATGAAAATTATCATGAGTACGCTCGTCGTGCGTGGGCGAGAGGCAGCAACTTTGAACGCGTTTTTCTCGAAACTACACTTTTCCAATCGACAACCATTTGATCTCGATAACCAATTGGCCGGTTGAGCTCCGATTTGGCATATACCTTCGATAGGCTGTTTTTAACGTTGGTAGCAGAATGGAGTCGAAATCATTTTTCAAAATTGTTTAACTCGCTCAATGGTCAGGCAAATAAGAAAAATTGATAATCAATGTTTAGCATGCCGCCTTCCTGAAAAATTGTTTTTTCGCTGAGTTTGATACCAACCGTCACACACTCATACAGATTAAGGTATTCCTATCACGAACTCAAATATTTAACGATAAACTGATTTTCGTCTATAATCAAGTAGAAATACAGTCCAGTATACTGGTAAAATTTCAAGCCGAGTTTGCGAAGGATTAGCGAAAAATTACGACTCTAAAAATCGTACTAATACGGCGATTTATGGAGATGACACGCTGGCCACATTTCTGTCCAATAATTTATACAGTAATTGACTCTAGATGCTTGATCAGAACTGCACATGCGTGTAAAAAATCTAAACATTTTGTAACAATGATAAAAATAGGGGGTTACCGAATACTCAAAGAAAATATTACAAATATTATATATTATAATATTATTATATATTATCATATTATATGTAACATATATAATATAATATTTATTATAATATTATAATATATAATATTATAATGATAAAATTAGAAACTGTGACTAGCAGAAGACTTGTGCGTGGCCGCAACTTTGCAAAGAAAATGTAAAAATGTCTAAATCTACTGAATTTGCGCGCAATTTTTTATTCAATTTCATCGTTGGGTATAATAATCGAGTGTGACTTATTTTTATTAAGAGCACCTGTAATTCAGCAATGATTCGGATAGGCCTTCTTTATGCCCCCACCATATATGGCATATTAAGAATACGTTTGGTTTTTTTTTATCGGTTTCATACAACATCCACAACGCTGGTCGCCAATTGGGGGCGTTTTCCGCGCATCGTTGTAAGCATTAGTATGAAAGTCCACGATAATAATTTTCTTTTCTATTTGAACATATTCTTGAATGATCGATAAAGATGTGTAAAAATATTCGAAAATAACATTTTAAAAGTTTTGAGGTTATTCCATGTTAAAAACTACCTCTAAAAGAGTGCTCTAGAGAACAAAATTCCCTCAAAACAATATTTTTTATTTATTTTTAATTCGGGCATTATGGAGTAATTCCAAGATTTCGAGGAAAGTTCTTTTGCTTTTGATCACCAGTGTAAATTATAAACCGTACAAGATCACGGTGATTTTGAATATTTAATCAATGATTAAAAAAAAAACGATATTTTCGCAAATATTTGCGAAATAGAGTTATCATTTGGCTTTTATTTATTTCACACGTGTCTTTCGTTCATTGTTCAGCGTAGACTCGCAGTCTGAGATATAAATAAATGTGTTCTGTGCTCGCTCAATATTCCATTGGTGGGTCTGCGCGCGGACTCGACGGGAAATTCAGGATACACGTGTAACTTGGTGCGCGCCGTATGTTTATCGAGAAAAACCACGGATGAGTCTACTCTATGCCGGTGAGTTTGACGGCCAAAGGATTTCTCTCCCTTCAACATAAACGTGTATATAAACGCGCAAAAAAAACGATAAAACTTTGCTCGTTTATACACCAGCGTGGTCCATAAACACCCGAGCCCGTATGAATAAGAAATTGATTATAAAATCCGTTGCTGATTTTTTTATACGCTGCCCATGATGCGGAGAGGGGAACATTTGAATAAATTGAAGCGAGCAAATATCGGGGCTATTTGCGCCCGATAAAGTAATTTGAAAAGGATTTGGCGCGATTTTCATAGATGAGACTTTATGATTGAGCTCTCGCGGCGTTATTCGCACTTCGCGGACATATGTGTATCCATAAAAGAAGAGAAAAACTTGAAGTAAGCCAAATCTTTGGGTGAAACTTTGACGTAAATTGAATATTTAATGATCTACGAGTGTTTTCAACGGGCCCAGTCGTAACAATCGAAAAAAGCTTATTTTTGGGATTTTTGAAATAGCACATCGTAAGGCTTTATTTTTTCAAAAATTGGGCATTTGAAAAAGTATCATATAAAGAACACTCTGTAATTTGTTGTGTACAAGTATTTCATTATAATCGATTCACAGCGGATGTCCGGGAGGCACCTCTCGAAAACGACTTTTGTGATACTATAAAAAAATAAAACAGATTTTATTAGTATATCAGTTTATCATATTATTGATGGAAGGAATTAACGAAATATCAAATTTAAAAAATGAAAAAGTTTTTGTTACTATATCAGTTTATCATCTTATTAATGGAAGGAATTTCCGAACGATCAAAAATGGGCATTTTTCGTTAATCGAATTGAATGTCATTTTTTATCCGAATAACTTGAAATTTTCAGGAAACATTTATAAGCTATGCCGTCAAAATATATTGGTTTTGAAAAAAAGTGATTTTTTGACGTTCACTACGAGGCAAAACCTTTAATATCTCACCTTGCACTTGGGATCGTGAAGAATAAAAAATCGGATAATTTCGAAATTTGACTTTAAGAATCTTAACATTTTTTGGTATTTTACGGTATACTTTGGAGGGTGAAAAACGAAAATCGAGTATTTTACAGTAAGCAAAATAATCGTGTTCAAGCGATTGAGTTACTCATAATAAGTAAAATAAACACGTTCAAGCGTTAGATTTGCTGACGACCTCGAGAAAAACAATCGCCGGCCATGTTGCATTTTAATCTTTCAGGCAAATATTTCCCCAGCTATGCAGTGCTCGAAAAAAAATGTTTCCCATCAAACTGAGATTATTTTCAAGGGGCCATCTGGCGATTATCGCTCGGGTGGAGATGCCTTCAACATTCCAAAGTGCCCTTGGATTTTCATAATGAAATACCTTTTTCTTCGGATACGTTTATAGCGCGTTCTGGCAGGAATTCATTGGCCTGTAATATCCTCGTCTTTCGAGATCATTCAATATCACTTGTCACCGATTAAACGCTCTCCATTCTCAATATCAAGAAAATTGATTTTCGTAAACCATGGTTGGTGATGAAGAATGTTCTTGAAAGACCAGTATATCTTCTATAGATTCGTAGTGGAAAGAAGAATAGTAGACAATTCAATAAACCAAGGCAACCTTGACATCTCGGCTATCACCTTCGAAACTATACAAGTTTCATTCGAAACATTTCCAAACTCATAGTTAGGAAAACATTTCGGTAGAAATATAAAAATTTGACAGCTCGTATGTGAAATATAAAATATATTTTAATATATTAAATATAAAAATATAAAATATATTTGGCAGAAATAAAAAAATCTGACAGCTCGTATCTGAAATAAATTTTCAGTCTTCGACTCCGAAATTTTATTTCTGCTTACTCCATCACGACGACTGCAGCGTTTCTTAATTGATCTATTGCACTGTATATTTATTATTTAGATTAATAATGAATAATCTTCGAAATATATTCAAATAATGAAAAGTACTTATTTAAAATAATAAATGTATGAAATAATTCTACTTTACGATCTTTTTTGGTTGAGGTGTAGATGACGGATATAATTTATTTTCCTCGGGCTTACGGATGTTTTACCAAATGAAAAAGTTTCATTTTACAACCGCAATTTCGAGAACGTAGGAAAATTTCGTCGAGCCGTACGCGAGGGCCATATGCATTTTGGCCCTGTCACGTACAATAGAGTGGATGAGGTCTAATCGAAAGATTAGACTGGATTAGGAGCCATATATTTTTTTCCCTTTCTTTTATTTCGGTAGTTCCAAAGGACCACACACCGCGTCTGAATATAAAAAGGCTCGTTGGCCGACTCAAGTCGGAAACGATTTTGTGGGAATACGTGTGGGATACGCATGGGATATATACGTAAAAACCCACGTGTGTAAGTTCCACTGTGCCTTTTTCCACTTTATCTTATTCCACTGTGTCGTCGAAGAGAACCTTTTCCCTTACCCTTTTCTCTCTTGAATTTTGTCGGATAAGGGTGGCAGTCCTCGAGAGGCAGGGACAAGGTTATACATCGGCATAAATCAGCGCGTAATTCCTAACTCGTAAACGATTCGACAATGAAGAAATGCGATTGCTTTCACACGGGAGTGAACGAATTTGAAAATTCGTGAAAATTCGGAATATCGTCATTCACGCGAGAGACTATATTGCTCGCGATAGCAAGAAATGTATCCGTCTTATCGAGGACCATTTTATGGACCTTCAGTGAGCGGATTCATTTTTCTAACATATTATTGTTATTGCAACGCACTGAATCTTTTATTAAAACACTATTCTTATATTTAAGGAGTTACACGTAGTTCGTGGCTAAAAAATAAGAATTTTCATGATATTTATCTGGAAAAACGTGGGCAGTTTTTCAATTTTTTAAAAAATTAACGAGTATGGTTTTGAGTATCTTTTACAATGTTTGTATGCAAAAAAGTTTAACAGTGTGATAGATACAATTCTTTGTCGTGATAGCTGTTTGTAAAACGTCCTTCGCCGTGATTATTGCTGTTCAGAAACAAACACATATATACATATAAAACAAATACATCTATACGTATAAAACAGTTCCGTGAGCGACTGACAATGAGTGAGTGACTGAATGGCTGACTGACATTGATAACGCACAGCCTAAATCGCTGGAGATAGAGATGTGAAATGTGGAAAATATGTTCCTTAGAAGGTGCAGAGAAGGTGCACTAAGATTTTTTTTTTTCGAAAGTTGACTCCTGATGGGATGAAATGGGCTGTAGAAGTTTGAATGGAAAATGGCATTGTTTGCGTGTACCAACATGGGTAAAACCGCGGGCGGAACCCAGTACGGAATAAAAAAAAACCAACACACTCAGTTCTTACACGAAATTGTCGATTGCTTGAACGGAGGATTTAATAAAATATTGATTTTTGAAAAAATGGTTGTCGTCCAAAGTGAAGGTACAGATTTTTGTGGAAAAACCCTCTACTTTCGTCGATAGCAAACAAACTATGCAGCGAGAGAAATTCCTTCGTTCAAGCACTGCACTTTGATATGTAAAAGAAGCTTGTAAAATTTGAAGTTGATCGGCACAGTCATTTTTAAGATATCGTGGTCACCAATTTTAATAAAGTCTATATGGGACGAACGCGTTTTAAGTTAATTCCCTAAATTTTTCAACGGATCAACTTGAAATTTTTAGAGAATATTTTTGAGATGTTATATTTTAAGAATCCGTCAAAAACCAAAAATCGATGTTTAAAAAAATTTGATCTAGATGTAAGCCCTTAAGTGGATCGTGTATATATATATATATTTCCTGAATTCCAACCCTTGCCAGCCCGGCCCCCAGCCACCAGTGTTGGTCATGGATAAATATTTTTTTACACCACTCTGGTGTGCCGTTAGGGATGAGCGTGTGTGACGAGCGACGAGGGAAGGGACGAAGTAAAAAAAAACGCCTCGACGTGGCGCCCTGCGAGTAAAGTTCCTCACGTGCAGTCAAAATGAACTTTGCCAAGTTCGAACGAGCTTTTAACTATCCTCCTTTATATGCGGGAAGTGACCTGAAGTCGAAGCAGCGTGCGGCAGTTTCGGGAAGGAGGAGGACCCCGTCCGGAATTACTTTAGTAACTCTTACCAGAAGATCATATATACACATTAAGGGGGAAGATTTTGAAGACATGCGACTGCGGGAAGCTTTCTCATAGTAGCCGATCGCTTCCATACTCAAAATTATGTAAACCCCATTGTCTTTGAAATCACCATGAGATAGATACAAGCATATTCATACAAAGGTAATTTCCAGGACCGCCCATCCCCAAAATTAACGACAAGTTTAAAAAAGCCCCAAGCGCCGTCCTCAAAACAGCCAGAAGTGCTCGTAGTCATTATTACATACATATGTAATATTTCGAGCGTTCTCGTTTGCACGGTTCGTCCTTTTTATGTACAGGATAGAGGTCCTTTTACGTCCATGGATCGTCGAACGGTTCATCGATCTTTGAAAAGTCCGTAGACGCAGAGCAAGTCAAAGTTTTCTTCGCTCACTGTACATGTATACATTCGGACACAATTTCGCGCAATCTCACGACTACTCTTTCCTTCGAGTGAAAAAGTCCCAAAGTGAGAGCAAAGAACTTTGTTCTCCCTTTTTCTCTGGTTGGACCGGTTCATTTGCTCGCAGTTTATTCGCCGCTGAAATGAAGATAAGAGGGTGCCACGTGGCCTTTCAAGGAGACGAGAAACCCTGAGAATAGCTGCAGTTGGTTCTACGTCGGCTGGAATTATGGTTTACGTGGTAGGGTCGTTTTTCAAATAGATGTTGAAGAATACTGATTTTTACGTGCAGATATTGCTAATTAGTGTTTCGTGAGAAAAAACGTTGATTTTCGATATTTTTGGAAAACGAAGTTGGGTAATTTATAGAGCTTTCGAAGTTGGGGTTTTAGTGGTTACATGAATTCACTTCGAGTGAAAAAGTCCCAAAGCGAGAGAACTTTGTTCTCGTTTTTCTCTGGTTGAACCGGTTCATTTGCTCGCAGTTTATTCGCTGCTGAAATGAAGATAAGAAGGTGCCACGTGGCCTCTCAAGGAGACGAGAATCCCTACGAATAGTTGCAGTTGGTTCTAGTCCAGTCATTACGTACATTCAAAAAAGAAAATGAATTTGCGCTTCTAATTTTTTAATATGTTGTAGGGGATACCTAGAAAAGCTTAACTTGAGATTGTCGACCAAGCTTTCCTAGGAGCTTTCGCCGCCATGTTGAAAAAAGGGGTAAAATTTGTTTCTCGGCAATAACTCGGCTATCCGATGAGATTTCGAAAATTTTTGTGGGACACTTTTTGTAGCTTTCTTTGTGCTCTACAATAACGCCTGAATCATTTTTAGCGTTTCATGCATCGTTATCGAGATATCGATCGATAAAGTCAAAAATTTAGGACATAATTTTTGTTTTTTGCTTTTTTTTTCTTTGGGTCTTAATAAATATGAAAAATTGTGGAATTCAAACTTGTAGAGCATATTCAGACCTACAATTTCCTTCTTGGATTTTTTTATGTTGGACAAAAATTACGATCTCCAGCGCGCCGCAAAGTCGGTGAATTCACACTCAGCGTCGAGCGAGCTGCTCGCTCGGTTGTGTCTGGATGTCGAATCGAATGGGAAATTGTTCAGGAAATTGATGGGATAAAAAATAAGTACATAGAGCAACAAATTAAGGATCACACAATAGTAATTTATTAAACAAATAATTTGTTTGTGCAGTAAAAAATATTATTTTTTTACAATACAAAATAAACAAAACAAAATAAACGGAAAGAAAAATATTTTTTTCTGCACTCGAGACACGAACGATGGACTTTTTTCATGTCTTTTTTCGCTTGGATGGTCCAGGCTGAAGATCTTCGTCCTCCGTAAACTCTTCGAGTTGTTGTGTCTGTTGAAACGTTGGAAATGATGCTGATTCGATGAGAGCAAATTCATCGTTACGTCCGAGCAGATATTTTAGGACGTTATCTTTCATAGACTTTTCTCGAACCGTTCGAATTGCGTGTCGTCGATGCATTGGTGTTTTTGTTTGATCGGAAAACGGTACTCCACAAAACAAACATTTATTTTTAAAATCGAAACGGTCTTCGAGCTGCTGTTGATGTTCGGGTTCCGGTTCAGGTTCAGGTTCCTGTTCTTCCGAGACTGATTTTGTTCGACGAGCGACAAACGACGCGAGTCTTTCGTTCGCATAATTCTTGTAACACGCCCTATGCACACTCACAGATTCGACACTTTCTAGCATGCGTTGATGGTCCACATGTCCTCTTTTCTCACTCACCGTCAAGAGAGTTCGAACAGCTCTTTTTTTAGCAACATAAATGTCGTCGATTAACGCTTTTTTACAAATAAAACAGTCTCCCATGGTCACAAAATTGTTGAAACACGTGTGCTCACTTCGAAAGGCTCGAGGCAACTAACCGAGATGCTACGAAAAGAAGAACACGTTTCAACACGTAGACCCTAACAAAAGGGTCCCTTTATACCTGACCCCTCCAACTCCAACGGACGCTCTATGCGGGCACTCCGTTATAACGAGTTTACAGCCAACTAGATATCGAAATTTTTGCCCAGAATATCGGAACCCTCGATTTACACTACGCACAGCAAAAACTCAACACGATACGATATACTAACTTGAGCGCGCTCGACGCTGAGCGTGGATTCACCGACTTTGCGGCGCGCTGGAGATCGTAATTTTTGTCCAACATAAAAAAATCCAAGAAGGAAATTGTAGGTCTGAATATGCTCTACAAGTTTGAATTCCACAATTTTTCATATTTATTAAGACCCAAAGAAAAAAAAAGGAAAAAACAAAAATTGTGTCCTAAATTTTTGACTTTATCGATCGATATCTCGATAACGATGCATGATACGCTAAAAATGATTCAAGCGTTATTGTAGAGCACAAAGAAAGCTACAAAAAGTGTCTTACAAAAATTTTCGAATCTCATCGGATAGCCGAGTTATTGCCGAAAAACAAATTTTAAGCGTTTTCCAAGATGGCGGCGAAAGCTCCTAGGAAAGCTTGGTCGACAATCTCAAGTTAAGCTTTTCTAGGTATCCCCTACAACATATTAAAAAATTAGAAGCGCAAATTCATTTTCTTTTATTTGCCTTTTTTTCGGACGAAATGACTGGACTATTCTACATCGACTGGGATTATGGTTAACGTGGTAGGGTCGTTTTTAAAATAAATATTGAAGAATTATTATTTTTACGTGCAGATGTTGCTAATTAGTTTTTCGTAAGAAAACACGTGGATTTTTGATTTTTTTTTCGGAAAACTAAGTTGGGTGATTTATGGGGCTTTCGATGTTGAAGTTTTAGTGGTTGCATCTGGGTCTAAAGAAATCGCCATTCTATAGGATGGGCCGTCGAAACGCTCTACTTACTTCAATGGTCCACATCCTCAGGGGCCCTTGGACGGTCAACGTACGTGTAATCCCTTTGGGGACGTTGAAGAAGGATGCTCCATACGAGGCGAGACTAATCGGTCGAGTTGCACGATGTATCCGGCGCCAAGGAGTAGATAGGACAGAATAAGAAATTTCGCTGTGACTGACGATCCCTTCATTTTTCTCCCGACGTAATTTCCTCTTACTTCCGCATCTTGTGACTCCAGCCTCGTTTACGCAACTACTTTACAACACGCGCAGGTTGCAACGCTTGCCAAGGAATTCTTTGGATTTTCTCGCAGCGAGAAAAGAAGTAAAATAAAGAAAAGCTTTTTCGCGCCAAACTGATGTTGGGCACTCGTGGACGTGGAAATATAAATACGGTTAGCGAAGCTCGCGCTATTAATCATCGTGCGAATAATAATAACTCTTTGGCAAAGCGTCTCGCCGGTAAAGGGCGAGCTGTAGGTCTCGGGAGATACCTGGCGGACGTCTAAAAGATATTTCGCAAACGTCACGATGCAAAGTACGAAGAATGGGGAGCATCAAGAATCGTGTGCCAAGTGTCATGCCAACTTTCAGCTCGGGAGGATCTGCATTCGATCTTCCCTCTCGATGTTTTATCGTTACTTTTCCAGATGTCACTCAACGGAGGGTATTGCATTTTTGGATTTTTTCATATCCTTTATATTGAATTTACACACTAGTGAAATTAATTCTGAATTCTGTTTATTTTTCTTTGTCCAAATGTCGTATTTATTGATCATTTTTAGGTTTCACTGATATTCTATATTTTTAACAAAGCAGGCTTATTAAGCATTATAAATTAAAAGTGGCATAATTTGATTAAGAGTTGTCTTTGCGAGAAATTACCTTTTTTAAAATAAAATTACCTTTTTTTTTTATAAAAAGAGTCATTTCTATTAAAAGTCTCCAGAATTAATTCCACTAGTGTATATTTTTTATATATTTAATTTCCCACATATACTTCCTTACGTATCCTAGTAAGTATAACCTTACTTTCAACCGATATACATTGTAGGTATCAAAATACATTGCACTAAATTGTAAAACAGATTGCAATGCACAATATTATTTGATTGCATTATTTATACTTTTATTAAGTATTCTATTATGTATGCGTCTTAATTCAAAGATCTATTACAACCCTTATATTCGTATCTCCATTCAATTTTTCCTTTCACACTCATAATTCATTCATAATTCATGCAGCAATCACAATTCATTTAAATTCAATCCGTAAAAGTTATTTCTTTCGTTCCAAGACCAACAAGATTTTCGTGGACGGAAAAGCAAAAACATGATTCATACTAGACAGATTAACGAACTATATATTGTGCTCACTATGCCATTTTGTTATTTCACCTTGTACATTTTTGTAATTTGTAAAACGAACAGAGTTTTCCGTCCACTCGATAAAATAAGCAAATACACGTCATGGCGGATAACGCCGTAAAAAAGTCAGTGGCGAACAACACTAACGAAGCACGACCAACGAAACAATGATAATAATAAGGATTGATAAAGTATGAATAACGAGATAAATCAACAATGTTGAGCACGAGTTATTGGACGGCCGTTCCTTTCATTCTGACTATTTTTAAAACAACCCTACATAAATCTCACCCCCTCCCCTCTCCAGCGCCGTCCATAAAAAACAATAAAAAAAAAACAAAGCCGCCTTACGAGGAAAGCAAAATCGATAAAGAATTTTTCGATGTTCGACCGCAAAAGGGTGTCGTTGCATTACCTAGAATAATCCACCCGGGAGATTAATCATTCTCCGACCGTCGCGTCGCGTCGCACCGCTGTAGCAGGAAACGAGCAGGAATTCGGATGCTTTTTTTCGAGTCGGAAAACCTCCCTCTATGTAATGCAATCGGGCGAATGGGCTTGGAGGAGCATAGCCGCAGAGATTCTCACCGTTTGGGCGCTGCAGTTGCCAAGATTTATTTATAGTACCGATCGACTGAAACCGCACAGAGGGTGTGGGAAGATTTCGTCGTGGTGTTTGGCGGCGGCGGGGTTAAATGGAGCTTAACACTAGGTCTGGCAGTGCCCTGGACCTACGTTCAATATCCGACGGCTACTGCTATCTGTACCCTGCTTGAAACACACATATCTCTTTATAGACGTATATGGAGAAAGGTGATTTCGAAGACGTTCGACTTTCAGGACCGTCCTCATAGGCGTCTACTCTCCCCTGACACAACACTATGCAATCCCTGATGCCTCCAAAATAACTCTTATGTGGATGTTAAGATGGGCAGGGATGTTAAGGTGGGCAGGCCATTCCAACGACGGTCCTGGAGCAAAATCAGAGATTCGTTTGAAAAAAAAATGTACGGACCGTCTTCAAAACAACCAATTGGTTGATAATCATCGTTATATATTGGGATGTTGATTAAGTCCTCCATGTTTTTTCGTGGAAACTAATTGTTTATTTGAAAAAAATATTCCTGATGCTTCCAAAAGTTTCGAAACTGTTGTGTGATCAAGTCTTAAGGGAGCTTTCCAGTGTGAAATTTTCAAAAAATCGATTTTTTTTTGCTTTATCGAATAGTATACACTCTTCCGAATATTCCCTGAAATTTTCATGCCGAAATTCAGATTATTTCGGTTACTGTACAGCATTTCTTGGAAGAAGGCAACGGAGCGCTACAGCTACAGCGAAACTTTGAACGCGTTTTTCTCGAAACAGCATTTTTCAAAACGGTGTCCAACTTGGAGGGCAGAGTTTTAAAGCTATCGAGTTGAATTTTTTACACAATATTCTTAACGTCATTGTTTATCGTGCTATGGAAGCTTTTTTTTTTTTGACATCTTCCTATTTTTTTGTAAAAAAAACTGCCAAAAAAAATGCTAAAATCGATACTTTTTGTTCAAACCGGCGCCATTTTTGCAAAAAAAAAAAAAAAGCCTCCATAGCACGAAAGCCAATTATATACCGATCAATAATCTTTTTGTGTTTTTTGTTTCAGATCAAAATTATGACCCCCAACGTGGACACCACATCCAAGTGCATTTTCTGCAACAATTGTTTCATCATTTTTATAGATATTAATTAATTAATAAATCGATCTTTAAAAAATTGTTTTGTATTCTTCAATACCCAATTAATATACAAAAAAAAACCAGACCGATTAGATTATTTTTTCTTTAAAAAAAAAAATCGCGAAAAACAGCGATTTTTCGGGCTGTCACACTGGAAAGCTTCCTTAATGATTCTGCGAGATATCAACAAATGGTAATATCGGAATACCGGTATTTCGTTGTTTTCCGATATTAATGTGACACCTTGATTAAGGCGTTAGGCCACAGTAACGGGTATAAAATCATGTGCGAATTTAACAATTTTTTTTTTCGTATGAAAAAGTGATTTACTCATAAAATTAATTACACATCTACTTAGTATGAATATCAAACTGTTAGAAATGTCCGCAGCGTGACATTTAGCATCCACAATTTTTTACCTAGAACAAAAAACAAAAAAACTCGTTGGTCTACATTAGAATACCTAGAGAAGTACGTAAGGAATTAAAAAAAGATTGTTTTATTCAAAAGTTGTAGGCATTTGAACTTAAGAAATGAATTTTCGGTGAAAAAATTCGTATAAAACTGCTCATAAAATGAACATTTTTCGATTAATCAGAAATTCCGGACGTACTTCTATGCGAAACGCAATTAGGAACATAACTTTTAAATGTGAAGTAAATCGAGGGAAAATTGTTGAAGTTATTTGTTACGCTAATTGGAAAAAAGATAACAACAGAAAATATTAGTAGTCGGCCATTTTGTACATCGAAAGAAAAAAATATATTTTCTAACAGCTTCATATTCATACTAAATAGATGGGTAATCAACTTTATGAGTGAATCACTGTTTCATACGAAAAAAAATTCTTCAATTCGCACATGATTTTATACCCGTTACCCGATTTTATGCCCAACGCCATGAAAACGTTGTAAGGTTGAAAGTTAAGATGGAAGTTGTAGAAATAATAGTGTACAGCTAATAAGAAACATCACTTAACACCATGAAAAAAAAAGTTGGCGAACTTCGGCGAAATCACAAACACTGAATTTGAAGCTTGCTTATAGTACTTCTTTATAGATGGGTTATCATCTTAACCTACACGCATGTTGTTCTGGTAAGGCCATCTGTTGGAAAACATCAAGAACTTACTCAACGTCCTGCTATACAGGGTGTTTGGCGCATGGATCGACACATTTTTTTCGGGCGTTGGAGGGGGGAGGGGTTCATTTGCTAGTTTTTCAACCCTTAGATCCTATGCCCTACGTGTCACGGAAATCAAGATATGATTTTTTTTCGTTTTTTTAATCACCGGAAATATTGCCTTTAAATCTTCATAACTTTGTTGTGTGTGGTTGTAGTAGCACGCAATAATGTTTGTTGTATTCTGCAATCAATGTTTATTATAAATAAATCATTATTCGACACAATTGGTTTTAAGAAAATGACCCATCAGCTTCCACAGTCTCAAAAATGCGTATATGTATGAAAAATGTCAACTTCTAAATTCACTATACAAAAAAACTAAAAGCTCTTATGAACTTACCTCTGTTTTCAAAAGTTATCTACTTTATACCCTTTCCAACGGTGTGCAACATGTTATAGAAATCATTCTTTATGTGGTCGAAATAAAGAGAATAAGTCTTTTTTATAATGAATATTGTTGAACTTTTTCATGCATTTACACATTTTTAAGACTGAAAGCTCAAAAGTGACTTTCTTGAAACCAATTATCTCAAATAATGGTTTATTTATAGCAAACATACATTGCAGAATATAGCGAAACTTATTTTGGGCTATCAGAACCACAAACAAAAAAGTTATGACGATTTGAAGGCGACATTTCAGGTAATTAAAAATAAATCATATCTCAATCACCGTGACACTTGAGACATAGGGTCTAAGGGTGAAAAAAAATAGCAAAGGTCTCTCCTAATCCCCCGAAAAATATGTCGGATCATGCGCCATACACCCTGTATATGGAAGGTCCGAAATAACCTTCGCCATTACATGTATGAGGTATTCCACGTGAATCCAGTGGACTTTTTCCCTGACCCCGGCCAATTCAATTCATTCTTTCTTAATCTGATTCCATTGACTCTAAAAGACACTCTGCATTTTTTTCACATTTTTCGAAACAACCCTTAGTCAAACAAAATCTATTTTCCCGAAAATCAAAACGCCCCGATTTAAAAATCTGAAAAAATTCCCAAAAATGCGTGATTATATGTAAAAACTTTCAAGCTGTCACCGGCAGTGGAAATATGATTTTTTCTGTGCCGAAGACGACTTCAATTGAAATTAATACCAGAACTTTTTGACTGCTGACTGTTCAACGTCCATGATTGTGATTTGGTTATTTGAAAATGGTCAAAAAAATTCATTGTGGGTATCAAAATATTTAAGTATCCTCCCGAAGTAAGCGGTTCTGGAATTTATCGGATTTTTTTAACGTTAATCGCTCAGAAAGTACAAAAAAATTATACTTTCACTGCGGTTGATAGCTTGGATATTTTTACATATAATCACGCATTTTTGGGAATTTTTTCAGATTTTTAAATCGGGACGTTTTGTTTTTCGGGAAAAAGAAACATTTTTTTTTACTGAGGGTTGTTTCGAAAAAAGTTTAAAAAATTCAGGGTGTCTTTTAGAGTCAATGGAATCAGATTTAAAGAAAACGAATTGGCGGGGATCAGGGAAAAGGTCCACTGAATTCACGTGGAATACCGCGTGTAGATGTTTGATTCCACCCAGAACAATCTCCCTCCCTCCCTCCCTCCCGCCCTCCCTCTCTCTCTCTCTCTCTCTCTCTCTCTCTCTCTCTGACTCTAGGTGCTCGTTCCTCTCGCACGTAACGGATATCCAGCAGGCACTTTGTCAAGAGAACTTCTCGTTCGATTCTTGATATCCCTCCTGTCTTAAAGCCACGCGTTTCTATTGGTGTGTGCGCTTTAGTGGCGTTTACCAATTCCCGCACACGGGAATGAGAGGATGGCTGATAGGGTTGAGACGGGGATGAATTCACGCGGATGTTCAACGTTCCTGCATAGCGCCCGACAAAGCTTCCCCAAATGTCGTCGATCGACGTTGAATCGATGATCCGCAAGTTTCGAAGTTCAACGGGGCAATGCCCTTTATCGAATTGGTTCTACCGCGATGAGTGGATACGAGGCTGAGCGAAAAAACATTTATGAGGAGGCTCGGTTGACGGATAATCTTTTGATCCAATAGTGGCAATGAGCACGAAGGACGAAATGTCCGGTAATTTTGGGGGGTTTGGTTTTCGAGGTAGCTAACGTAGGGGTTATTTTGGGGGTGTTCCATTACGTTGAATGCTCGCCGAAGAAAAACTTTGCAGAGTTCGTTTGACAGCAATGAGAATGTCGTAAAAATTGCACCACTCTCGCAATTGCTTGTACATCGATCTTGTTGTTGGTACTTTAGGCAGGATTGGAAAAGTAATCAAAGTAAGTAAAGATTTTGACGACTATAAATAAAAAATGAACTTTTTTTTTGCAGAGTAAGACCTCTCTCTTACTCTGTCGCTCCGTTTTTTAAATTCTTATTTATATTTGTATTTTTACGTTGATTCGCGTTATTTATGTTTTTGTTGATATCATGTAGACTCACATTTTATTTTTCATTCCTTTTGTTTTTCTATTGAGTTCTTTTATTTTTCGTGTGGCATTTTCTTTCCTTTTATTTGCGTATTTTATCTGAGGTTTTCTTTTCATTTGCATTTTTTGTCTTACATTTCTTTTGTTTGTAAAGAATCATCGTTTTTTTGTTTTTGAATCGACTATCTTTTTATTTATTTTTTATGCCTTTATAAAGACTTCGAAGATGAAGATTTTGTGCCAGGCAACGTTTCGGTCCTAAAACAGGAATAAATCTATTCTAATCGAATCTCTCTATGTCTCTGTATCTTCTTTTATTCACATCTGTATTTTTATTTTTACTTTGACATGCGTTATTCTTGTTTTCATTTATATTATATATAGATTCTCTTTTACTTTTACATTTCTCTTCTTTTCAATTGAGTTTTTAAAATATTTTTGTTCTTCTACCATTTTCTTTCTTTTTATTTGCATATTTAATGTTTTTTTCTTTTCATTCTTTTGCTGGATATTCCTTTTGTTTGTAGAGAATAAACTTTTTTCGTTTTCGAATCGAGTTTCTTTTTATTTTTCTATGTCGTTATTTCTTCAAGAATGAGGATTGTGTGCCAGAGGACGTTTTGGTCCTGTTATAGAGCACTAGAAAACCCAAACTAACCTAATCTCTCTCTCTCTCTCCCCCTCCCACTCTCCCATTATACAACACTTTCGGCATTGACGATGAAATATATCTTTGCCGTTGCTTCCGAGCCAGCGATAAAAGTTCCAGACTAAGGTTAAGGTTGCACCCTTTGCGGAAAGAGCATCAGTCAATTTTTTTTTCTGCTTCGAGCTTGCATAGTTCGTGGAAGTTCTTCTCTTCGCGAAAGCGTTGCGCATATATGCATAGGTAAAATCGGGTCTTTCGTGTGGATGTGTAGCTGTGTATATTTATATGGGCCGAGTGAATAAGCGAAATCGAATGTGTGTACAGCCTATAATAGAGCATAGGTTTCTCCCATATTGCCGCTAGCAATGCCGCGGACCCGCGAGTTGTCGCAGTCATCGATTCTATAGCAAGAAATATCGGTGAGCCGATACGGAGGAAACCGCGGAAGAAAGCATCCACGTTTCTCTCGCACCGCGTGAACATTGGTATGGCAAATGCTGGAACGTCGAAAGATCGATAGTGGTTCATAAATCGAGCTGAACGAGGAGCTTCCTTGTGGCTGATTACCTTGACTCGAATTTCAATCAACGTTCGACGACAGAGACAAGTCTGAAGTGTAGAGTTTCATTAAATTTTCACGAGTTGGCACTTCACGCTGTGTGCTGAACAGAAAGAAAGAAGACGAGAGCGTCAAAGAGAAAGGGGGAGAAACTCTGCATAAATACGTAATGAACCTTGATGACCCGATTTTTCGTCTGCGTCGTCAATTGCGCTGATAAGCAACATCAATAATGTAAATTTTGCCGCCAGAGGATAATCAAACGTCTGATTTTGGTCGCCTCGTGTAGGTTATTTTTTTAAAAAACTTTTCATTGGATCGAGAAATAATGTAGCAAAATATTTGTTTTTCTTCATCTTAAAAAGAAGATGCAGATTGAGTGGTTTTTGAGATAAAAATCATCTGCTTTTGATTTTTCGCGTGCCATTACTAAAAAAGATAACTTTTTTTACCGATTTTTAGAGAAATACTCTTGGTTATTTGTTTTACCAGGTGTAGAAGTATGGAACCGGAATTTTTTTGTTAAAATTATACGTCTGTTGTTTGAAAATGATGAAAACGAATGGAGACGGCTTGCTGCGTTACATTCAATTGATCCGCGAGTTCTTGTTGACTTTGAGTATCATCTTCATCCAATGAGGCTTGCAATTCGTTAACTGCGAACTTTTTCGGTAGTTTCCCACGCTTTTCGTCTCTCACGTCAAAATCACGACTTTTGAATTTTTTGAACCCCTCGAAACACTGTGTTTTACCAAGAGCATGTTCACCGTAAGCTTCAAAAACCAATGCTGTTCGCAAATCGTAGTTCGTAGGCACAAAACTCGACATGTTTAAGGTTATAGAAAAATATACCGGTGTACTTTTCAACACACAACAACTTGGCTTGTTGTGTGTTGAAAATCTTCGTCAGCTGTTAGAGGGAGATGATGACGCTGCAGAAGCGGTCTTACGGTCCCTCAACTGGTGGCTAGCACCATCTATAGGGAAAATCCGGTTTCATACTTCTATACCTGGTATCTACAAAAGTTTTATTTTCAACCATAAATGTCGAAGAAATCTTATGAAAAAAGATCTTATGCAGAATTTCCATACAGACCAATCCGAAAAGGTGACTTTGATAGCCTACGGTGTACTTACTCAGGCGAAAGTACAATACAATACGGTGGATTACTTTAAAAAGTTGCTTAGTTATTATCGATTCATATCATTTGTAGAAGTGGCATGAGAAAAAACAAAAGCAGGTGGATTACTTTAAAAAGTTGCTTAGTTATTGTCGATTCATATCATTTGTAGATGTGGCATGAGAAAAAAGAAAAGCAGATGGTTTTTTTTTTAAATAACATTAAGCCCAAAATCTTGAAAACCGTGGGTCTTTTACTAAACTGAAATTCCAGCATACTCGTATACTAGGACATGATCTGACCTATCGACAGCTGTAGGATTATTCATTAATAACAGGACACCCTGTATATCGAAATTTAAAACTCGACATTGGTCTGTTCAATCATATATTTATTTGTAAAATTGTTCTGATTAATTGAAATATTGCTTACGTATAATTCTATAACATAAGTATTGCAATTAATCGTATTATTCTTGTTATATTTATTATGAAGGTGCAATCTGCCGGTCGCTCACCTACACGTCCCCCTTAACATCCATGTTCATATGTTTCAATTTCCCGCATTTGATTGTAATATTGTTCATTTGAAGTATAAAATTCGATTTGTTCCGAATAATGATATGATACAAAAGAGAATAACACGATCATATGAACTTGTATAAATTATATTATCAATTTTATTCCCTTATTAATGAATTTGTTTATCATCATATCGATTTTATTGACATCTTTATATTATACATATGCCTTAATTTCCCGCAATTAATTGTGATGGTGTCCATTTGAAATATAAGATTCGATAAACCTCAAATAATGATAGTAAAAAAAGAACAAAATCATTGTATGAGTTTTTATAAATTTCATTGTCAATTTTATTCTCTTATTCATTTTTTTTACCATCCTATCGATTTTATCGACATCTGCATACATATGGTTTAATTTCCCGCATTTGATAGTAATGTTGTTCATTTAAAATATAAGATTTGATAAACGTCAAATAATAATATTTTTAAAAGAACCAAATTATTATATAAATTTAAACAAATTATATTCTCAATTTTATTGTTTGATTCATTAATTTTTGTATCATCATCCCGAATTTTCCACGTCACTTTACTTATACTTTTTTTTCTGATTTCTACTTCTAAAAGCTACTTCGATCGAATTTCATCAATTTTAGCACAAGCTCAAAAAATATATGTGCCAAAAATAGGAAAATAAAAAATGGAAATGCCTTGTTCTCTGAACGTGGAATTTTCCACGTGGTCTTAGCAGCAGGGCTCTCGTCCCGGGAGTAACGACCAATTGACCTTGTCCCAAATCCAACGACGGAAACATAACCGGGATTCATCGTCGGGGCGAAATGGGAATGCGGAGGGATTAATGAGACCATTTCTGGCTGAGGGGGCTTTTCGTTGGTTTGATGTGCAAAGGTTGATGTCCGGATTTTGGCCTAAGCTCTAATGTGGTCGGGAGAATTGAAAGGGGGGGGGGGGGTTAGCCAATCGAGACAACGAGGGTAGGTATCCGGTGAAGATTCGTCTGGCAGAGTGCTTTTCTGGCTTTACTCGTGTTAAACGCCAAGTTCAAGGTCTCCGAGGCCCATAAACTCTAAAAGGGCTGAGATAAAGTCGGGCAAGAAGCGTTTCAACCCCAACGATCGTCAGGGGTGCTTTCTCCCTCGCCCTCCCTTATTTTTCCGTCAGCTTTCAACGCAATTCTGAATAATTTTCCAGTATCCGCAAAAAAAAATCCTTATGTAACCATCCTTATGTTCTGTTATGTAAAAATCCTTATGTTACCATTTATTGCAGTATTTATTGCTCAAGCTTGTGGTGCAAATGTATGGCAGATGATTAGAAAAGAAAGTGCCAATTTGTTCAATGGCTCAGCCAGTTCGTATATTTATTTTTACACCACCACACAAATTTGGAAAATTTATTGGTCAATCTACGGAACATTGAAAAACGACTCGTGGAAAATAAATTGCAATGAAGACCCTCGGGGTACAAGGTTTGAACAATTTTTATTTTCCTGCCTTTATAGGAATTAATTATTGAGTTTTGACGTAACCTACGTGCCAGCAGCTTGAGACAACCTTTCGTGCTCCTCAGTTCCTGAACCATCAAAATGGGTTTGTAGTCCAGTAAAAGAGACGAAAACCTAGCACTTTCAGCGTAGAATTAGAATTTTCGACTGACGCTAGATGGTTGCGTACGGCAAGTAACCCCAATGAAATGCTGCCTCTCGACTCGCCGCAGCCCTAAGAAATAGGGGTTGAAAACTTAAAAATCGTCGTATCTCGATAATTAATAGCCGGATCAAAAAATGTTTCAAACAAAAGTTGTTTGGAATAATAAAATACGTATAAAGTTGTCCAGCGTCTAATCCCCTATTTTTGGAAATAGCGGCACAAACACCTCGAATATTCTAATCGTTGTTGTGCCGCTATTTTCAAAGATAAGGGACTGGACGTTACATAACTTTATACGTATTTTATTATTCCAAAGAACTTTTGTTTGAAACATTTTTCGATCGGGCTATTAATTATCGAGATACGGCCATTCTTGAGTTTTCAACCCCTATTTCTTCGACTTGGGGGGAGTTAAGAGGCAACATTTTATTGGGGTTACTTGTAGTATGCAGCCATCTAGCTTCAGGCGAAAAATCTAATTACTACGCAAAAAGTGCTGGGTTTTCGTCTCTTTTACTGGACTATTGTGGCGCTCTGGCCCTTGTAGCAATATCTTTCTTGCGGATCAATGAAGCTGTTTAATTAAAGTTGATCAGGTTCCACAGTTATCACGAGTACGATGTTCCTGCATGGAGTTTTGACGCAGGTTGACTTTGGGTAAACGAAATTTGTGGCTTGCGCGAAATTGCTAGTGTGAAGCAAAATTTCGCTCGTTTTGGCCGGGTAGCCAGAATCAATGAAGCAAAGGAATCGAATTTTGTTCAATAAGTCACACCTGTCGATCGCATGGATTCTACTTGTGTTATCGTTAACTATGAACTATTATAATCATACACAATTATACTGTCGTTGGTAATGAAAATTATGGCTGATTATTGGTTATGATATTACCTATCATTGTTATAAACTCAATATTGGCTACTGCGAATGTATTACTTGTTTGATTATTTATTTATCGGTATTTGAATTTACTGAGAACGGTTATTCGTTTATTGATAACTATCTGGTTCTTTAAGGGGTTATGCCTAGTTCCAAAAGGCGAAAAATCGCTTTTTTCAAACCCAATATATTTGGACAGTATGTTATCTTATAAAAGTTCCCTGAAAATTTCGAGGTCATCGGACCAAAATTGTTGACGCCAGATGATATTTTTTCAGGTACCTAATTTTTGTAGAAATTTATTATAACGCATTTCTACAAAAAAAACCCCAAAAATTAGCTGCTTTCGAGTGTTACAACCAGGCCTAACCCGTTAAACAATTTCGGAGCCTAGCTCCGTTGTCGTAATTCCAATGCAGCAAACGTAGCTCGTAAAGAGAAGAAATTTTTTTCTTTTGTCAGATCGTTTACGAAATTGATCAGCCCAAATGGAATCATTGATCTGATCATCTCAATCAATTGATCCACCATTAATCATGAAAAGATTGTTTATTTTTGCTAAGAATCGAAGGCTACCACGAACGGAATTTAATTGACTAGCTAATTAACGTTTTGATTTTTCGTTCGTAAGTCGCACATGGCCAATGGATGAATTCACGAAGAGAGCCATTTTTTTAATTAGCAAACTTTTTCGTGCTCCAACCGCGAGCTTTCAGGAATTGGTTCGCCATTTAAAGAAAGGGATTTTGATATCTCGAACTTTAGCTATACATCGATGCTCACAGACGGCCATCTTTTCTCCAACTTTTTTTCTTCTTAGCTCGTTAGTTTCTTTTTTGTTTCGATCCGAGAGCGCACATAAAATTACGGAGGACAAAGTACCCGTGGAAGTATTTGCATATACTCTCGGGATCGTTTCCGCTCTAATCCTCAGCTGCTCGCCAACCCTTCCACAATTACAGCCGTTCCTGGATGGCTCCCATTCGACGAATAAAAGTAAACCCCTGTACCCGAGTTTTCTTCGCTCGCTACGTCGTAAATAAGAGCAAAAGAGACGCAGAGGTGAAAAAGCTGTGCTAAAACGCGACGGCGTGTACTACGATGTAAAGCCATGAGGGCGGACATAAATCAACTTCGTAATCCGATTTCATGGATTCCCAACACTCGCCGCATAAAGTCGCTCATCGTCATCCCTTCGTCGACTTTTATCTATATCTATATATGAGGGTTTTACAAATTTTGTTATAAGTAGTATTAATGGAATAAATGAAAACTGAAATTAGTATAGTAATGGTGAATACTGTAGGATAAATATATTTATACATGTTACATAGTCATTAATAATCTAATAAATTCATAAATATGAATACATCTGCGGCCCGTTAATAAATAATAAACGATAAATTGATTTGAAGACACAAAAAATTAAAGACGAGAGATTAATTGATATATATGTATATAAATGAATCTCTCGTCTTAGTTTTTTGTCTTCAAATCCATTTTTTCGCTTTTTTATTATTTTTTTTATCAATCAATAAAACACACTATCTTTGAATTTTTACCACACATTTATTAACATTTTTCCAGTTCCTCAGAATTTCATCAACCAATAATAACGAGTTGAATCGACTTGACATCGTTCGGAAGATACTCATATGTAAAAGAAGTTGCGTGACAGCTGCCATGATTTCGGAGGTGTTGCTCGTCTGAAATAAAAAAAATCAAACGGAATTTCAATTTGTAGATCTGACTGTATTGCCGGAACCGGAGTAGAGTAAAAATATATAAAATTGAATTTTCGACACGGTTTTAAAAGTTACGTTCCAAGTTTCGTCATTTTTTTACGACGTATTCATCTTTAAAAAACGTGGCAGATATTAGAAATATTCTAGTTCGGGTGAGAACTATAGACGTGCTGACAACGCTAAAAAAATTGAGCGAAATCCGTTCAATAGTTTTCGAGATATCATGGAAGCCAAATTGAAAAAAACAGTGTTGTGAAAAACGCGTTTAAAAGTTCAAGCAAGATTTACACAAAGAAAATGTTTATTCCCCATTAGTCTGCTATGCCGGGTCTATATAACACGCGCACATTGTTTGCAATTAATGGAAAATAATTTTTTTCGTTTTTCTGGACCTGTCAAAGGATGACCGCCTTGAGGATGGAGATTTTCAACCCTTTATTATGTCCGTATAAAGTTGACTTGGAATAATCTTCATAATTTCCTGCACTCTCAAGTACAACCTTGCGGATTTTTACGCATCACCCTTCCTAACTGAATCCTTCCCTATCATCCCCCAGCCGCACTTTTCTGTTCTTCATAAGTCCTTCGATTTGACGTAAAAACAAAATTAGACTCTTTAGCGTATTTCAATGAACGAAAAAAAAAAATTCGAAAGTCAGCTATTTTTCGACCCGTTACACTGTGATGATCTCTCACCTCGAAGTAGGGCCGGAGCTGAATCCCGACCGCCCATCATCCATTTTTGGTTAGATTAATCTTTATATAAACATTTACTTTATGTTGACTACTAGGAGGACACTCTTTGAAGTCAAATGTCCTTAAGGATGTTGAGTCCCTATGAAACATGTTAATGTTAATTGTTCAATTAATAGCTTCTTAATCGTCATGAAATTTTTACACGACCTCCTGAATACTTCATGTAAAAACATAACAAATTTTCAGTATTCTATCATCATTACTTCAACCTCCTTAAGGGTTGAAATAAAAAATGATAAGAAAATTCTGAAAATTTGGTATGTTTTTGTATGAAGTATTTAAGAGGTCGTGTTAAAATTTCACGACGATTAGGAAGCTCGTTATTAAAAAATTAACATTTTGTTAAGAACAATTTTTAAAAGAAATAAAAAAAAATTTATCAATAAACTTCGTTTTGTTTCCGTTGCTTTCAGTATATTGTAGATATTATAAAATTGAGAGGCCAAAAAAAAACTTATTGCAAAGTTACATCAGTTTCCATAAAACAACATTTAATTTGTGAATGTTAATTGTTCAATAACGAGCTTCCTAATTGTCGTGAAATTTTTACACGCCCTCTGAAATACTTCATGCAAAAACATACCAAATTTTCAGAATTTTATCATCATTTGCGATTTGGGACTCAACATTCTTAATATCATTTTTTCGCATATATATGCAGAGGGAGCGGGAGAGAGAGAGAGAGGGAGAGAGAGAGAGAGAGAGAGAGAGAGAGAGAGAGAGAGAGAGAGCTTGCAATAGATATTACCTCGGCTTTAGATGACTCTTGCCCGCTGTGCCTCATACTATATTCATTTCGGTGGAACCTCCGAAATTCTCCCTCGGATTGTCCACAGTTTTAATCGGAATTTCCCTCTAAATTTTGGATGAGCAACCACCATAACCGCAGCCTCGGGGTCTCTGTAACATCGGCATCGTATATACACGTATATATATATATATAATACCTACACGTAGATCGTAAGCGATCCAGCCGGTGCACTCTCGTTTCATGTCGGATGTATACTAACCCTGAGCGTTATCCCGCATGTTAGCATCACAAAGTTCGGACTCCATACAAGAGAGTCTCCGTAAAAGGTCGTAGTCCGTTCAACGTCCTAATTTACATTCCGGCTAACTTTTCTGGCCCCGGAACGTGCAGTGTCACGTCTCATTTCGGAACAGGTGACGTGACGTATCCTGCTCTCGGACGTTGCCACGAGGGAGTGCATGCTCAGCAACACACGCGTTCGTTAAAATTAATCGTGAAACATAAGGGCTGCAGGAGTTCGTCGTATAGTCGTTGATCAGGGATCGCGAAATCCCCAATGGGCTGTCGGCATTTCGGGGTTTAGTTTCAATTACGCTGTTCCGTAATTAGAGTACGCGTGATCCGTTTCCGGTTTTTGTAAATACAATTGAATTTTGTTTATTTATGCAATTCAGGTATTTTATACAATTCTGTAATCGGATGAAAAAAAAATAATATAATCAAGCGAAGAAATTTGAATTGCATAATCGTTGATTGTACAATTTATTGTTGTTGTTTGTTATGCAATTCAGGTTTGTTTTGCGTGATTATATAATTTGTTGTGTGGTCAGTCTTCGTTTATTTTTCCGTCTCATTTTGTATTTCAATATCTACAGTTAGAAAATGCGGTACATTGAGGTATTCGGTAATTAGAGTACGCGTGATCCACTACCGGTTTTTGTAAATACAATTGAATTTTGTTTATTTATGCAATCCAGATCTTTTATATACTTCTGTGATTAGGTTTTGAAAATTATATAGTCAAGCGAAATAACCTCGATTGTATAATAATTAATGGTACATTTTTTGTTTTTGTTTGTTATGCAATTAGGATCTGTATTGCTTGATTAAATAATTTTTTGTTTAGTCAGTCTTCGTTTATTTTTCCGTCTGATTTTATATTTCAATATTTACAATTAGAAAATGGGGTACATCGAGGCATTCGGTAATTAGAGTACGCGTGATCCACTGCCGGTTTTTATAAATCCAATTGAATTTCGTTCATTTATGCAATTGAGGTCTTTATATAATTCTGGAATAAGGTTTTGAAAATTATATAATCAAGTGAAAAAATGTTGATTGTATAATAATTAATGGTACATTTTTGTTTTTGTTTGTTATGCAATTACGATTTGTATTGCTTGATTATATAACTTTTTTTTGGTCAGTCTTCGTTTATTTTTCCGTCTCATTTTATATTTTAATATTTACAGTTATAAAATGCAGTACATCGAGATAAAAAATGATATTTTCGTTCACGTGATGGCAAATTTACGAATATGTCCTCGCATTCGCATAGAGGTTGAACGACCTCCTTCTTTTCTCCCAGTATCGAAAATGCGCCATTCTTTTTTTCGTTTTGCAAAATTCTGTTTTGAGGGCAACAGCGAGTGGCTTCTGCCTAACCGTATTTTTCAGCAATTGTGCCCAATGTTCTTTTCTTTCGGTGAATCTCATTTATTTTTCGTTGTTTTTTCTTCTACGTTCGTGTAATTTCGAGGTTTTTCCGTTACTTGTGCCAGCTGCGATAGAGCTCTTTTTTAATTGTCCGGATGCCTCGGTGGTCGCTGATCGAGCGTCGTTTGATCTGCTTTAAGGGGTAAGGCCACTGTAAATTTTTTGAAAAATCGATTTTTTTTTATTGGCTTAAAAAATAGTTTAAACCCTCTAGAATAAGAAAAAAAAGGTTTTTTTTTAACTTCTTTTTTTAATTTTTTCCAATAAAAAACTATTCGCAAGACTTTAAACGCGTTTTTCTCGAAACATGGTTTTTCAAAATGGCACGCAGCATAACTCGAACAATTTTCGTTTTTTTTACTTGAAATTTTAACCAGATGTGAACATTTACATTATCTTGAGAATGTCGATCGGAATTTTCAAGAACTTTATTTATTGATTTTTTATTAACAAAAAACTTGCCGTTTTTTTCGTCAAAAATCAATTTTTTTTTTCAAACGCACGCCAAATCCACAAAAATTGATACTTTTTAAAATCCGATCGACATTCTCTAGCTATAGCCCTCTAGATTAATGGTTTTTTTTTGTTCTAGATTCAAAAGTGCACCAGTGGTGCTGCGTGCCGCGGAGCCCTGGAAGCAAAACATGTCCCGGGAAGATAGCTGTGGAACCGCCATTTTGTTTTTTTTTACTGTAAAAAAATGTTATAATAAAGTTTAATGTATGCCCGATAACACCATTAAAAGTTTTTTTTCAAATACCTTCAATTTCGGAGCAAAAAATTAGTGAAAAAAACTTTTTTTTTGGGCCGCTACAGTGGCCTTACCCCTTAATTGAGGATGAAGGGGGGGGGGGCAGACGAAGATCTTATCATGCCACTACAAAAAAATAAAATCAACCCCACAGAACACGAGGCTCTTTTCGCAAGTATAATATGTCCCATGTCAAACGTATACAAAGTACCTTTTGAATATTCAATATCAACGAACGATAAAGACCTGCATGGGCGAGCTGGAGGCGAAATCCTCGAAATTCAACTGGACTGTAACGAGTTCCTGTTTCTCATCGATGATACGCGCTCGTAGATTTTTTTTTAACTTTCTTCACGCCGAGCACAATGAAAAGTAAACAAAACGAGAAAAAGAAATATAGAAAAATGAATTCCCCCGGTTATTCGGAGTGGAAATACTCGATGTTTTCACAATCTACAAGTAATATCGCCTGTGGAATGCAAAAGCTTCGCGGAGCGTGTATGCTTACAAAAACGATGTGTCTCTCGAGAGTGAAAGCGCAGCAGGGATTTACATGTGCATCTAGCCGTGTACATTGCGAACGAAAGGGACGGGTGCGAGTATTCCCAGCGCCGAGAGATAGAAACGCTGGCCAAAAACCCTCGCCACATTAGTCACTGCATTAATTGGAACGTACATTGTCTATATATGTCTAGGTGTGTGTATATATGTATATATATATTGTATATACAGATTATCAGTTATGAGGTGGCGATGTGTTTTTTAAAGGACTTTCGCGAAGTTTTTGCGACCGAAAAAGACATGACATTGAATGGCTTTTCAAGACCTCTGCGAAAAAAAATATAGTCTCCTTTTTCGAGGAGTAGTACCTGCCAGAGAAAATTGAGCATTCTGGAACGAAAATTAAAAATTCCTTTTGCGTTGATCAGAATGAAAGTAAATCAATTTTGAATACAAAACACTTCCAAAAATTTCTTCTGAATGGAATTGAATTTCATTTATCCACTTCAAAATGCATCTTTGGTAATTTTTTTCTCGACGACGGGTTGCGAAAAAAAAGTTTTTCAGGAGAGCTTTGGATTTTAATTATTTTAACCCTCAATCCGTGAACCTGGGTCGTTTTCGTCTTGCCCAAAATCATTTTCTTCGTAGGTTGCTTAATATTTAATGGCGGAAGAAATATATTAAAAATAAACAGAAAAAGAAAACCCTATTTTTCCTTGAGAAGTACGGTCTGAAGATCGATCATGAATTTTTTCAGATTTTTTTCGTTGACAATTGTTGGTTTGGTAGTGCAAAAACAAAAACGACCCAGGTTCACGAGATTAAGGTGCCTCAAATACCTTCGCGGATTGAGGGTTAATTCTACTGTACTCCAAATGAAATTTTGACTTTTTTTCGGAATACTTAGATTTTTTGGGGAGACACTACTCGTAAAAAACACGCTATATTCATTTCTAAGTGATCGCGAAGAACCATCAAATATTATATTTTTTCGCGACTGCAAAATCTCCGGGCGAGACCAATAAAGAAGATATAACCACAGAATTGTCACCTTGCATATATATACATATATATGCAATAAATAAATAAATATATATATATATATATATATATGAGGTATTCCACGTGAATCCGGTGGACTTTTTCCCTGACCCCGCCAATTCGATTTTTTCAAAATCTGATTCCATCTCTAAAAGATACCCAGATTTTTTAAACATTTTTGGAAGCAATTCTTAGTCAAAAAATTTTTTTTCCCGAAATAAAAACACCGCGATTTAAAAATCTGAAAAAATTCCCAAAAAATGCGTGATTATATGTAAAAATTTTCAAGCTATCACTCGCAGTGGGAGTATGATTTCTTCTGTGCTGAATACGACTTCAATTAAAATTAATACCAGAACTTTTTGACCACTAACGGAAAAAATCATACTCCCACTGCGGGTCATAGCTTGAACATTTTTACATATAATCACGCATTTTTGGAAATTTTTTCTGAATTTTAAATCGGGGCGTTTTTCGTCGCAATTTTTTTTTTTGGCTAGAGGTTGTTTTGAAAAATGTAAAAAATTCAGGGTGTCGTTTAGAGTCAATGGAATCAAATAAAAAAAATTAATCGAATTGGCGGTGGTCAGGGAAAAAGTCCACCGGTTTCACGTGGAATATCTCATATGCAAAGTGAAAGTTGAACTTTATCGAGACAAATCGAGCGCGGAACTCCTTTTTTACCCTAAAACATCTAAAAAACAATCATTGGAAGTCAATCGTTGCACCGTACACTCGTGTCTACACGATCTTCGCGTATTTTTAAAACACCACGTTTTTGTATCGCCACGCGAAGAATAATCGATGTTGGAGAAATTTTCATCCATCGCACTCTAAAAAAATATGAAGGAAAAACCTATTCTGAAAAGTTGCATCGAGTTCTTAGTGGTTGTGTCCAGCAAATGCCAGACAAGGAAGAGGAAATGTAGATTTTTTTTCTTTTATGAAAAAAAAATTAGAACGAATTCTTGTACCTTTGTTTGAAGGATACAGCCGGTCACGCCGAGAATTTTTGGAACCTACGCGTAGAGCATATACTCACCTACTAGGTGCCACGAAAGCCTGAGGATATATTAAATTAGCCGGTTAACCCCAGCCAGTTGTGTATAGAGGTATGCAGATATATATGCATGTGTGGGTGTGTGCCCCAGAAAGTCTATATTTGTGTACTGTAATTTATACGGCTCTACATGTGTGTGTTAATATATATATATATATATATATATATATATATATATATATATATATATATATATATATATATATACACACATATATATGTATATATACATGTATATATATATGTGTGTGTGTGTGTGTATATATATACATATACATCCTGGACGTGAAGTTAAATAAATGCACCCACATGTGCACACACATACCCTGCATTCTCGCACCGTAATTACTTTGCCGCAGCGCGAGAGAGCGGGAGAATTCGTTTTTTCACCGCCTTTCTCGGACTCATTCCAATCGATTTTCCAGCCAATAAGAGACGCAAAACACCATATGTACTAGGGATTTTGAATTAAAAAATATTCGACAATTGCACTAGTTGCACGCATTTTTGTAACTTTGCTCGTAATAGGCAAATTGTATTTCTGTCTCCGATTTTTAGCGGCTGCATCCGACCATTAGATTTTGACGTTTATATTATCCTCAGGCCGACTATTCTACCGTAGAAAAATGATGCATCTGTAGTTATCTTGAGACACGATGCAAGCGAGACAGATCTGTTGAATTAATATCATCGGAAAAATAATAAGGGACTCTTTGTTTGGTTGAAGTGTTGATAAGACGGGAAGATTTTTTTCGTTCGAATGTGCGGAAACTTTTGTGATGATTGTAGTTTGTGGAATTTTAGGTAAAAAAAACAATGTTGAGGGGATTTATGAATTGGATAGCGAATCTTCGAATCCCATTTGCCGAAATGGAATTGGTGACGAAATTGGTTGAGCTTTCTTCAAATTCCCTCACAATGGAATTTGAATGTTGGTTATTATTTTTATATTCAGATTGGCATAATTCGAAGGTATGTGCCATAATTTATTTTTTTATGAGAAAAACTGACAGAAAATGTGCAGAGTTTCCAAAACTGACAGAAAATTTGCAGAGTTTCCAAAACTGACAGAAATTCGACGACAGGAAACACTAGCGAATTTTTCTTATCAAAATTTTATCATCGCAGATATACATTAAATTCTCGTAATTTAGAGACTGGCGTATATACTTGTGCTACATAATTTTTCATGCAAACTTAGTTGCATTTTTCTCGTTGAAACTCAACCAGAGAAAATCTAACTGCTCATCCTTCCCGAAAATCGACTTTTCATCCGCAAAAAAATGTTGCTCAACGTATGCGTGCATCAGCGCACGCGTAAAGACACTGGAGAATTAAAAAACCGGCAAAACGAGTTCGCTTCATCAGCGTGCTGTTTTTGTTTTTTTTTAAATTTTTTGCGCGAATTTTCGTTCGCTGGTCTCTCGCGTGATTTGCATTGCACTCATACGTCCGTATGCGAGGGTTTGCGCACCTCGTATACAGGGTGTCCTGTAGTGAATGCTATATGCTGGAATTTCAGTTTAGTAAAAAGTTCCACGGTTTTCGAGATTTTGGGCTTCATATTATTTCATGAAGAAAAATCATCTTCTTTCGGATTTTCGCATGCCATTTCTACAAATAACGCGAGTCGACAATAAATAAGCATCTTTCGAAACTAATTAACGCCATATGCGTAGACATTTTTTTTAAACCTCAGTCTATCAAAGTCAGATGTTCGAATCGGTTTAGAAATTCTGCATAAAATCTTTTTTCGTGAACTTTCCAACACTACGGGGGGAATTCCTTTGGACGCCCGAAAACGAGTCATCTTTTAATGATTTTTTTAAAAGGTGATACAATAATCACGTCATTTCAATATTTTGACATGATCTTATTACAAGTTTCAAGTGTTAAATTTTTCCTCTTTTAAACAAAACGACATGGCGGCGTTATAAGGTTCCTTTAGGCGTCTTTTAAAAAACTGCTCATGTTACGGCTCAAAAATTTATTGATTGATCTGGCTGAAATTTTGGGTGGTTTCTCACTATAGTATTATTGGAAGGATTTACCTATAAAAATATTTCAAAAGTATAAAATTAAAAATGAAGTAGCCTTTGTAATCAAATTTCATCTTTTTAACCATTTTTTCCACAATTTTTACCCCAAACAAGTAATTTATTTACAAGATAGCCTTAAAACTTAAGGTATATCCTTCCAATAATGTTATAGTGAGAAACCTTCCAAAATTTTAGCCAGATCGATTAATAACTTTTTGAGCTATAACATGAGCAGTTTTTAAAGATACGCCTAAGGGAATACCTAATAACGCCGCCATTTTGTTTTGTTAAATTTTTTTTTAACACTTAAAAGTTGTAACAAGATAATGTCAAAGTTTAAACATGATGTGATTATTTTATCACCTCGAAAAAAATCATGCAAAAGTGACTCATTTTCGGGCGTCTAAAGGCATTTCTCCCTTTAAGGTTACAAAGAAGACTTTTCTATATTAAACAAACTAATTTTTCTAACAAACAGACTTTTCTAGATTAAACAAAACAATTGTTCAAACAAACAAACTTTTCTATATTAAACAGTTAAAACTAAGAGTATTAAAAAAACCGGTTCAAAGATAGTTATCATCGGTAGAAATGCCATGCGAAAAACTAAAAGCAGGTGATTTTCATCTCGAAAACCGTGGTACTTCTAATAAGCTGAAATTCCAGCACATAGTATGACCTGATCTTACCTATCGACAGTTGCAGGATTATCCATTAATAACAGGACATCCTGTACGTAGGTATATATCTAAAAAAAAAAAACAAAAAACACCCGTTCCTTTCGGTGCTATTTTCGGAATTTCAGAGCAGAAAATAAAAACGATACGTATACGCGAGGGGCTATCACGTCCTATGGATGGCGTTACATTCGAGGAAGTTTTTGGGCGAGTGGTGGACGAAAAAAACATTTCATCCAGGTGGGAGTCACGCAGAGAATTTTCCTATTTCACAGCCCTTTCCGCCTACAACCCCGCTCCCTTTCTCTCTTGGGGCTCTCACGAAAATCGGAAAAAAGGGCGAGGTGCGAGAGGGGGTGGAGTCCCATAAAAAAACCCGGCTCGCCCAGTCTCGCGTTCGGGGCGATCCTCGTATACAAACGCTGCAAATGGGCTTACGAAAGCTTCGTGCTTTGAATGCGTAGGATAATAAATAATAAAAAAAAAGAAATAACGCGTATGCGTGTTTTACAAAGATTACGAGAATCGTTCGATCCTCGTATGATGTAAACAGGAATTATTCCATTCTCGGGTGTGGGCCTCGCGATGATGGTGAAACATTTCCACCCCCCCCCCCCTCGCGCCAAGGATTTTTCGATCACGCCGATTGTAATTTGTTACGCCATTGTTCACGTGTATTCACGATCAGACAAAAAAACTCTTTAAGGAAGCTTTCCAGTGTGACAGCCCGAAAAATCGCTGTTTTTCGCGATTTTTTTTTTTAAAGAAAAAATAATCTAATCGGTCTGGTTTTTTTTTGTATATTAATTGGGTATTGAAGAATACAAAACAATTTTTTAAAGATCGATTTATTTATTAATTAATATCTATAAAAATGATGAAACAATTGTTGCAGAAAATGCACTTGGATGTGGTGTCCAGGTTGGGGGTCACAATTTTGATCTGAAACAAAAAACACAAAAAGATTATTGATCGGTATATAATTGGCTTTCGTGCTATGGAGGCTTTTTTTTTTTTTTTGCAAAAATGGCGCCGGTTTGAACAAAAAGTATCGATTTTAGCATTTTTTTTGGCAGTTTTTTTTACAAAAAAATAGGAAGATGTCAAAAAAAAAAAGCTTCCATAGCACGATAAACAATGACGTTAAGAATATTGTGTAAAAAATTCAACTCGATAGCTTTAAAACTCTGCCCTCCAAGTTGAACACCGTTTTGAAAAATGCTGTTTCGAGAAAAACGCGTTCAAAGTTTCGCTGTAGCTGTAGCGCTCCGTTGCCTTCTTCCAAGAAATGCTGTACAGTAACCGAAATAATCTGAATTTCGGCATGAAAATTTCAGGGAATATTCGGAAGAGTGTATACTATTCGATAAAGCAAAAAAAAAAAAAAATCGATTTTTTGAAAATTTCACACTGGAAAGCTCCCTTAACGGATGCATACGTGCGTGGACGTTTTTTATTTCCATATTCTAGCTCTTTAAGGGGTAACATCTCCGTAAACATCTAAAATTAAGCGATTTTTGGTTGGGAGGAAGGACAAGTAAGAGGATATAATAATATTCAAGGATGTTATTAGTTATATATTCGAGTGGACGAAAAAAGTGTATATAAAAAGATAATACAAAATGGTGACGCTGTAGCCATTCTCACAAGGCATGTCAAGGGGTGTTATTGCAGTCAAACTATGGGGTCAATCGCTCCTATTCGAGGACTGGTTTTACCCCTTAAAACCTTTTTTCCCTGATAAAAAAAGGGGAACTCAATATCGATTTTTTTACAAAACGATGTAATTTTTGGTAAAGTTTAACATCGTTTCGGTTTATTTGAGTTGCTGATGTTGATTAGAGACAGGTGGGTAAACACAATGAAAGTACTAATTATTAATATAATAAGGACGGTTTGTCAGAATTTTTCAAGGTCATTGCGTGATTTTTAGTCAATTCGTTAACCGTCTAAAGGGGCAAGATGAATACAAGCTATCGCAAACCCGAAACCTTTTACAACGTACCACTATTTACGTTAGGGAAGGTGAAATGAAACTAGTAAAGCGTTTGGTTCCTCTTCAACCGGTTTTTTCTACGAGGGGGAAAAAAGAACTTGCAAATTATCAAACTGACACGGAAGCAAGATTATTCGGACTAATCCTACAGAACTTAGACTTATCAAATTGATGGTATTGAGAATGAAAACACTTTTATATGCGAAAGATACCAATAATTCGTGTCCCATCATTATCCCAGCGCTGTTTCATCTTGCCCCGCATAGGGGGTCAGATGGGAAAAAATAAGGTTTAATTAAAAATATATATTGTATGGAACAAATCAGAAAGACTGATTTTTTGCTTTTAAAATTAGAAGATTTATAAATGTTGATTATTTTTAAAAATAATTAAAGTTAACTCACTCATATATGTATTATTTTATTTGAACATGACCTTAGCGTTATCATCTTGCCCAGACTTCCCCTACGCGTCGCTTAGTTTTCAATGCTTCACAACATATATAAATTTCAACAAAATCAAAGGACGACACCTGAGGGAAGTTCCTTGTTAGAGAAAATTAAAAGCAATCGATGCCTTTTTACCCGTCGTAATTATACTTCTCTCTCCTTCTTTCTGTATGCCATAAGTTGTAGCTTTATTTCCCTTGATGCTGCATTCTTTTTATCCTAGGCTGATTAACGTTGGTAAAAAAGTAAAGCAATTTGGCGGAGGCTGAAAGTTCTCATCTTCTAAGAGTACAACAGAAATGAGTCTGCTTCTCTTGAATTTCTGAAAGCTCCTTCGTGCCACGTCATATCTATGAGTATACGACCCCGGACGAAATAAAATACGCACTTTGCCATTTAGATTTTATTGCTCTTAGCGTACTTCATTTTCTCAATTACTCCATACACCGCCTTGGCCAAAAGTATTAAAGACTCGAACGTTTTTTACACAAACTAGTTGCTTCATTAGGTTATTGAGAGAATGACGGCGCCCACCAAATATGACCGAGGTGGTAAATTAATTTTTTCACCCCTCTATGTCGTTTGATAATTCATGGAAATTTTCCACTTCCGAAGATAATTCAATTCACGATTTTTCAATATTGTCAAATATTCATTTAGTTCAATAACCAAAACGGTATTGAAATTCATCGAAAACGCATTATATATATATACTACTATTATTTTCCACACAATATGCATGCAATATATTGAAAAAAATTTTGATCAACTTTTCCTCACCAATTATCACAACTTTGTTGAAATTACTCGCGCGCGTACACGACTATACCGCGTTCCATAATAATTAATCAGAATTCATTATTACACACATGACCCCTATCAATTTTTCAATCGCACAAAAAATCCGTGTCGAGAGTCGGTGAATCAATTGCTTAAAATATGCCCAACATTTTTCACTCTAAACGGATATGCTTTACTCTCCGGTGTGAATCGTTTTTTTTTTTTTTCGAAAGACTTCATTGCAGCGAAAGCAATTAGTAGAATCTTTCCGTTGTATATTACATACGTGTGTGAATGAAGTGAAACCATTTTTCGCTCATTCTCTCGGTCTCTCTTTTCATCTACGGCCGGGTAGTTTCATACTCTGCGGCCCTATTAAAGTCGGACGCAAAATTTGCAAGTGCGGTTATTCTGGTTGGTGATTCCGCATGTGGGGGATAGATATCCGCCTACGCCGAGGGTGAAAATAGAGAGAAAGAGAGAGAGAAAGAGAGAGAGAGAGAGAGAGAGAGAGTGGGCTGGGACAGCGTAACTCTCCGTTGTTTTCGTCGTCGACGTCGTCGTCGTCGTCGTCGCCTGGGAAAGTATAGGTGTTGTCGCGTTGCGGCTATATCCCAGGAAATTAATATTGCAGACTTAATTTTCGGCAGTCTCTCGGTGTGCAATTTATATATACTCATATATATATATATATATATATATATATATATATATATATATATATATATATATATATATATATATATATATAAATTGCACACCGAGAGACGCACACGCACACACGCACAAACACACACGCGTCTCCATTCATATGAATGTGTGCATATATATGTCAATTACTGGCGTTCATTCGAATCGTACAATACACGTGCTACACAGTATCCTACAATGTTTTGCAGGTCAGCGTGAAATTGTATATGTGGGCAAAAGACCGTGAAATAGAGATGTCGCGAGAGCTATATAGAGAGCTATGTATGTATGTATGTATTTGCAACTTATAAAGTACGATTCCTGAGTGTAGCTAACTATAAGCAATTGAGGTAAGCGCCGGACTCCACGAACCACTTTCGATGCGGTTTTTACCTCCAAGTCGAGATTTATCCTAGAAAGGCAATAGGCCCAGAAGAGGCGAATGTTCAATATTTTTTTCCGATTAGAGTATTGTGATGACGAGGTCGAGGTTTTACACGCAATTGACACATAGTCTTGCCAAGTTTCAATTTTTTTTGTATTGGAAAATATTGATAAACAATGGGGTTATTCAAACAGAGTACCCCCGATGCTGCGAGACCAATCGATGTGGGTGGGTCTTGTGACTAGGGTGATGAAAAATAAATAAATATGCTTTCATTTCAATGATATAACTGTTGGATAACAGGATATTTCGTTGATATTTTGTCAATTACCAAAATGCAAAGCAGGAGTTCGATTTTCTTCCATAAAACAGTTCATAATTCGAAAACGAAATATGTATACATATATATATTTATTAGACTTGACGAATATCTAAACGCGCAACCGGAGAGAAATAGTTGGCTCTTAGTATTTCTAAATGATTTATTTCCTTTTTTTTCAATTCTTTCCGTGCCAGGTAAAAAAAACTTCTTCCTGTTGTAATTGGTTTTTCCGTAACTAGTTTTAGGACAACGTGACAAAAATTCAATGCTTTGTTCCTATCGTTCGAAATTGCTTGGCTTGCAATAATCTGATAACAGAGAGATATATATTTCTTTTTTCTCATCCTCTCTTTCTCTCGTTCTCTCTCTCTCTCTCTCTCTCTCTCTCTCTCTCTCTCTCTCTCTCTCTCTCTCTCTCTTTCTGGCTTTTCTTCTATACATAAATACGTACATATCGGCAGAGTGAGAGAGATGAGAAAATCGAGAGGAAGGTTTGGAGACGTGCGGTCCGTTTACGTTGCCATTTTCGCCGTTCGTCTGTGCTGTACATGGATGAGATTCGTTACGGAACACACGCGCAAAAGCGTTCGACATCCCCCGATTTCGTCGTTATACGCGTTTCCTATAGCTGCCGAGGGCCAATAGCCGATACAGCGATTGCCAGAGCGAGCGTGTTACAGCCCATAGCAAACTATATAGGCTTATACATGCAATTTTACTTTTATATATATATATATATGTGTACATATATTTCCGCGTGACTGTGTGTGTATGTTGACATATATATGGTTCGAATCTCGACGCTAGTTGAACCAGTAAGCGGACTATAATAATTCACACGCGATCGTACGTCGATAATCCCGGTAGCGATTTCGGGCAAGGCGTTGTACGACCGCGCGCGTATATTTTCACCTGTATGGATGGGAATATCGTCGAAACCATCGGTTATTCTGTGTGGGTTAACCTGCCACTGTACTATCAGCGCAACGATTTTCACGCATTGAATGAATTTGCACATTTTAACTCGGCGCTAATCTCTATCTTGAATCACGTGGTTGTATATAGAAAAATAAATAAATAAATAAATGAATGAATATATAAATAGAATATACATTACGAAGTTTCTCCCCGTCCGGTTATCGAACGAATAAGTGAACGTTATTTGTCCGGATGGCGGCTCAGTTTACGCCGTATTTCCGGTAGGCGTACATATTATTGCGATTCGTGAGTATTCGGACGAATAACATATATATAATTGTCCGGATAGAATGTGTTAAATTGTTAAACAAACTAACCGGAAGAATAGCTTACACGTAGTCATTCGAATAAAATCTTTATAATTTTGTTTGGGTTTGTTTGGTTTGGGCTGGCTGGTTGGGTTTGGGTTTGTTTGGTTTGGGTTGGTTGGTCTTGTTCGGGTTTGTTTGGTTTCGGTTGGTTGGTTTTGTTTGGGTTTGGATTTTGTTTTGGGTCGGTGTTGTTTCGATTGGTTTATTTGGTTGTGTTTGTTTGCGTTTGTGTTATATATAATTGTCCGGATCGAATGTGTTAAATTGTTAAACAAACTAACCGGAAGAATAGCTCACACGTAGTCATTCGAATAAAATCTTTATAATTTTGTTTGGGTTTGCTTGGGTTTGTTTGGTTTGGGTTGGCTGGTTGGGTTTGGGTTTGTTTGGTTTGGGTTGGTTGGTCTTGTTCGGGTTTGTTTGATTTCGGTTGGTTGGTTTTGTTTGGGTTTGGATTTTGTTTTGGGTCGGTGTTGTTTCGATTGGTTTATTTGGTTGTGTTTGTTTGCGTTTGTGCTATATATAATTGTCCGGATAGAATGTGTTAAATTGTTAAGCAAACTATCCGGAAGAATATCTTACACGTAGTCATTCGAATAAAATCTTGATAATTTTGTTTGGGTTTGTTTGATTTGGGTTGGCTGGTTGGGTTTGGGTTTGTTTGGTTTGGGTTGGTTGGTCTTGTTCGGGTTTGTCTGGTTTCGGTTGGTTGGTTTTGTTTGGGTTTGGATTTTGTTTTGGGTCGGTGTTGTTTCGATTGGTTTATTTGGTTGTGTTTGTTTGCGTTTGTGTTATATATAATTGTCCGGATAGAATGTGTTAAATTGTTAAACAAACTATCCGGAAGAATAACTTACACGTAGTCATTCGAATAAAATCTTTATAATTTTGTTTGGGTTTGTTTGGTTTGGGTTGGCTGGTTGGGTTTGGGTTTGTTTGGTTTGGGTTGGTTGGTCTTGTTCGGGTTTGTTTGATTTCAGTTGGTTGGTTTTGTTTGGGTTTGGATTTTGTTTTGGGTCGGTGTTGTTTCGATTGGTTTATTTGGTTGTGTTTGTTTGCGTTTGTGTCGTTTGTTTGGGTTTGTTTGGGTCCATTCGCGGCTGTATGTTTGGGTTTGTTTGGTTTGGGTCGGTTGGATTAATTTGGGTTTGTTTGCGGTTGTTACTTTGAGTTTGTATTTTGCGTTGATTTGTTTGTGTGTGTTTGTTTGGGTTTGCGTGTTTGGGATTGTTCGTTTGGGACGTTGTACAGCGTGAAGCGCGTGAACTTAGCCGCTATCCGGGAGAATAACATACGGTTGTTCGTCCGATAACCTAGTCGCAGCGTATACATTAACGGAAGTCAGTCCGAGATTCCGTTTTAAGGGCTTAGACCTAATTGGAATTTTGAAAAACATCGCTTTTTGTATCTCGACGGATTTTCAGAACATAACATTTCAAATTGTGACCTTTGTTTTACCGCTAGCAAACGTTTTTCCCCTTGTTCTAGATGGTTCTAAGCACCTCTTAAGCCAATTTGGACAAAGTAAATTTTTTGAAAATTTTGCAGTGGTGTTACCCCTTAAGTCAACGTTGAAAGAAAAACGAGAAATAAGCGCCGTTACACCCGTCATCGTTCCAAAATCTACTATTCTTATATTGCTTCGAATCCTGGCGCGTGGGTGAAAAACGTAAAAATCAAGAAACAATGGAATACTCGATTGATTCGATCGACCCGAATTCTCAGTTATCCAAATGAAACATCAAATGCGAATATTTATCCACGTAGAGTTGCAAGATTCATGCGTTGGGACGAGAGCTGCTGATTTGCAACGAAACGATATCGTCGGGATATCGCCCGCTTTCGGTTGCACGTGATGGCGAGTCAAAGCACCAGGGTGAGTGAGAGCGCAGCGTAAACGGGTCGTGAGAGAGAGAGAGAGAGGGGTAGGAAAAGTATACGCAGAACGCAGTGGAGCTTTCCCGCGTGGAAACGAAATAAACGAGGGTGGCTTTCGGTATAGCCCGTTGTTTGCACACATACTATATGTATACAGTTTATAGGCCAATTCGCATATATACCGTGCGTTCCATTTTGATCTTACACCTGATTCATCTCGACAAATACTGCTCCGATTAAGTATTGAGTATAATAAAACTTTGCAGGTTCAAAGGGGGACGTTGAAAAAAAATTGCCATCCCCAATTGAAAGTGGCGACGGTAAGATTTCAACATGTGTTAAAAAAATACGATCATGAATTTTTTTCACCAAAATATTTGTCAAGCCAAAACTAATAACTTTTGTGGAAAACGTTTTTTAGTAGCGTCCATAATTTTGAGGTTAGATACCATTTTTTAGCCGACGTGACGAGCCGGAGAGATTTAATCCTTGTTTGGGGTTTTCTGGCTGATCGAACAAACCCAAACAAACTCACACATTTACACTAGGGATGTTGCCTCCTAGTGTAGGGACTTTTCCTCCTCGTGGTACATTCCGGATAGCGCTAACAGTCAAAAATGGGGACAAAGCACATACCTCCGACTAATTTGGGGTTTTATGTGCCAATGTATATGCACTCGCTGATCACGAATATGATAGTGAAAAAACCCGCAAATTTGATTTTCATGGTCAAAACTCACACAAACATTTTTAAAGAGTTTTTTTATTTTATGGTAATAAATGTAGATCTTAGAGAAGAATATTTCCTACAAAAGTTGTAGCCTATAAAAACATTGATCTTTTATGTTCTATACAAGTTTTGTCTAATGCCAATCTGTTTCGAGAAAAATGGGATAATGCTAAGAAAGGACATTTTTCTAAACTCCATTAGTTCGATATTATCTACTTACACACTTACACACACAGCCCAACAAACAAACCCAAACAACACATAACACACAACACAACAAACGAACTCAAAAAACTTCAACCTTTCCGCGGTAAAGTGCGTAAGTAGATGATATCAAAACTAATGGAGTTTAGTAAAATGTACTTATTGGAGTATTATCCCATTTTTCTCGAAGCAGAATGGTTTTAGACCGAAAGTATATAGACATTAAAGAACAGACTTTTTATACGCTACAACTTTTGTGGGAAACATTTTTCTTTAAGCTCAACATTTATAAAAATAGAGTAGAAAAACTTTTAAAAAATCAGTTTTTCTGAGTTTGGACCTCGATAATCGAATTTGCGGGTATTTCTACTATCATATTCGTAATCCGCGGGTCAAAATACACGGGTACACGAAATTCAAGGTTAACCGAAGGTGTATGCCCTTTTCGAAACTACACCCAAAAATCGCATTCTACCCAAAAAAATATGAACGTTACTAAAAAACTTTTCCTACAAAAGTTTTTAGTTTTAACAATATAAATGTTTTGGTGAAAAATTCATGATCCCATTTAAAAAAACACGTCGGCCATCTAAATGTCGCAATTTTGAATGTTGCACCGAAGCAACTTTTTTTAACGTCCTCTGTTGAACACTAAAAGTTTTATTATACTCGATACTTGATCGGAGCAGTATTTTTTCGAGATAAATCAGGTGTTAGATTAAAATGGGACACCCGGTATACATATATATATATATATATATATATATATATATATATATATATATATATATATATATATATATATATATATATATATATATATATATATATATATATTTATAAAAGGGTACTTATCGGTACCAAAATCGACCCCCAGCGGTACATACCGGGACATTTGTCACATACGGGGACGGACCCGGTATTTTTTTAGATTAAACGGATGATGCGGGGACCGGTCCCAATTTCGTTTAACGGTTATTAGTAGGACCTTGCATGTGTGGATGAAAGGTATTTATGGGGACCACGGCCCGGTAAAAGACATAGAGGCAAATGCACGAACTTTGGCTGAAAGCATAAATGAAAATAGGCAAAGGCAGCATGTAGTACGCGAATGATAATAAAATTTTAACAATGTTCGCGGAAATCATAAAATTCATTGCGTTACTTGATAATTTAATTTTTGAATTGTTGTTCACTGAACAGAAAAAGTTCAGAAACATTCTCAAATAATATTAATTATAATGTTACTTTTAAAAAATATGATTACAATTAATATGATAGGTTTTTAACCCTTCGTTGAAACAGTTGTATTTGGCTACGATTTTCATTCGCTTCGTGAACTTGGAAAGGTAGATAAAGTATTCGGATAGTACTTCATTCACCTGGCATAAACAAGCCTTCAGTGGGTTTTTATTGAAAATAATCAGGGAACCACTTTAAAAATATCGATATGTTTGTGTAACTGAAATTAGGAAAATATCAAATGAAATCATTTTGAAAAATATTTTGAAAATTTCAATTTCGTGGAAGTAAGCATTTCACTAAAAATCCATCCGCGTCACAATGACCCCCTGTATCGACGTAGGATTCATTCTGAATACAAAATAATACCCAAAACAAGCATCGTGGGAAAGAAAATAATAGATTAACATGAAATATACTTTATTTATTCAATCCTCTTTTATCTACCTATTTAAAATGTATCCATTTAAAATAATAGATCAGTTACACCGACCGCGGAAACCCAATGCGCGTATTCTTTTTCAAATTGTCATAATATTGATATTTTCATCAAATTATTATCCCAGTACAATTGACGTATTACTAAGGGCTATGCATAACCTTGATGTTAAACAACAGATCGATACTATATATTTTTTTTGTCTCAGGTATTGGGATGGTAAGGTCGATCTTTCGCACATATATAGGACATAGTCTCGACATGGCACCGTTTTTTTATTGCAATATATATATATATATTTAAACAACGTAATCATTGCTATTTCATCTGAGGGCTGTAGCCTCCGCACGGTTCGGTGGCGTAAATGATTCCGGTAAGTGGATTTATCTAAAGTAAAAATTTGAAAAATATACTTTTAGTACAATGGTAAAGCGACAAACTTACCGGATATTTTTCGAAATTTTCAAAATTACCCAAATTCCACTGTTTTTAAAGAAAAGGTCGATTGTCGACCCAAAATAACGACTTTGAACGTTTATTATTAATAAACTATTTTGTTCTAGGATCGTTTTTTACTAGAACTATTTTGAACTATTAGAACTATTTTGTTCTAGGATCGTTTTTTTGGATATAACCAATTTAATTATTGCAATGACGAATGTGACAAAAAAGTACATTCTGTAGAAAAAAAGTGTGAAACAAAATCTGTTACTTTTTTAAATGACAATGAAAAGATCTCTTTCAAGGGATGAAACGATGAGCAAGAGGTAATGCGATTTATTTTCGTCGCTTATATCTCCATTACCAATATAAAATATAGCTAAAATTAACCATTTTTTATTTAAAATTTCTATCTATGAAATGCACTCTTTCGTCCCGATTGCTATATGAATAATTTAATCGCAAGAAAATTCTTTTTATCTTTCGAAAATCACAATTATTTTTCGTACCTTCAATCTGCGATTCCTGCACCACGTAACAATCAAACAGCCTGGTTGTGCAAAGTCAATGCCCTTAGAAACCATACATTGTATCGCGCGGCGTTAGAGTCGAGCCGTAACGCAACGGGACGTTCTGACCTGCTCCACTAAAATCGTCATAGCTCGGGCAATTTTTGGAATTTTTACAACATTTTTGAACCAATTCAAAGTCAAGACTCTACGCAATAAGAAAATAAAATAAACCAACAATCGATTTTTTTAAATTCCAAGATTAAGCACATCCCCGAATGTACTTATGAAACAAGCTCTCGATCGCGATCGTGCAAATTGTGGTCCTGATCTGTACCTCTGGGGAAAATAATTTGGATACTGTACGACCGCGTGTAATGGTATATATCGGTACCTCTCTAGTTTCGTAATGGATAATACGGGGACCGAACGAGTTGTGGTCCTGAAATATACCTTTACGAAACAGAACAATTTGACAGTGTACGTCCGCGTGTAATGGCTTATATCGGTACCGTTCTCGTTTCCTAATGGATAATACGGGGACCGAACGGGTTGTGGTCCTGAAAAATACCTTTACGAAAAAGAATAGCTTGATAGTGTACGTCCGCGTGTAATGGTATATGTCGGTACCAACTCTATGTCCTAATGGATGATAGGGGGACCAGGCGGATGATTCTATGTTTGTGGTTCCAGTATGCACCTTTAGGAGAAAGAATAGTTTCGACATGTACATCTCCGCGTAATGGTACAAAACGGTACCATTGGAATGTCGTATCGGTCAATATGGGGACATTGGACTCTCTTCAAATGATTGGTACTACTTTGTACCATTACACGTAGATATATACATAGCAATTATTTCCACTACAAGAGTGCATTTTGGGACCGCAATCTGTTTACGAATATCCGTTTGGACCCTAAATTATCCATCACAAAACTTCGGAATACCAGTATATCCCATAACACGCGAACGTACGCAATCGAACAGTTCTGTTTCCAAAAAGTACGTTTCACGACAATAAGTAACTTGATTGCTGGGTGAGCCGTGACTCAATATTTTGTTCCGAGGCTTAGTATAAAATTCAAATTAAAACTATCTATTATCTTCTGTCTGTACTCAATGGCTAATAATGTTTTCCTATCGAGGACTGTATTAGAGTAACTAATACATTTTTCCACAACGTTATCCACTCAGTGCCGAATATACATTTATTATTCATTGAAGTCATTATGTTTGTTTGATAAAATTCTGAGGGACTGTAAAAATGTCAAAAAATGTGTGGTAAAAGTTTAAATATAGTGTGTATGATGATTCATAAAACATCCCAAAAAAGCAAAAACAACAGCTGTCATATGGGCTGACCCGGTTAATGTTTCAAAGCTGGACATTTAGAATTGGTGCTCTAATAAACGCATCACTATTTTCTTCGAACGTCATTTTTCTTCGTTTTTGCCGTTTCATTGTCAATTAAGTCTGTGGATTTAAAAAATCAGAAGCTTCATTACTTTGTAAGAAAAAAATTCATTTTTTTGCCATTTTCACGTATTTCCCTCTTTTTTTTCAAAATTTATAAGTTCTTCGCTGAAAGGGTACACAAATATTCGATAAACATTCCAAAGATTGAATAAAAGTATGATGGGAGTTTCTTGAAACTGCAAAGCCAAGACCATAGCACTCGTCAAGACCCCCACGTGTGAGCAAAATGCACCTTTGTAGGAAAAAAAAAGTTTCGATGGATCGACGTAAAATCGTACGAAGTCGTACCAGTCATTTCAGTGGACTCCAATGTCCCCCTATTGACCTATACGACATTTCAAATGGTACCGTTTTGTACCATTACGCGTATATGTACACGTCGAAATTATTCTTTCGCGTAAAGGTGCATGCTGGAACCACAAATCATACAATCATCTGCCTGGTCCCCGTATCATCCATTAGGGAATAGAGCCGGTACCGACATATACCATTACACGCGGACGTACAGCATCAAAAAATTATTTTTCTTAAAGGTATATTTCAGGACCACAACCCCGTCGGTCCTCATATTATTCAATACGAAACGAGAACGGTACCGATATAAGCCATTACACGCGGACGTACACTGTCAAACTGTTCTGTTTCGTAAAGGTATATTTCAGGACCACAACTCGTTCGGTCCTCGTATTATCCATTACGAAACTAGATAGGTACCGATATATACCATTACACGCGGTCGTACAGTATCAATTTTTTCCCTAGAGGTGCAGATGAGGACCACAAGTTGCACGATCGCAACAGAGTTTGTTTCATCAGTACGTCTGGGGATATGCATAACGTTGGAATTTAAAAAAATCGATTTTTGGATTATTTTATTTTCTTATTGCATAGTCTTGACTTTGAAAAATTGACCGAGTTATGACGATTTTAGTGGAGCAGGTCAGAACGTCCCGTTGCCATACGGTTCTAGAGCTGCCCGGTACAATGTATGGTTTCTAAGGGCATTGATATGAATTTGTCCAACCCGGCTGTTCGGTTGTTACAGGGTGCAGGAATCGCAGACTGGAGGTACGAAAAATAAATGTGATTTTCGAACGATTAAAGGCACTTTCTTGCGATTAAATTTTTCAAATAACAATTGGGACGGAAGAATGCACTTAATAGATAGAAATTTAAAAAAATATGTTTAATTTCAGCTCTATTAGTAATGGAGATATGTGGCGAAAATTAATCGCATTACCTTTCACTCATCATTCCGTCGTTCTCACAAAAATGTTCCTCGTTCATATTTCCATTATACTAATGGAGCTAGAAAAAAAAATAAACGAGACCTTTTTTGTACTCAATTAAAAAAGAAACATATTTTGTTTCAAACTTTCTTCTACAAAATGTACTTTTTGGTCACAATCGTCATTGTAATAATTAAATTGTATATAACGCATAAACGATTCTAGAACAAAATAAAAGTCCTATTCGTATTGCCCGTATCCGAAACCATAAGGAAGCACCGAAAATAATGAGCAGTCCTAAACATTTATACGAAAACTGTATACGGAAAAAGTGGATTTAGTACGTTTTATTTTCTTGCGTTTATCTCGAAAGTATACTTTGCAATTTGGCGTACATCATATCTCAAAATCTAACCGTCCGATTTACTTCCAATTTGGATTGGACATATTTTATAACATATTTAATCGACTGACCGGATGATTGTTTCATATGTTTCTTCATTTATTAATAAACGTTCAAAGTCGTTATTTTTGATCGACAATTGACTTTTTCTTTAAAAACAGTGCATTTTAGACCATTTTCAAAATTTTGAAAAAATATCCTGTGAGTTTGTAGCTTTAACATTGTATTATAAGTATATTTTTCCATTTTTTACTTCAGATGAATCCACTTACCGGAATCATGTACGCGACTAAGCCCAGCGGGGGCTACAGCCTTGAGATGAAATAACAATAATTAGGTTGTATATATATATTTTGCAATAAGAAATAACCGGTGACATTTCGAGACTATGTATTATCTGTGTGTGAAAGACTGATTTTATCATCCCAATACCTGAGACGAAAAAAGTCTGCAGCGGATCTTTGTGACCCTGATGTGAGACGAAAAAGCGTGCAGTGGGTCTTTGTGACACGGATGAATTTTTCGTAAAATGCTCCCTTTCACGAAATTGAAATTTTCAAATTATTTTTTTTTTATTATTTCATTCGATACCGGGCATTTAAGTATTTTTGTTGTTTATTTCAAATAGTTAGGGACAATTAATTACTTGAAATAATAAATTAATAATAATAATATTTAACATCGGAAAAGAACTTATTGTTTTCGTTAATATTCAATAATATTAATTAATAAACGTTTCACATTTGCCAAGTGCATCCAACTATTTCAGCATGAACCCACTCATTTTCTTGCAATATTCTCGGACCCACTAAGTAACAGTACGTATAAAAATTGAAGTCCTACTATTAACCGTTTTACATATAAACTTTAAAACCGATTTTATTACTCTTATTCGGATGTACATGTCAATGCGGATACTTTTGTACACTTATAAATGCTATTGTACATCTAAGTATACGTTTGTTGAAATATGTACATTCGGTCCCGACAAGTACCGTTTTATAAATATATATATATATATATATATATATATAGAATATACCATGGGGCGAGAGTGACCATACGGAAAGGGTGATTTTTACCCTCGTCCCTGGTATACCATACACACCCTTGGACATCCCGGTCGAGAAAAATGAGGAGGATTCGCCTACAAATGTCAGCGATTACGACGAGAAGCGGAGAGGCAGCTAGAAAAGCGGCTGCCGGCACACATGATTATTTACAAGCCTGTTAAGGGTACGTGAGTGAGATACCAGACGAGTCCTGTGCACTACATACGCGTGCCAGACTCAACGAACTCCCCCCCCCCCTACTCGCACATGTATATATATATATATACACGATAATTGGGTTCTGCCATAATACATTTGAGATTCAATTTATTCCGATCTCGTCGTCAATTAATTCTAGCGCTATCACATCTGCAAGCCTATATATACAGGTATCTGCTGTGACCGCCGGATCGCTCTGAATGACGAATCGCTCGGACAAAAATTTCGAGAGTGAGAAAGAATATACATGCGGCCGCAAGCACTTGCAGTGTTGATCGAAATTGAAGGACGATAATGTGTACTTGACGCCCAACAAACAGGGCGATTTTTAAATATTTTTTTCTTATGAGAGTATCGGGATGACGAGGTGGACATTTTAGACACAATTACTACACAGACTTGACAAGGGTGAGTTTTTTTAAATCGTAAATATTGATAAGCGATGACTTTAGGTGGTTTCGGCAACCAGAGGGATGTGAAATAAAAAATAAAAAGACTTCGTTTAGTATAAGAATAAAACTTTCGCATGACCGGATACTTATTTGAAAATTTGAATTTTACGAAAATGGCAAGTAGATAAAAAAAGTTCCTTTTTCGACGAAAAAACTACTTTAACAATTTGTTATAACGAATGGATGAACATATGAAAAAGACGTCCGGTCATATAATAGAAAATGTTTCGAACTCTATTCTGGTTAAAATTGAGATGATTCCGATGAATAGATTTCGAGGTACAACAAAAAAAGTAAAATAGAACAGTATTTTATCTGATCCTTCACTAAAATCGTTATACGTCGGTGAATTTTTTTAATTTTAAGGAAATTCTCGTTTTCAATTAAAGTACCTTAGGGTATAAAAATATGCCATAAAAATCGTATTTTCAAAATTCCAAGCTTATGCAGATCCCTTGACCACCATTCTCCATCAGTTTTAAAAAAATTCCCGTTTTTACGTCCGCCTGGTAATATTGGCTGTTCCAGTGCTCGATAAATATCCACACAATTTTTTCAATACCATTATTATTACAATTAGCAGTTTTTTCTTTATTATTAGTACCATTGTTATCATAATTGTTGTGTATATTACGATTATTATCGATAATATAATGTCCCTTTTGTCTAGAAGCAACTGACAGTAATTGATAGTGTCACATCCTAACCTTCCTCGTCGTTTCGATACCGAACAAGATATGAACCATTCGAAATTGTTTTTTTTTCTTTTTTTCCCGGCGGGTTTCTCGGCGTTCTTCGATTCAATCAATCGCGAAATATCGCAATGTTGATGTAGACGAATCTGACCAGGACGCGGCATAACTGCCTCGACTACTGATTGCGCTCGTGCGCTTCGGAACACATTTTCGTTTGTGTATACGTATATTAACATATATACATACATCAATACAAAATATATATACATATGCAAAGTATACGCATACATGTGTGTGTGTGTGTGTATTTGTAGCAAAACAAGTACCATGGTTCGCCCGGTGATGCTAATGATTTAGGTTTTCGTCGATAATTGGAGTGACGAATGTACACAGTTCATTACGATACGTAGAAATGGAGCAAATACGATCGAAGCTCTCTTCACACATGTGTACCCACATTTATGACTTTTCTTTTCATCTACTTGGATCCGGTGGATATATATAGACATGATAGCGGTGACAGAGTCGGTTGAGCTCTGGACTGACATTCCAACGTCCTAGGTCGAACCCAGCAAGCGGTGGTTCATATCCATGTAAAAAATTGCATGTCTTTCCGAATATTTGCTGAGCCGGTGTTGAAGGGGTTGCGAGAAAAATCGAAGGAGGCCGAAAATGATTGGAAAAACAATGTGCTTAGTGCACAAGGGAAGCCTTAAGGCCTTAGGCCACAGTAACAATTTTTTTTCGTATGAAAAAGTGATTCACTCATAAAATTAATTGCACATCTATTTAGTATGAATATCAAGCTGTTAGAAAAAATATATATATATATTTTCGATGTACAAAATGACCGACTACTAATATTTTCTTTCGTTATCTTTTTTTAGGCGCTCCGCCGCGCGATAGTTTTGTTTTTGTGGCCAATAATTGGTGGGCTTCTGAATCGCCTGTATTTTTTTTCTGCATCGATTTGTAACTTCGCTCTGCGATTAGCCTTTTCCGGAATCATCAGATATTCCAGAAGAAAGATCACTGAATATCAATTAAGCGAGGACACCACTGTGACGGGTCGAAAAGGGTCGTTTTTCTGAAACTTTTTTTGGACTAGATTTTTTCTTTGTGATTTGGAGAAAAAGTATGTTATTAAGCAGATATTGAACTTATATTGCATGAATGTTCATCTAAAAAAATTGAAGATTAAGGTCGTTGAGGTGTAATAGAGGCTCTGTATAAAAAATGTGGTCCAACGGTCGGATCGATAACTTGACAACGGTTGATTTGAAAAATGAAAATAATTTTTTTTACTATTCTATATAAATGTAGGTCTCATTTTTAAGTTTCACGACATGCCAGGAGTTGAAAAGAAAGTGTAATATTGGCGACTTTTTTTATTTATATTAAGGAACATAAAAAGTACTAAATTTACATTTGAAAAATAGGTCCATTGAACGATAGCTACTGCAATTATGAAAGATTCGGAGTTTTGAAATTGAAAATCGGACAATGATAGTTAGACTTTCTGATTTCGGCCAGGTCGAGAAAAGTCGTTTCGAGGAAAACGTGATCGAAAGTTTTATTATACGTAAACCATTGCGTTGCCTCCTCTCCTTAAATCGTCTGTAACTTGGCCAATTTTCAATATTTTAACTAAAAAATTTGTTCACATGAGAAAATACAACAAAAAAAAATCGTTTTTTTTTACGCGTCACAGTGGTGTCCACCATACTTCTACAGAAATTATTAGAGTCCCTTTACCGATTTCCAAAAATTCCAAGACATGAAGGACCTCCCGAAATTGAAAAAGTATGAAAACGTTGATTGTGAAGAGTCGCGAGATACATATATGGGGCCGTCCATAATCACGTCATTTTAAAATAATGGAGGGAGGTCTGGTCGCTGGATGACCTTAACCATCATTGAATCATGACGATAGGAACGCTAGAATGATTTCAGAGAGGGGGGTGGGGGGTAAAAAAATCAGCAAAACCGATGTCGTCACATATAGACGACCCCTAAGATGTGAATATTGTTATGTTTCCATGGATTTAATCTTGGTTATTTTTTTTTTGTGTTTTTTCTTTGTGCTTTTCTTTGCCTTCAGTTAATCAATTAATATATTAATTGATGAAGGCAAAGAAAAGCAGAAAGAAAAAACACAAAAAAAAATAACCAAAATTAAATCCATGGAAACATAACAATAACAATAATAATACTGGACAAACTAAGCAATAAAAATATGAAAAGGGGGAGCCAGGGAGCGGTGAGGGAGATAATAGTGCGGCAGAGAGAATAAAAAATGACAAGCCATCAAGGGAGCTCGGCTGATGGGGTCGTTTTCGGTATTTTTTCGCTCTTGCGAAGCTCTTCCTCTTCCTCGTCGCTGTCCCCCTCGGTCCGCGGCCTCCTTGGTATACACACGCCCGGCATTTCAAGCAGATTGGCCATACTTTCGAGCTCTTATTTCCCTGGCAATTGCGAGCGTTCGCCTGTGCTCTATGCGCCTGTACAAAATCACCCCAGCATGAACGTCCACCCTGCGCGCCACCCCGGCTGATCGTGACGTGTCGCGTTTCCACCCGCTGCCTTCTCTCGTCCACCTCGGATAAGCGACGAGGAAGGTCCACGGCGAGCTGCCATGCCGACACATCAGGACACACCAGGCTCTCTCTCCCTTCCACACTCACGGGCGCCCTTCCGCCCATCCCTCATCCTATCTCTCAAAAAGTCATTTTTTTCGGTCCGCGGGATTTTCAGCCATTTTTTCCACTCCCACTGGATAATGAGAGGCGATAAGGCAACGAAGAGAAAAAAACTTCGGTGCCCGAACGATGGTCGGGGATTTTGAAATCAGATTGGCCATTTTAATTTCGTAATCTGGATTCGCCTTGTTTCGGAGGAAAATGTTATGGATTTGAAACGATGGGATGTGACATGATTGTCTGATGTGGCAAAGTTGTCGATTGGAAAACTGGTAATTGGACCAGCTTTCTAATGAGTATTTTTTTTAGCCTTGAAGAAACTTTAAAAACTGTATACAGGGTGTTAGGAAGGTCGATGCAAAGCCTTAAGGGGGTGTTTGGTCACGTCGGTTGGAACATATTTAACCTAGGTTACCTTAGTCCAAAGTCTAAGGATTTTGAGTTATCTGGGTAAGTATCATTTTTGGAAAATTTCCCAAATTTAGGTACTAACTCGTTTATAATAGTTATTATTATTTATTTGCTATAATTATATTCATTAACATGAAATGTGAATTCATTTGTGTGTTATATTCATTGCAATGTTTGGCAGTTACTCCTATCTGTCAATACCCTAATGATATCAAGTTATCCCAGTCTTCTAATCGATAGTTTTTCAGAACTAGCCGGGTTTACCCCAGCTTCACTCAAATAAAGCTAGCCAGCGCCTATCAAATGTGAATGAGAAGAATGAAAAACGAAGAGGAAGCCCCTTCGAATGTACAGAAAGTTTTGGGACGTTGTAGAACATTCTCGAACATCCTGGAACATTCTAGAATGCTCTGGAACATTCTAGAGCATTCTAGAACATTTTGGAACATTCTCGAACCTTTTGGAAGATTCTATAACATTCTAGAACACTCTAGAAAATACTCGAACCTTCTGGAAGATTCTACAATATTCTGGAACATTCTAGAACATTATGGAACCTTCTAGAACATTCTGGAACCTTCTACAATTTTTATGAACATTCTGGCCAGTTAGGCACTCGAACCCCAGCTGCTTCACCGCCTTCCTATCAGAAGTCCATTGGTGCGACGCCCAATTTTGACACCCATATCTCCGAATCCAAGCCCTGCATGAAAACCGAAACCTTCTTCGTGGATGGGGGATGGAGGACTACCATACCATATAACCCTCATGGTCCTGCGGGGTGGTTGGCGGAGTTATAGCGAGCGGCATGCACGGACAAAGCACGCTTTCATTTATTATATGTACTGATTAATGAATATATTCAATATATTTTTATCATTAGCGTGTCAGTTAATACTTTACATGCCCGATGATGAATATTCATTACAAAATGTGGTAATTCTTCGTATGCAACAATAGTTTAATAATTTTTAATTGTTTTGTATTTCTAGTATTTATCATTTGAACCTCAAAATTTCGTAATATTTAAATTTGCATTTAAATGTGTATTCTTTTATTTCAATACAGTCTTGTAAAAAAAAACGATTTCAAAGATGATGATCGAATATTATCATTTTTTAAACAATTTATCATTATTATATTTCTTTTACCATGATATATTATTATTAAATTATTAGTTCATATATCAATTGGTGTGATGTACATTAATTAATTCGTATGTTGTATTAAGATTAATAAATTGTTGACACCCAGTCATTTACTAATTAGGGAATATTTCCTTATTTCACTGATAAAGTTATGCAAAACATTTAAAAACGAGTTTCTCCATATGGGAAAGCATAAAACACGCGAGTTGACTTCAGTAAAAGTAGGATTACAGTCGCGTGTTGTACCGACGAGAATGAAGACTCTGTTGTTGACGGCTTAGAATAGAATAATGACGACGCAAAATAATGCTTGTCAGGAATAAATTATCCGGTCCCGTGTTTGTGAAGCACGCTATCGTTGTTCTTTCCCAATAATGGCGAACGGTATCTTTCCTAAAGCGGAAGCAACCTTTTGCCTGTCAACGTCATAGACGCGCCGGAAGGACGAAGAGAAATCGATGAGAGGTTAAGCACCGTCTTCTTTGAAATGGTAATAACGGGAGATGAAATTGAAAATGCGGCAATGTCGAGCGAAATTCATGTCCGAAGAAAAAACCTCGGCACGATGAGTCTGCGGTTAGGATAAAAATGTGAGAAGCTTTCGTAGCCTTATTACGTTCCTTCATTGCCCCAATTAGGAGTTTCAGCGTTCCGGAAGACAAGATTCATGCTTTCCTCTACTTTCTGCCTTGGAGATTTATTCACTTATTTTTAATTCCAGCATACCGTTTGGGTTTGGCTGCAACTGAAAATCAGCGGAAACTTTGGATCCCGTTTGCAGTTATCGGAAATCGTTTTTTTTTTGTTTGTTAAATGTACGAATAAATCCGACTGTGAAGGTTGTAACATAAGTCCAATTAGAAATTCGAGCTATTCGCTTCGATCGTTTGCATTTATCGATAGGGCTATTAAAATTTCTCGCTTCCAGTGTGACGATAAGGATACGCGATTAATGAGCCATATATATGTTGGTATCGAACCTTATTCAGGTCCAATCTATACACGGTAAGGGAACCGGAGTGAATCGCGACTGCTAATTGCAAGATAGCACGCCGGTCGCGGTCGACGATGCCCCGGGGGAATCACGAACGGGGAAACAATGTCGAGAAGGAAGTAACGGCAGACTCGCGTGAAGGGTTCCTCCCGCACTCCCCAACTTCGTCTCCTTGTTCCGCGGCAGCAGTTCGAGGGAAGAGAGACCCTAGGCGTATAAAGCAGGGATGCTGCAAGCCAGAGGCAATGGGAGCAGACGCGAGTCTATACTCCCAAGATACTTTAGTCTCCGTGAATGCGCATATGTACATATGAAACGATATACAGAGGCCTCGAAGTCGTCATCAAGCATTACAGAATAGACAGATCTCAGCATTCTGGAGAGAAAAGTTCTTGGCCGTTTTTCTCTCGGATGTATCGTTAATTAGATATTAATAAATTACCGATAACCAATGAGACCCGCCCGCGTCGACGTCCGACTGCGCTCGAGCCTATCCCATGCGGCTGTGCCGTGGAGTGGGGGGCTGCCCACATGCGCACCACGCCCTGCGCGTCGTGTGTTCCTTTTTGGAGAATGAATATCTAATGAATGGCGCGTCGTAGAGACAAAAAGATTAATGACTTTCTGGGGGAAATTTCCAGATGCACCAAACCCTGAAACTAGGTATTTGACTTTTTGTCACCCTGTATTTATACAGGGTGACGAAGAGTCACCCAAAAGCCACCAACAAACCCCCCCGAAAAATGATTTTGTCTTGAAAACTAAAAACGATCGGAGAACGTGGAGCGGATGATTCGGATAGGTATTGATACGAGGCATCTACATTTCTTTTTGGACGTCACTTTTTGGGCTACCCTGTATGTATACATCTACACTAAAATTACAATATAATTCAGTATAGTGCACCATACTATATAAATATATTCAAAAATATATATGAATATATGTATATCTATATATTATGGTATGTATGACATAGTGCGGTTAGTGTTCATATACGTATGCGTACAAGCGCATCTCTGGTACATGTGGAGTTTTCGCGAGCTCAATAAGCTCGCACGTAGTCCCCGAGCCAATTAGGAGAACTGGGACGTTCCGGATATAAAACAAGCCTCGTTAAGCAAAAAATGTTAAGTTTTATCTCCACTGGAGCGTTGCCAGCGTTTTCAATCCCTGTATAGTTATATTCGACTCTGTGACGCTGGGAGAAAAGCGCAGTCGAATGAAAGTTTTCTCTCCTCGGATTTGCGGCTCTCCGGCGCGATCTTACTTTATTTTGCTTTTCCTCACGTTGCGACAATTCCACCAACGTTTGCACGCATTCTCTAATAAATCGGTTAATGAGTTTTCTGACGATCTGAACGTTTTGGTTGGGTATACCGTTTTGAGGGTTATCTCCGACGATATTTTCCCTTGTGGAAAGGGCGGACTCCCTTTGGATAGTACGGCTCTTTTTGCGTCTCGTTCTCTTTGAATCCTCGGTCTGGGGCTGGTCATGAAAAAAATGGTTGAAGCGATCTACCTGGCTCGTTCATCTGACGTTTTTCCCATGATAAAAAAGCAATAATTCTAAGAACGTCTCTTTAAGGGGTCTTCTCACTTTAGACGCTAAAAAATGTTATTTTCCTGAATTTTTTGATAGGTTGATATTATAGATACTGGTGTAAAAGTTGTTACACTTGATAAATACACGTTCGGAATACATTTAAAAAAATTCATTTAACATTTTTTTAAATGTATTTCGAAAATGTATTTATTAAGTGTAACAACGTTTATATCAATATCTATAATATAAACCTATAAACAAATTCATGAAAATAGCCTTTTTTAGCGTCTGAATTGAGAAGACCCCTTAAATCTGCAGGCCCTTCGAGTTGTGCGGGGCATCCACTTGGCAATGGTAGACATGCTCACCGTCCTGAGGCCGTGGGGTCACTTGAGCCTAACGTATGTGGCGGTTGGATTTTTGAAGTGGTGACACCCGTGGGACAATGAATAGCCAACCGTTCTCCAAAGGTGCATGAAACATCGCGTCGTGTACACTCTTATATCCACGAGAAACCTAGCGCCACTTCTTCAGACTGTGTTCCAGATATGTCTTGGGAGGAGTGTGACGTTACACCTGGTTTGAGGCAGGTGTCAATGGGATAAAACATTAACGGGTCTGCGTGAGCTTGGGGACGAAAAAAACGGGTCGTTTTTCAATATGTTTTTCTTATGAGAGTGTTGAGATGATGATGTTGAGATTTTACACACAATTCACACATAGTCTTGCCAAATTTGAGTTTTTTTTTTGGAAAATATGACATTAAGAAATGAAGTTATTATTTAGGGTAATTTGAAAAGAAAAATTAAAAAAATAGTCAGCTGTAGAAAATACGCTATAGGTATATTGCAAAGAAACAAAAAATAAAGCGTGAACGACCCGTTTATTTTTACTTGTCTCATCCCACATTCAATAGGGGCGCATTGAATTGAGTGAAAAGGGCAACGCATTGGGAAGACGAAATCGGAGTTTACGCATTTTCGCTTTTTTTTGGATAGCAAGCGTAAGGGTGTACAATCACATTCCATACATTTACGACTTACCTATAAAAAAAATATATATTAAAAATGGAATTCTTTCCCCACCTCGACAAAAACTAAGTGGCTTCGATAAATCCGCAATTATTTATTTTTTCCTTCGATTTTACACTACATTTTTAGCTCATTTTCTTCGAAATCTTTTTTTATATGAAATGTCGCTTGATTCATTTTTTCAGTTTAGAGTTTTGATGATTTCTCATTTTTAGGCAGAATTTCAAAGACGGAGCACCCATTTTCACCAATTTCTCCATATAGCCCTTGCTTCTTTTTTGGTAGTTTTTCAAGTACACTTCTCGGGAAAACTAATCAAGATATCGGGATGAATCGAGCGGCATTCTCTGAGTCTACCAGAATCCTTTCCAGAATCCCCTCAATAAGTCTCCCTGACCGAACTAGGACCACCGCTACACCTGTTTCAAATTTCCAAATTTGTCAACTTTTAAGAAGCATTAAAACGATAATTTTTCCGACTTTTACACTATTGCAGGAGTTTAAACGATGGGAAATTTACTTCCAATTTCGAAACTCACAAATTTTTGTCCAAAGCCCAAAATCGAGTCAACTAAACGCGAAAAACGTGTTTCCATTGACACCCTATACGCATCTTCGTAATGTTATCGTTATAAACGATTAATATTATCAGCTATCATGAGATTTGTAATTAGATGTATAATGCGGAATAATCATCAATCAATTCGTGTTATAAAATATTCTTCTATTAATCACTTGAATAACTAATCAAGTTGAATATTAATTGATTAATTAATGAAAACATGTTCATTTTATATATTTTTTTAAATATTTGATATTAGTTTGTTCAATTATACTTATAAAAAAATTATATTAAACAAACATTTTATTATTATTAAATATACATTCCGATAGCAAGATTTACTCTATTTATCATGAAAGTATCTTTAATCAAGATTTGAATAAATAATAAATTGTACGCGTAGGTTGTCCCTTTACGCACGTACGTATAGGGACCCTATACATACCCTACACATACCTTTATCTATCTGTACATACGCGTTTCGTAATAGAGTTTCGCCTTGTTAATTCCGGCTGCTTCAGCAGCTCGTAACAACATTCGGCCTGTTGTAGTACACACCAAAATTCTCTGCTCCTCATTCGTTGGAAACAATTCTTAACTGCTTACCGAAGAAACGCAAAGTCTCTTTAAACTTTCACGTACGGCCGTGACTATACAAGTCGCGTGTACACAAGTTTGGACTACGAGTAGAAAATGACGTTTATACGTGTATATATACTTCCAGTCTTCGACGAAACTTGCGACTTGGCTCTCGGGAGATGTATACATATGCTTGTTCGGGAATACATTGAAAATTTTCTGCAAGGGCAACTGCTTCGTTCTGGGGGATTATGACGCTTCTTTTCAACCCTTCCAAAATTCCACACAAACGCAACGACCATTTGTGCTTGTTATTCAATCGTCTTTTCGGCCCGAAACGAGGTTGATCGCGTAGAGCGACAGTCGAAACGATACTTTTTTTTCCTCACCCAATTGAGTATCAATTCTGACTTTCATCGAAAAGTACCGAGTCTCCGCGAGCTAGAGTTTGCGAAGCCCGCGTAGCCCAAAATGTCTATCAACGGGGGTCGCAATGACCCCAGCCACATTTCGAACGATTGTCACGTTGCCCGTATCGTTCCGAATGACTCATAAAAATTCAGGATATCAGTTTGAACATTCTAGAATGTGGCATTCTCGGTATCATATTTTTATCGAATTTTAAAATGGCGGAAAAAAATCACCAAGCGTTCAATGCGTAAAAAGACTTTTTTACTTAAAAAATTATAACTCTTGTAATTTTCAATTTTTTTTCCTAAAATTTAAAGATGATATTCTTAAGATATGATAGTTTAAGGAAAAAAATACCTCCATGGTGGGAAACAGTTTAAGAAAAAAAATTTCTCCGCGTCCGAGCCTAATCTGTACTTACAAAGGCTTACGCTAAAGCACCGTTGGAAGGCAGACCAGTCGCCTTGGCCGCCAACAACTTACAGTAATTTTGACTTAAAATTGCGTTTGGGGTCGTTTTGACCCCAAACGCTGGGCCGAAAAACGTTCGATTTTTAACCAATTTTTTATGCAGAGAATAATAAAAATAGAATGTTGAAATTTGGTATGTTTACTAAGCGGTCTTTATAGAACGTGATAATATTTTTTAACGTTTAACAAAACATGGTACTGGGAGTGGAAGGAGCCACGTATGTCGGTGCGCCGGCGATAAGAATCTTCGCTTGTGGAACTCCTACGTCCAAAGCAGGTGATCTGAAGCAAAACATTCAAACATATTTTTCCTCTGTACAATAGTGTTTATAAGTCGAAGTAAAATCAAGAAGAAGGATTGAAAAATAAAAAAATAGCGAGCGTTCGAACGGGAAGTTTAGTTATTACCAAAAAATTTGCAGTTTTTCGTTGATAGAATGAAAACGTTTGTATATTTCTGGATAATTTTAGTTCTACTCATGAAGCCTCTAGGGGATGTAGGAGCACTTCCTCAAATTTGGAAAACGTGGTCTCGTGAAAAATACTCCTCCCACTCCTAGTGCTATGTTTCGTCAAACTTCGAAAAATATTATCACGTTCGACAAACTCCGTCTAATGAACATACAAAATTTCAACATTCTATATTTACTATTCTCCGGCTAAAAAATTGGTGAAGATAGAACATTTTTTGGCCCAACAAAGTAGAAGCCTCCCTTAAGGCCTTAGGTCACAGTAACGGCTATAAAATCATGTGCGAATTTAACAATTTTTTTCGTACGAAAAAGTGATTCACTCATAAGATTACCTACACATCTATTTAGTATGAATATCAAGCTCTCAGAAATTTTTTTTCCGATTTACAAAATGGCCGACACTAATATTTTCTTTTGTTATATTTTTTGTCGGCGCTCTGCGGCGTGACATTTAGCATCCAGATTTTTTGACCTCGAACAAAAAACAAAAATTCTCGTCAATCTACATTAAAATACCTACAGAAGTACGTACGGAATTTAAAAAATATTGTTTTATTCAAACGTTGTAGGTATTTGAACTTAAGGGGCCAGTCCACTTTGAAAATTTCGAATTTTCAATTTGAAAATTTCACTTGAAGAAATCGCCGATGATGAGCAATCAGAAGGGATTTTGTACGGTGCAGGAATTGCCGATTGAGTTTAGGTAAGAGTTTTTCATAGTATAAACTTCAAACTCGTTTTTCTCGAAACAACGTTTTCAAAATCTAGCTCCACCGTATCTCTAAAACTAATAAACCGATTCTCTTGAAATTTGAATCACATATTGTAAACATGATTGGCAACAAGATGACCCTCGATGGTTTAGAAATTTTTATTTTTACTCATTTTTTTGCGAAAAACTGCGAAAAAACGCGTTTTTAAAACTTTTTTCGTTTTTCATCTGCCATTTTTTTTATTTTTTGATAAAATTTGATATCCGAGGGTCATTTTGTAGCTCAGACAAGCCGTTGCCGAGTTGTGATGGAGCTACCTAGCCCACCTATTTTTGAGGTGTTACGTTAAACTATAGTTTTTGTACTTAAAAATCAATAAAAATGAATAAAAATGAATTCAAATTAAAAAAAAAATGTATTTCAAGACTTTATTCATCAAGCCCAACAATTTTTATATTCATATCTTTTATAAAATCCTCAAAAAAAAATCGCGAAAATAGCCTTCTTTTCGTAGCTCCAAAGTGGAGTGGCCCCTTAAGAAATGAATTTTCAGTGAAGAATTTCGCTATAACTGCTCATAAACTGCTCATAAAATGAGAAGTTTTCGATTAACCAGAAATTCCGTACGAACGTCTCTGCGAAATGCAATTAAGAACATAACTGTTAAATTTTAAGTAAATCGAGTGAAAATTGTTGAAGTTATTTGTCACGCCAATTGGAAAAAAGCTGTTTCGAGAAGTTTCGAGTAGTCGGCCATTTTGTAAATCGAAAAAAAAAAAAAATTGCTCACAGCTCGATATTCATACTGTATAGTTGTGGAATTAATTTTATGAGTGAATCCCTTTTTCATACGAAAAGAAATTGTTAAATTCGAACATGACCCGTTACTGTGGCCTAAGGTCTTAAACTTTCATCCCCCGTCGAGACGGTCTCGTTTTTTTGCTCCTCACTCGTATCGCGGCCACGAGTCTCTCCTCTTATCACACGTGTATATCTTCGCCCTTAAAAATATCGGAATAGTCCGCGCGGCTCCGTTCGCCATAATGGAGGGGTTGGCGGTGGAGAAAAAAAAGTACAAGGGTGGTGAGATCGAACGATGGGGCTGCGTATGATAAAGATACGAGCTCGAGCTCACGTTCTTATCAATCGCATCTTTTTTCTTCTCGCTCTGTCTCTAATCGGCCCTCGTGGAGGTTACCGAGGGCAAGGAACTCCGCCGGTATTTACCGACCCTCATGGTTCCTCGGTGCGCAATAAGGGAATGATACCCTTCACCGAAATGGATCTTCTAGACCGTTCTCACTTTCGAACAATCAACACCCTTGTCTCAATTGGCTACTCCCCCGCGATCTTCCTCCTCTTCCTCTTCGCCTCCCTCGGCTTCTTCCCCTTCCCCTCGACCTCGCGGCAATTCTCGCCGGAAGGATCCCCCGCTCGGCGCATATGTCGAACGGCGAATTCAATCTCGTCCCTCCGTATCGCTCGATCTCGTGCACGTAAAAAAACGTACCGTAGAGCTCGATCGAATCGGATTTTCGGGCGAGAAAAAAAAACGCGAAGAAAAATCGATCGCCATCTCGGTGAGGGAGAAAAACAAAATCTACTCGCCACCTTATCTGACCTTCCCGCGTCACCCACGTGGACCCAAAGCTCCTATCGATATATAGACTTATCATCGGATACGAGCGAATAAAAAAAACGATTCCCTTTCACTCAATGGTCTCGGAAAAAACTAAATTACGCTCTTGCCGTGGGAATCCTGCGGCCGGACGCGGACTCCCATTGGCGCGGAGCATTTTCTTTTCTTCTCTTGGTTCGCCGGGAAATTTACGTGCGTAACATCGCCTGAAATCAAATCTCCGTTGCGAAATAACTTCGACAACTATCGCAGCAATGGCCGCGCCACGGAAACAACTCGATTCAAATGTATAACAATGGAGGGGGAAGTTAAGGGCTGAAGGAAGATACCGGCTGAGTCGACGTTCGAACTTTTCTTTGGCCGCAAATTCTTCGCCACTCGCCGTTGAAATTCAAAGTGACGAAAATATACAGAAATCGGGAAAAATATAATAGTTTTTGCGGAGAAACGAAAAAATAAAAGTTGCGGGAATAAATTTGAAAAAAATTGACGTTAAAAATCTTTAAAAAAACAAGCTTTTCTTTGTAATATATTGACCTGAAAAGTAAAAAATGATATTCAGTGTATGTGGTTAAATCGTCGTGCTACAGAACCCCATCCTTGGTCACTGATCAAAGACGTAGATATATAGTATATACCATTAATATAACTTACATAAACATAGAACTTTAAAAGATGTAAATGTTTTTGTGAAAGCTTGAGGCGTGAAACATCATTACATTTGAGATAGAGTTTTTTTTAAGATTTAAAGAAATAAAAATGAGATTTTAAAACTACATTTCTTTTATTCTGTAATTTTTAGCATTAGAATTTGGTATTGATATAAAAATTGTTACACTTAATAAATACACTTTCGAAATATATTTTAAAAAACAAATTTATTTAATCACTATTTATAGAGGAAAATGGCAGTTAAAAAAATGTCCTAAAATAATATAGGTCTGCACTGTTGATAAAATCTCGGAGATGGATCAACCGAAACAAAGCAAATCAAACGGTTTTAGATTCAGTATGTTAATGGCTACTACGCATATCTTACGATTTTTTCTATATGCAGAAATAACAAAATGGCGGACATCTTTCGAAAAAATCGTGTTTTTCACCGTTTTTGGCAAAAAAGTATTAAATAGAAAAACTTTTAAAAAATCCTTGATATGCGCTAGAACTATGGTACATGTGTAAAGAATATGTGGTTAACATTGCATAAGGATCGGGTTAGTAGTTTCGAAGATTTTATCGACAAGCCGTCGAAAGACGTTCTTTCGAGAAAAACGCGTTTAAATTTTGTTCGGGTTATACTGTATAAATACATAACATTAAAAAAAATATATTTCAAAAGTGTTTTGATTAAGTGTAACAACTTTTACATCGATATCTATAATATAAACCTATCTAAAAAAATTCATGAAAATAGCCTTTTTGAGCGTCTAAAGTGAGAAGACCCCTTAATTAGGGCTACGGCTATAGTAGTTGTCAAGACAAATCCAACGAGTCCAAACACGACGGAGCTATCTTGTTTAGTTAAGGAGTTCCTATGGTCACCTTCCGGTTTCATCATCAGACCAGCACCATGCTACCATATTATTCCATTGTCACCGAAGGTACACAAGTATGCCAAATTTTAGCCCAGCCGGATGCCTGCCAGTGCTCGAAAAACGGATTACAAATTTTGAACCGGAAAGGCGTACGAACGAAGCAAGTTAAATCAAAACTTGTAAAAACGAAGGAAAAACCGAACAACAATAACTTGAACTTCTTTCGAACCTGATTGTTTTACTTTAAATTTGTTTCATTTCATTCTGAAAAGTTTTGGTTGTGATTGCCTACAATCCGAATTCAATTGCACCTAAGTGGCTAATTGTTGAGGTATTAGGTAAATCAATTAGGGGCCCCAGTGCAGGTCGTTGATAACAAGTGGCGCGCGCGCTCGAGCGCTGTACGTGACGTGGCTGGAGATACGTGGGACTTTCTAATATGAGAGACAAGTGCCGAGAACGGGATGCGAAGAGTGGAGCTCTTCTCGCGTCTTCTTCACCCTAACAACTCCATTCACAAGTGTGCCCATCCTCTCGCCACCCTCTCGTTCGTGTATAAATCCTTTCAGCGTTTCTACGCGTCCTCTCCTTTACGCTAAATCTGCGGAAAACCTTGAGGCGACAAATTCTCGTCTTTCCATCAGCGAACTCCAAGACTTGCTTTCACGGAACCGGAAATGTGGAAAATGAAATCACGACGTGTACACTTTGACTCCGTATGCCGAATCGCACAAATAAAGGGAACTATGTGTTTTTTTCTGAAATTTATCCCTTATTCGGAATACTCGGGTCGTTTGCACCCCAGCGACAAAAACCATTATTATAGATAAGCTATCGAATATTTAAACGTCAATTTTTTGGGACTCCTCGAAAGCTTCTTTTTCAAAGTAGTATAGATTATATAGCTGAACATTTGATTTGAGTATGTTAAAAAAAAATTTAATTGCGAAAAAAGTTTAGGTACGTAAAATCTATGAAATATGGTCGTGGGGTGCAAACCACCTCAGTGTGCCGAATAAGGGTTGACTGCAGGAAAGAATTACTCAAGACGAATACAACGATGTTTGATAAATTCGCGCTCTCGCATATATCATTTTTTTTAAAATCCTGACGAGCTTGACAACTTTGAAAAAAATCACCCTGGTGCAAAAGTTTTCATTGCAACTAGAGCGGCTCACAATAGCCTTCGAACTTGCGCAAATATTTTCAGGTATCTTCAATTTGAAGGGAGATATTCAGGTGTCTGGTTTTGCGAGGACAACTTTGTTCAAAATATATCTATTTCGAAAAAAGTGATTTTGGAGACATTTGACTTCCAGAACCATCCCCGTTGACGTCTATTGACTCCATACTTAACGGGTTATGCCGAGTTGTAACAGTTGAAAACAGCTAATTTTTGAGACTTTTTTTTAGCATATCTTGATCATGAAAGTCAACAAAAATGAGGTATTTGGAAAAGTATTATCTGAAGAACACTGTAATTTTTTTTGTACAAATAGTTTAATGTAATAGATTTACAGCCGATGTCCGAGAAGCACCTCTCGAAAACGTCTTTTGCGGTGAGCTGTGCCCTTCCGAACCAGGTTATCTAATATAAAAAAATCAAATACATTTCGATAGTATATCAGTTAATTCTATGATTAATCGAAGGAATTTCTGAAATATCAAGTTTAAAACAAATGGTGCGTGTTTAAAGTGAGTCTTCATTTTTGCGGTAAAAATTGGCATTTTTCGTTCATCAAATCGAAAGTATACATCGGAGAAGAAATCCGTCGATCAAATACAATATTTTGTGCATCTCGCGAAAGCCCTAAACACTTCTGAAAGATCGATGCAGTAATTTCTGAGATATTTTGCTCACCGACTTTGAAAACGTACCGTAAAACGAGGTTGAATTCACATTAAGGGTAACTTTGACCGTTTTTGGGGCTACTTTAATAGAGCGCCAAAATACCGTTTTGACTAATTCTGTCTTAACTTTTTTTTCCATTGTTGCTCAAATTTGGTGTTCAAGATTATTACTATGTTGCTAAAGTTGATTGTAATGTTGCTCAAGTTAACTTTGATCTCAACGATAATGATGAGATTGATTAAGGGGCCATAATAGTACCCTCGGTATTTGATATGTTGATGTAAACTGTTTCCTTAATAAAGATGACAATTTGATTGTAAAAAAATCATCGTTTTTCGTTTAACTCCATCTATAATGCATTAAATATTAATTTTTTCCATCAGAATAATGTCAAAGTAATCCTTAATCTATGACATAAGTTGCATTTCAATGCCTCGTCAAAGAATCCCATAAATGAGGTTACTATAAAGACTTTAAAACAATTGTGGGGGGTGGTGGGGCTTAAATTTCTTACACAGCCAAAGGACACCATATTCCATTAGAGCAAAAAAGCTTGGAATTTAGGATGTTAAAAAATGTTACCAACAAAAAACTTCCAAAAAGCGTTTACAGCTTCTAACGACGAACTGAGCGTTCCGATGGGCGCAAACATAACAGCCCATAAATATGTCAATTTCGATCCGATCACCTCGTTATTTTCAAGGAACATTTGTAAGATGATATGCTATCCAAATATATAGATTTTGGAAAAAGAGATTTTTCGACTTTTACAACTAGGCATAACCCCTTAATATCACCCGAATTGCAATGTCTGCAAAATCACTTCTACAAAAATGTAAACATATTTACGTTAAGGTTATTTTACGGACCGTTTCGTCCCTAAAATCAAGCATCCTGTATAGATGTAGAAGTCCAATCTACAATTAGGAAGACAAAATCGGTTATAAGTTGATGTGCACCTGGACTCTCATCCGCGCATTTGTTGAAGTGGAACTTGCGGGGGAATTAATTGGGATGTTTCGTCCGACGGTTGCGTGCAAAGGAATTCAACCGCAGTAGGCTGCATTTGAAGCTACAATTTTGAATTGTTTCCAGATTATTTGTGGCTTCCGTGAGTTTTCGTCAAATAGTGTACAGTCGACATCGCGGTACATACTACTTTGACATTGACAACGTTTCGTTTCAGCGGTCCAAACCAAGCGGTAAAGTTTAATAAACGAAAAACAGGTAGATTTCCGTCGCTTTTTCCTTTTGAACTGAAGGGTTCTCCATATCAAGCACGCCCGATAGCGCCTAATGGGGATTGCTCCACCAAGCCAAGTTTCGCACTAATTTTTCGGGAATCGTGGCTGGAAGTGGGCGATAGTTGGTACGAAAGAAAATAGTCAAGGACGATAACGGCTTCATCGTCATAGAGCGGAGTCGAGAGAACGCTTGTTTCTTGGCAAGTGGCCAAAACTGTTTCCTCTTCTTAGCTTCAAGGATCGCAAGGAATGGAGCCCTCGTGCGCCTAACTGGCCCAACCAAAGCTCCAACGAATGGACAAATTTCTCCGAGGAGTTTGGCACAGCAGTCTCAGGGCTAGTTGCTCACGTTGGCAGTACGGTAAAAAAGAGCTTTCCATAGATATATGCACGAATCTGGTCATCATCTTACAGCACACTGACATATATATTCGTATGCATGCAGGCACAATTGGAGGGTGGCTGTGTAAAATCGAAATTCTTTTATTCTCGGCTGTGTGCCAAAGAAGTTGGAAAATGCAGCGACGCTAGGTCCGCTAAGCATTTCTGACGTCTTTATAACTGGTGAATCTGGGATGCGACCAGCCACGATTAATCATCACATTATTCCAAACCATCAGACGACCTTGACACTTTTCGTCCACAACACTCCGGCTACACTTTAGCGACCCCTGAAAAAACCTTCCAACTTCTGGACGAAAGATAGTGCTGTCATTTATTCTCCGGATACTTTGCTGTAATTCATGAAAGTGTCTCCATCCCTATGTAGCAGACAGAGGGTTGAAGCTTACTTATAAAAGTCGAAAAATCACTTTTTTCACAAACTAAATATTTTGACAGTATCTTATAAATGTTTCCTGAAACTATCAACGTGATCGGATCAAAATTGTCAGGTTTATAGGCTGTTATGTTGACGCCCGTAGGAACACTGGGAGCGTCCTTAGAAACCCTAAACGCTTTTTTTTCTCGAAAGTACGTTTTCAAAGTCGGCGAGTAAAACATCTCGACAACTACCGCATTGATCTTTCTGAAAATTTAAGGGTATTTTTTGGATGTATAAATCTACTATATGATCGGAGGATTTTTTCCGATGTATACTTTCGATTTAATAAACAAAAGATGCCCATTATTTTCGCCAAAATCGAGACTCTCACTTTGAACACGCGCCATTTTTCTTAAAATCGATATTTCGGAAATTCCTTCGATTAATCGTAGGATAAACTAATATACTAACGAAATTTGTTTGATTCTTTATACTCGATAACCTGGTTCAGAAGGGCTACATGACCTAGCCTAGCCATAGCAACCTAGCATAGTGCTCTTCGGACATCGGCTGTAAATCGATCATAATTCGATACTTTTACACAAAAAAAATCCAGAGTGTTCTTTGGATGGCACGTTTCCAAATACTCAATTTTTGTACCATTTCAACATCACGATTTTCTAAACAAAAATATTTTTTAAAATGAGCTGTTTTCGATTGCTACAATTAGGCATAACTCGTTGAATAGTTTTGCATCGAATTTGTGGAGAACAATGGAAAATGAGCATGCTGGCAATCAGGTCCAAGAGCTACCTCGACTCTCTGCTGGGCAAGGGAGCAAGCCAGACACCCCTAATGATCTTTCAACAGCCTCTTTTTTCCCAGAAGAAAAGAACCGCTGTAGAAAACTGGTTTCATCAAGAACTCCATTCGTCGCAAATGAAAAGTATAAGAATTTATAGGTGCCGAATGAAAGTATAATTGAGGTCGAGTTTCAGCTAAAGGATCGCGCAACAGAGCATTAAGATTTCTCTTGTAACACTCGTACGTTGTCAGGTAAGCTTCTTTTGGGTATACATTATGAGGCAAGAGCTTATTATGACTTTACGTTGTTAGGCAAACGCTTTTTTTTCGGCGAAGGACATGTCTGTCCATGTTGAGGAAATTCACTTTTGGTGATGCGCGTTGAGAAGACAAAGGGGCTGCTATTGTATTTCCGTAAGTGGTTTTCGAACACCTACCCTCCTGCGGCGTTTGTGGGTGCGTTCTCGCATTTTCGCTCTCTTTCTCTCTCGAGGCTGAATAACAAGGTCATGTACCACCGCATAGTTTCGGTACGGCGCGACCAGTCTGTGCTCGATAATGGGCTCCTGGTCTCGGAAAATATACGTTCTTCGTGCACAACGATGTGGGAGGACGGAGTCCCAACGAGCAAAGAACGGATAGGGGTACGCGGCGAATCGCGGGTGGTCGGAGGGTTTTCCCCGAAATACATATATATTTGTACGTAGTTATACGTGCCTTGCAGCCCGAGAGATCGCGACCCCGGGCGCGGATACCTCGCGGCCCAGAAAGTCCGAACAATCCAGAAAAAATCTAGGCTATGTATCCATACAGCTAAGGGGATAAAGGGCACGCAACCCTTGCGATGCAAGGGCTAACTCCGCAGGCTAAACCTACCCCTCTTTGCCTCGTATAGCTGATGTACGACGCATAATATTACCCTTGAGTATGCCAAATGATCGTACAAGAACTGGGTATAGTCCACCGTGTCGTCCACGAGACTCCATAAAAATACCGGATTTATGGGCTCGCGAGGGAGTGAATAATGCTGCGGTATTTCGCTCATGGCTATACCAGACGCGAGACCTCCGATACAATATAACGTACACGTCATCCCTTTTCATCCGTCTTGCGTACACGGCCTTTCGAGGATACTTCTTCAACGCTTCAACCCGACCCCTTTCTCTGGAATGCCATACTTGAAGATGTCCTTGTCGGAGTGTTCGCCAGAGCCGGGACTCTTGCTAGCGGACAAGAGAAAAATGGCATACTTGACATCGTTGTTGTACTTCACTCTTATCACTGGCGAGTTGCAGCGTGACAATCGAATAGAGAAGCATGGAGGAGAACGTTGCTGCGAAAACAATTTGCTCTTTGGACAGCACAAGACCTAGTCCAGTGCAAAAATCGTTCACGTCAAAGCTCTTGGGAGTAATCCTGCTCATTCCTCAAGATCACCGAGTTGTTTCCATTTCAACAGCGCTGCTTCGACACCAGTTACAAATAGTCCTGTTGGGTGGTGAAGAATGGGACTCCTTCTCATCGTTTATCATCCCTGGCGTTCTCCAACAAGTGATAGCTACGGAACAAGGCACGAGATGAGCGTACGATTGAATTACATAAATTGAGAACCGGGTGTAACAGATCGTCTCGACACTGGGGCATTACCGTAAGTCGGTTGGCTCCCGGAGTTAGCTTTCCCGCGATCACGAGGTTCAATTCCGAGTAGGTAAGTAGCATGTAAAGCGGAGACTTTTGGTGTGTACCTAAGTATATACGTGAGGATAATCCGGAGAGGGCAATTTTCCGGAAACGGAGACAATCATCGCACCCCCGCTCTCCCTTTCTCATTCCTCTTCTTCTGGAGCATCGGAGCTTCTATTGCGGGGGATGATGACGTCTAAATAGTCATGTATACACGTGTACTATATGAGCACCAGCAGTCTGACAGTCGAATCCCGAAATCAGGCGCTTTCCTCTTGGTGGTTGTGTTTGGGGATGGGTCTACTATCGTAGACACTCGCGCCCGCGCAGGCGGATGTACAAACGACCTCGTTTATTTAAGTGCCTCCCTCATTTCGCTGCCAGCCTCCGTCCCTAAAGCTCACTCTCATCTCGAGTCACCCCCAAATCTTGGATGGGAGAAACGGATCTGCCAGCCATAGGGCGTTCATCCCCGTTTACCGTGTCTTCCCAGAAAGAAATAAGCTGTACGTCTCTTGCCCTCGGCTTGGAACGGGACGTGACGTTAACGGAGACAAGAGAGCGACGGGGGCGAAAAAAGCAACATGTACACGAGGAACGCGCGGTTCGAGCAAATGGGAAAAAACGCTACGGTCCTTCGGAGGATCCGAGGTCGTTTGTCCTCCACCATTCGTTTTCGGGATCTTTGACACATTCAACTTTCTGCTAAAAGCCGGAATGCAGAGAAGACTGCTATTCCACTAGGGGAAGAAAAAAGGAAATCGGGTAATCTGAAGAGACTGTGCAGCATGGAAACGTCACCGTCCGTAAGTTGTTTCGGTTTCACGACAGACTATTTGTTTCCCGTAACTTTATACCCTGATAATAATGGAGACCCCGAGCGTACTTGATAAAGCAAACACGCGAGTAATTCGGTCTCATAACTGCTAAAATTGCCGCTCAACCACATTGCCGCAGTGATTCGACTGCCACCATAAAGCCGTTTTGAATGGAGTGGCACGAACACGAGACACTTTACGAGGTCGGTAGTCGCCGAGTGCCCGTCGTCGTCTAAAAGTATCTTCTGGCACGGGTACATCCCACGTTTATACAACATGTAAACCACTGACCAAAATTATCGCTCGTATTTCACACGTACCGAGACAGCTCGAAGTCTCGGGTACAACGATGATCCGAGTCCCGAACGATCTGTCATAGAATATTTAGAGGATCGTCAGTTATTACGAGCTGCGGAGCAGTGGATGGGATCAAAATCTGGGACGCTCGCGGAGTCCACGGAAGATTGGAAAAATGCAAGTTTTTTTCTGTCGTTTCCATTAAAAGCCCGGGGAAAAGAAACGGCGAGGGAGAGAGAGAGAGTGAGAGAGAGAGAGAGAGAGAGAGAGGGAGAGAGAGAGGGGAAGAAAAGTGGGATAGGAATCGATATCGAGTAGCTGGTGAGGAGGGTTTTTCCTGACAGGACGTCGGCACGGATGACCGAACTCTCGAGAGACAAGCCGGAGAGCAATGGAGTAAAAAAGGAAAGAGAGGCAGAGAGAGGGAGAGAGAGAGAGAGAGAGCAAAGAAGCAATACTATAGTTATAGAGGGAGGTGGTGATTAGTGCTATTGGCCCAGAAACTTTCATACTCAATTAAAACTTATAAATGAGACCGTCGGGCGCATGTATTGGTATGTTGGGGGGCTGGCTTTGACTTGATATCGAGAAAGCCCCTCTGGTATTTTTCAGCTTCGAGACAGGCAATGGGTACCAAACGGCATCGAATCTTTTAACTAACCGTATCGTTTCTTTTCTTGCAATAACCTCGCCATTCGATTCCGAATCGCTTTTCGAATACGATTCCTTTCGTATGAACCCGACGAAATCTGCACATTATGTAAGGAAAGTCCTGTTGGGATGTAATATCAATTATAATCTTGATTTGATTGATTTTCATGATGTTTCCCCATGACTATCTTATCTCGTGCCACTATGATAAATAGTTCGCCAGCTGAGCCTCGTTCCTTGGAGACCCAGTCCCGGATGTTCCGTATCGGGTGCCCACGAGACGATAAAACGTGTGTGCAAACAACCCCTCCTTTCTCACGTACGCCATGATCGCACGAGCTCCGGCAGGAGGTGGGATAATCTTCCTGCGAGCATGAAGGCTAACGCGAGACATCGGAACTTGCTTAGCCAGGCCAAAAGCGACGGAGCCATCAAAAACTTCACTGTTGTTGAAAGCACCGTTCCGTAACGTTTAACAAGTTTGATATCTTATGAAGTTACGGAAGCGACAATGCCCCTCGGTTGCGGCGTGTCCTCGGTCTTATAAAGCTTTATTAGAGACAGCCGCCGGAAGTCGGAGTAACTTGTTCACATCTTTTGCCACCATCTTTTATTGGGTCTAGCTATGAGGGAGCAGCAAAAGCAATGCCGAGTCTTCATCATCGCCAACCCCAAGTCTGTTCTGCGCTCTGGATTGAAAAACGAATTTTCTTCAATATCATGTTGATCGCATAAAGTTGACATCCACTTCATTATTGACAGCTTATTGGAATGGCAAATGGACAACTGAGCTTGCCTTTTTTATTTGGGCATGTGGAGTCCGTCAGTTTGGATCGTGAACTAATCAAAGTTTTCCTATCTTACATCATTGCAATAGGAGAAGTTGTTTTGGAAAAAAAGATACAGTTTTCCCACCACATTAGTTTCGAGAACTTCTCCGATGACCTGTATCGGAAGAGAAACGATGCACGATGTTTAGCAGAGCGGGAACAATCACCGTACCCAAACAAGTTTTTGATCCGTCCGATAAATCGGATATATCGTTAACACTTGTTATCCCTTATCTAGCCGGGTGACGGAACGGGGCCAAAGCCGTCTCCGTGTTTTATCGAACACGGTTGGTGGGCAGTCGAGGGCTGGTCGCGGAAGAGCAGAAGGTGACAAGTAGAAAAGTGCGCCGGAGTACATCATGTTGGCCAACAAGAAAGCTCGACATTGACAAATTCACCGTATGAGGTCAGATTCAGAAGCTTCCAATTCAACGTCACGAAATATCCGAGGGATGTAGAGTCGAGGGGATGAAGGAGGAAGGGTAGCCAGGGGTTGTTCTCGTACATGTCCGTTGGCTCTCTTCGCTCTTCCGCAATGGTTTTCTGTGTACACGAGGCTGCTTTGAACGAGGTCAGGTCTCTGCGGGTGGGAGTCAGTGGGCATAAGAGCGTCTGGTCGCATCAACGGGATGATGGCAAAAAGCTCCATACGTCAATGCCTCGTTCGAATGTCCCTGATCTCTCTCTCTCTCTCACTCCCCCGTCTGTCCTCAGACTACACACATTCATGATAAAACGGCATTTCTGTTTCACCAACTTCGACTGCGTCCGCCCGGATGCAACGAACTGCTAATCGCCAGATTCAGTTTCCATTTCTGTAAAAAGGTCCTATTCATTTTTATCAACAAGGTAACGTGTACCCGATACGTGGCAGCTGCAAAGCGAGGCAGCAAACATGGCTCTGTGGAGGAACAAATCATTGAGGTTGAAAAATGGATACATGCCGCTTTGAGGGTGGGTTTTCTTCGGGCTCTGAAATCAAAGGAACAGATTTTTATACTCAGATCGATCGTCCAGGCAGTTGTACGAACTCTGCATGTATACAAGCTTTCTCGATTCAATTTATCTCCCATGTACCGAATCGACGTGTCTTTGGAGGTGTTCTCTCTCTTTCTCTCCATACCTCTTTCGGCACACGAAGAACTGTGCTCCTTCGGAGCGCCACGAGTTGTCGAACGTGCCCCGCACACGGTGGTACGAGTGCTCGCGGCCGCCAAGTTTTGGCAAGTCAGCCGTTAAGGTGTGTGTGTCTCCTACCAACTGGGACAAGTTTTCCGACGATAGCACACTCGAGAAGGCCCCTGATAGGTGAGCTATGTAACCAAGCCGCAATTCCACCGCACGAACGTCACGGCTCTCTCATCGTTCTCTCCCGGTCGGCGACACGATGGGCGGGGAGGGGCAGGACCGGGAAGCACGAGGAATCGTGCTTTTCCAGAGCTTCCACACGTTGACAAGCGCGCGCACCAACTGGTAACACGAGGATGCCGACAAGAAGGGCGTAACCAGCGCGATTCAGGGTGGAAAGTGCTGCCGACTGGTGCCCCATCTTGGCCCAGGGACCGTGTGTGCACACGTGAAGCTGCAATATGCTGAATCGATATTGACATGCATGCTGTCGGGCATGGTAGGGAACGATCCACATCAATGGATATGGTACGTTGCACTCTCCTGTATGCGTGTCCTCGATGCAGAATTTTGGATGAGACAGGACCGTTCCCGGCACCCCAACGTCTCTCGAGTCTCTTTGCAGCGTCCTTATAATACATTCTCGTTTGGGGTTGACAGGAGTCGGGAGGCTGGAGCACACGAAACTGGACGCCGAACACATCTCGATCCCACTTTGCGCTTCTTCCATATAGGATAAAGGTGATACGGCAATGTACGACACGAGGGTCATAAATAATGGATCATCCTATCACGAAGGACAGACGACCAACGAGTTTCCTCTCTTGCATGGAATGTTCGATTCGATTCCCGGGCCAAAAAACTTTTTTGCCATCTTCGCGTTTCCCCGATGTGACACACCGAGTACGCATGGCGAGGAACGGGTGGTACGGCACCTTTTTCGTTTTACTTTCTAGCTCGCTGGCTCATTTGCGCGGACGATCTCAGCGCGAGACTCAACGAGACTGCGCAGAAAATTTATCTGCGGATTAAGAGGAGCGGCCTCATCCGAATTAATGATACCTAGCTTAGAAGTTCTCTACGAGCAGCGAGTAAAGAGAAAAAGAGAGTGAGAGCCGGCCTCGAGTGCGAGAAACGAGCCCTATCGTTTTATACACACATTTGTATATATACATATATATCTACGTATCCACATGGCAGGGAGAAACCGGTAAAAAAGCATCGGAAGGCTTCGCGAGTATTTTCTCCCGTTCTCTCCATCTTTTTCATTCGCTCTTTTTCCACGTGACTGATGATTCTTGGCAAGGGATGCGAAATTCTCGCGGTTCTGGGGAGGTAAGTCGTTTTCGCGACGCTTTTCTCTCCTCTCGCTCTACGTTCTTCCACTATCCATCAACGGGCCTCGTATCCCAAAGATTTTGGCACAGAATCCTAATAAACTTTGCCAGGGCTGGTGTGCCGCATCTCATCAGCCTAGCGAGGCGATTCCCGGCACTCGAATCGATCTATTCGTCTCATTCTTACTGTGGATTGGAGGTGGTGGAGTTGATTGTCTTATGCATTTGGAGTACACGTTACCAATGTTTGTCCTATGACGCGTTACCGGAGATCCTGACGGATAGGCTGTTTCCCGATGTCTTATTCTGGTATCCCAAAATCGATGATGACCAGGAACATAGTCCCGAGTAGATAATCCAATGATGAACTGGCTAATTATGCCATACCTAGACGTCGTTCTCATTGATTTTTAATCACAATTTGGGGATACCCGTGGGCAACAAAATGCCACAAAATCTAATCGCATCTTTGGTGCCTTCCTGATAATGTTGCGAACAATAGAGCACCCATCGAAGATGCACATTCGCAGGGCGCTCGACTGCTGTGGAGATGCAGCGTTGATGCATGGCTTGTGCGGCCAAGCAAGCGAGGGTGTAACTCACGTCACTTAGCGTGTCGAATGGCCTGGAATGAGCCCTTTTGTTTGGCAGCAAGGCACTCCGTATCGGAGATTGATGAGGCAGGTGTAGCACACAGAGATCGGGAAGCAGCGATTGTGGAAAGTCCTCATATGTATGCGTATATTCAGACATGTGCACAGACAGGGAAACATATTTCGAACCCGTTACATCTATCTGATGTTTGCTGATGTTGTACATCAAGCTGTTTTGAGGCAGGTCTCCAACATTCTTCCAAACCAATCATTGATTTTGCCAACGGGGTTGGTATTGAAAATGCCTTTATCCAAATGTGCTTCCATTCAAAGGTGAAGCTGGAAACATTGGGAAGTACGTAAAGTTCAGTTTGGGAACGATGGGCGACTATGAGAATGGTTCTGATTGTCGAATGTCTTCAAAATCACTTTCCGCATATATGTATGTCAGGTTGCACTCTCGGGTGAGCAATGGAGTACAGAGCGCGGTATATGTATAGGGTACAAGTGCCGACCTAGCTGATGGTACGTAGGTGGCTGATGGGCGAAAGCAGTGGCAGCATCGGGGAAAAAGAGATAGAGTATAGTCGAGGCTTGGCTAGATGCCAAATCGTTTCGGCGTTACATCAGCTCGCTGTCTCTCTCTCTCTCTCTCTCTCTCTCTCTCACCCTCTCTCTCTCTCTCTCTCTCTCTCTCTCTCTCTCTCTCTCTCTCTATCGTTTCTCGTCCACTCTCACCACCCGGTAATATTTCAATTCTGTGTACCGTTATCCCACCATACCGTTACCCACCATACCATTACCGCACGTGTCTGGCCCCCCAACTCGACCGAGTAAGGGCTCTCTCTCTCTCTATCTCTATCTCTATCTCTCATTTTCGTTATACAAACAATCCTCGAGCGAAGATGAGCAGAGCCGTTCAGTGATTTTTGGTTCGGGAGAGACGAACGCAGTATCGTCCGCAATGCAAGAATATGGAACTTATTGACGTGGCAATTGGTTGGCGTCGGGGCTGAATGGCGCGGTAGCCGGAAACGAGATGGGATATTTCGGGACGCTATTCGACGCACGCCATATTGGAGAGGCATTCAACGTTGCGAATCCAAAATTCACAGAGATTCTGTATTCTCCGTCTGATTTTTTTTTCTTCTTTTCAACATGTATCACGTGGAAAGGCGCTAATCACTCTCAATTCTCGTGTGGTGACAGTTGTCATGATCAGGTGAAACGAACGACGGATCGGTCCATAAGTTTTGCTCTTCCAATGTCATCCGGGGGCTATTGAGATACGTACGCCCAACAGCTCCAACACAGTCGTCGAGGTCGAGAGTTCATCACCATCCATTCTAATTAGCCAGGGCAATTTCAATTCCAGACAGGCTGACAGAGTTTCTCGACATATTGGTCGCTCCCTGCTAGAAAATCTTGAATCTGGGGGGAGGGAGCGAAAGGGCACTCATACGGAACACGTACGAGCAACTGACACCATGGAAGACCCGCAGGACCTGCCAATGCCAATCAACGGATGTGGGCTTCACGTGGGGTCCATTATCCTCCGACTGATGGATGTCATAGGGCGCTGACGTTTGTTTGGACATGGGTACGTCCCATACTATTTCAACTTCGTACCTTTCCTGAGCTCAGCTACATTTTGGAGCAAAAAATTCAAAATCTAAACACCTGATCGTTGTCATTAAAATTCCGGCGCAGATCACATTTTCCATGGCAAACTGGACACAATAACTCGAGATACATTTATTCTTTTTTACAACAAATCAAATTCGATTTTATTATTCCAACGTAAATGGAAGGAATTGTCTAGATTTCTTCTTGAAAATAACGCAATGAGAGCCAAAAGTATTTCTGAATTCAACTTTTATCGGCTTTACGGGTGTCCAAAAAAACTAACCGAAGTTATCGTGGGAATGTAGGTTCTAACAATTAAAGCGAATTGCGGGCCAATGACAACGTAAAAATACATGATTGAGCATAAACTCCGTTACAAAAAAACGATATAAGATTGCGAGCACGCAGGCTTTGAGGTACGAGTTAATTGTCCGGATTGCCGCAGCTCTACAAGCATTGAGGCCTATTGAGGTAAGCTCGAGTAAGGGGGAGTGTAGAGAGTGACTAGAAGACCGCGCCCAGTCATTACGAATCGATCTTCTGGAGGAGCTTCCGGCGTAGTTTCCAAGAGCAGTGGAGTTCTCTCTCTCTCTCTCTCTCTCTCTCTCTCTCTCTCTCTCTCTCTTTCTCTCTCTCTCTCGTTTCGCTTCTCTCTTTGCTACCGCCACTATTCCTCTCATGTCAGTTCATCGAAAGGTAGATCATACCGTCGAATGAGTGTGTATCGGGTGTGATCGTTGTTGATTAAGAGATAGAGAGAGAGAGAGAGAGAGAAAGAGAGAGAGAGAGAGAGAGAGAGAGAGGGCATCCCGGCTGGTTCTTTTTCTCGTTAATACGTCGTATTCATTCATTCCGTGTGAATTATTATCGACAAATTATAATTGAGTGTAGACGTATAGAATAGAATAAATTGAGAAAAAAAAACATCCGTCTCTATGTGACGGAAGAGATAATTGGAACGCCACGATGGTAATTCAAATGCAAAGAAAAATCTCACGAATTCTCCGCTCGAGTAATTCCACCTTTAAAATAGTCTCAGCTTTGATTGAACAGCTTATCTAAACGAGACAACGTTTGTCAGTACTCACGGCAGATATTAATTTTTATATTTCTTTATGTCTCTATGCGAACAATACATATATAATATATTTTTCTTCAACTTATCAACCAATTCAATGATAATCGAATTGTAAATCTAAACATTGATAAACGACTCTTTTACAATCAAAGCTGTGAGCAACTACATATCGATTAGTTACTACTGAATATATAAACAAATATAAAGTTAAAAGATATATAATTAATTGCTACTTTATATGTTAATTGAATTAATTAAAATGTTATATGCCAACTGAATTGATTAAAATTTTATATGTTGATTGAATTAATGGAATTATTTTAAAATTGAGGGAATGCAAATATTCCGTTTATTCAAAGATTTTTTTATCGCTGTTTTATCGCCCACGCCTCCACATCGAACTAACGTGATCTGCGTGTGGCCACGATAAAATCGCGAGACATTCTCTGCCTAAAAAGTAACGAATATTACCAGCTGAGTAGTATGGGGGCCACTATGGCGACCCCCACTCCTCATCCCCACTCCTACCCCCACTCCTCGGCAGCCGAGGTGGTGGGGATGGAGTGGGGATGAGCGTGCTTATCCCCTCCCCCGCGCCCCAGAGGGGAGCGGAGGGGGGGAAGGCCGGAGTGGGGGTTTCGCCATAGTGGCCCCTTTTTTTTGCTTTATTAAAATATGTTCACAAAGTATACATTTTTATGATATGTACATGATATCGCTGTTAATTAACCGTTTCAACTGATGGTTAATGAGATTATCGGTGACGCTTGTTCTGGCGCGTGCGGAGAGTTCGCCGGGTATACGGGATAGGGTGCGTTGAACACTTTCCTGAATTTTCGTCTTCCTTTTACGAACCCGTCGCCGTAAGCGACGCGCTGTCATGCTGAATAATTTGGCTGCGATTACGCTGACAAGTGCATTTTTACACTTTGTCACGTCTTCGGTGGAGCGATGAAGCCATGCCATGTAGCCGTTTATGCGTTCCTCCAATAGCTGCAGCACGACTAAGTCATCTTTTATGAAGGTGAAGAATGGCGCCGCACGGTGTATAGCGTTTGCTCCGTAGTCGTTGCAATTTTGGATAGTTACGGTGGGCCGGTTAAGATGTTCACCGTATTCTAAATTGTAACTATCGCAGGAAACCACGGTGTGGACCGTAGGAGCGTTTCCCTCGCCATTGAGATACGCTGTGATCGTAGAGAGACGTTCGCGAAAATCCAACCACGACGGAGTATTTAGCGTTGTCCAACCGTTGCTGTCGCATGTGAAACGCATGACAGGGTGTAATTGATTAGCACTGATAACTTCAATACCCAACCGCACACTTTTTGTCAAGCAGTTGTTGAGATTATGGGATATTTGTAGTAGCAGCGGGCACGGTTTATAGCAGCGATTATCGGAAGCCTCGTTTGCCATGGCTGCTCTGGGTCGACTGAATCACGCGAGTGAGATGTCGTTGTCTTTCGCGGGAACTGCAGACGCTGCACTATTCGGCGGCTGGCTTGAATTCCAGAGTGTTGAAATCGTCCCCGAAGAACTCCATGAGAAGATTATTCTCGTGCGCAGCCGTCACCATCTGTCGGAACAGCGTTTCGTTTTCCAGAACTTTGGTGAATCTGGATGGTAGAAAGCACGCGAACTCCCTGTCCACTTCAATGATGATTCTGGGCCCGAAGCGTGTTTTTACTGGCCGTACATCGGAAATCTTGTAGTCGGTTTTTAGCGAAAGTTCCGACAGTTTTTTCGTCGGCAGGAAGCCCGACAACTTTCCGATCTTGTTGATTTGGGAAAAGTCCATCGCTGATATTGAGCTTTTGAATTTCACGGGTTAAAATTTGTAACTCTGTTCTTCTCTGAATGAGTATTTGAAGAGCAGCTAAGTTTTGCAAGAATGCTTCAACGCGAACTTTTAACTCGCACCGCTTCCTCTGCATATGCTTCTGCTGTTGCCGCCCGAGAACAATTAACAATGCGGAACGACTGATCCCTTGTATCTCTGCTACACCCTCCCACCATACCCGCAGCTTCCCCCACCGCGTTTCGCCAAGAGTCGCACAAAACAAAATGGCTGATGTCGAAGAGCGCCAGGCGGAGCCTCTAGCAAAATTGCTGACGATGTCGTTGCTATGCGTCGCTGAATAAAGTTCGAGACACAGAGAAATATTCCACGTGTCATCATTTTATTGAACGGTTAGCGATTACGGGAGCAGCAGCCCTGTACACAATGTAAACTTTTATGATTGAAGGAATTGCTGCCTCCTGCAGGCAGACCCTTATTGAACATTTTACGCGTAGCTTTATTCTGCTTATGGCTAAATGTCTTGTAGTAGTCGCCAACTATTTTATCGTTGCGTGATAGATCATTTGAAAATACGCTTCTAAACTTATGCATACCGAAGCCAGTACACATATAATGAAGAAACATAATGCAATACTGTCCGCAGCACTGCGAATCCGCAGCTTGAAGCTGATCAGTGCTGTATCGGAAGAGTTTACAGTTTCCTCGGAGTCGACGGAGATGCTGCGGGATGATTGGTGGTAGTCCGTAGCTATCGAAGTACCATCCGTGTCCCTCTCGATCGACATACATGGCGATCCAGTGGGTACCGGGCTGTTTATATCCATCAGTATTCGCGACAATAGCCGTTGGTTTTGTCCAAAGTTTTGGTAAGCGATCTGCGGGGTATACGCCAACAGCGTGATTTTTTATATCACGTAGAGAGTCGAGGATTTGAAGGCTGTTCATAGCAGGGCTCGCCGCAGGGCAAACCAACCGATAACGCTGTTGTTGTCCTATATTCCCATAGCGACTCGCGACGTTCACTCTGACAGAGCAGCGTTTTAATCCTCATCACATTATCCAGGGCACACTTATACGATTGATTTTGCCGTATCGCGGCGTGATATGAGCAATGTGTACCGGCCCCCGGAAGATGCTGAAATGAGATATTATCCTCATCCTCCTCCAAATTTATAATATAGTAGCCGGTGAGTTGCGCTAAATAGGACGATTTAGCGACACCTCGTACAAATATCCGCGTAGAATCGGTAGCGATTGCCCTCAAAATTCTCTCAATACAGCGTAATGGTATATGACCCTCGAACCATTTTATACCGTGATGCTCCCGCGTCACCCGTTCGTTCGTTCTTTTCACATCCGACGGTAATTGTCTGTATGTGTGAGGTGGAGCGACGATCCAATGATCGTGCCACGATGAATCGATTGACGCAACAGCCACTTCTTTCGGTATAAAGTTGTAGTGCTTATCCGTCAAGCCTTGTATGTCTATCGCGATACTCATGATGGTTCTGCTGTGAGTGCTCTGCTCGAACTGGAGAGCTCAACCGCTGAAATCTACAATAACTTGCCGGGAAGCATCAACCTCCACCACGTTATCATATTCCGCATACACGACACAATTTACCGTTGAAGTTATTGCCTCGCCGAAGCGTACTTCGAGCCTCACGCTACCGTGTTTCACCAAATTCCAATGACTGTTACTGTTCGCCGAAAGATCGGGCGTTAGATCAAACGCAAAAAGACAATAGCCCCAGGGATACGCTGTGCGAGTAATTGAATTACCCTGATTGAGAAAGTGAATGCCAGTCCCTGAGAATAATGTATGATACGCATCCACATATAGATGCGTGTCGTCAAAGTTAGGCTGGAGTGCTTTCGACGGTATCTGGACACCGTCAGCATATAACGCGAGATAATTAATTTTATAATTCTGAAAGTTAAACGGGTTCAACGCGCGGTTACCGTTGAATGCTTTATTATCGACAAACCCTATAATTATGCGCTTAGGCAGTTGGCCCAGTATAACATTGTCCAAAGTATCGCCGTGCACTCCTGCATGCATCGATATAGACTTAACCTCGACACGTGTCAAAGGATATTTTGCTGTAGATTTTGATAATGCTCGCGCGTGAGCTAAAAGTATACCAGGGGCAATTTTAGCGCGGCGTACGAGAAGCGATGCCTCGGTAATATGCATGCTGAAATCTTTCGAGGAAGTCATAAGACAGAATGCGTCGCTGGTACGTACAAGGCGTAATCGCATCTCCACGCCGTTTATAAGAAAGCGCTCTTGATTGAAAATATCGCAATGGAGGTGGCCGAGGAGATCGATCTCATTGCGCCCATTGAGGACCATTCGACGATTAGCAAGGCCTGCATTAGCTTCTGCTACATCGTCCATTTTACCGGCCGTATCACTGTACCACAGGCAACTTGAAAGATGAGAGCTTTTCGCACCCTGCCCATAATTTAATAAGTTTTCAATGTAGGCCCTGTATGCATAAGCATTATTGGGTGGAGATACGAGCTTCTGATTGAGAAATACATCGACTTGATTGAACAGCGAATGAAGTAAATTATTGACGGGCCCCACTCTAATGGTAGGGTCGGGTTTCACTGCACTCGAGCGTATTTGGACACGTATGCTTAGCATGGTATGAGCAAGATCGATGTATTCGTCACCTTGGCCAGGTACCACAAATTCTATTGGTGAATCATCCGTCAGAGATGAGATCGGTTTATAGTGCACCCATTGCGTTCCCTCGATGGTTGTTTGAGTCGGCGGTAGTGAGAATAGTTCCAACTCAGACTTCAAACACTCACACGAATGGGCATGCAAGAACGCCATTTTCACGAGAAGATATCTGACACTGTCCTAGCTCGCGACTTCTTCTTCTTCTTCTTCGGCGTTCTCTTTCTAACTGTTCTCTTCTTTTTTTTAACACAATTTGTACGTTTTTTCTTCAACGCGGCTGTTTTCTTTTTTAGGCCGATCCTACGCGCGCTGTAGTTACTGAGCGAATGCGCAAGCTTGTGAATTTTCGAGGCCTTATATCCTGAGCCCTGCATAAGACTATTGAGTTTTTCCTCAGCTTTTCGCTTCAAATTCACACCCGATTCGCGCAAACGCGATTTGAAGGCTTCCCTAGGCTGAATTCCTGCATCCATTATATCGCTCGCCACATTAAGGCCTGACCGTATAGCCTCTTTGCCGACAACTCGCGCCCCTTGTTTTAAGAGAGGTAAAATGCGCCGGAAAAGGCCGCCAAGGAAACTGCCGATACCGTGACCCCTCTGGTTCGGTGACCCTATGTATACTTGGCTAATTCCCCCGTACCCTGTTCTACCTGCGCCTACTTGTGCGTCAAAGTACGCATCGTAGTAATTCATGTTGCTCTCTCTCTCTCTCTCTCTCTTTCTCTCTCTCTCTCTCTCTCTCTCTCTCTCTCTCTCTCTCTCTCTCTTTCTCTACCGCAGCTAAGCTAGGCGTTTGAACTGGAGTGTCACGGTTAGCGTTCCACCCTCGAATGGCATCCAATGCCCGAATTCATCTCTTATATCGATATCTATCGATTGAAAGCTGGTACGTAGAAGAGGTATGTACCGCGGTGGCGAAAAACTTTTGATTTTCACAGAGCCGTAATTATAATTATTATCAATGTCAAAGGGAACGACACGTAATAACGGCGCGTGTACATCGCCGGTCATGTAGGACTCGCAAATATCCGTATAAACAAATAGCATATTGGGTATACCGTTCATGAGACTAGCCGGCTGCGGCGCAATATACTGATTCGCTACCACAAGACCCGTACTATGAGTGAAGCCTAAAATTTTGTTAATTATGGGGGAACAGTGGAAAGCGTGTTCTAGATTTTTGCACTCGGTGCAGACACGCTCTACCGAGACATAGCCGTTAAGAGTATGCTGAAATTTCAAATGTCCTGCGATACTTTGAATTTGGTTAATTGCTTCGAGTAGCGTGGAGACGCTACGGTATACCCCAGATGGTACGCAAGCACGCTCGTTTTTAAAATCGACATTGGCCTCAACGCCCGGGATCACTGCGTTCGTCACTAAGCTGATAAAGTTTGTTTCACCTTCAGGCGGCACGTGTAGAACAGTCATCGGTATGTGTATTTCGGCTAAGGAAACGCCCCATTTACCGCGTAAATTTACACTTTGTGGCAAGTGTGTGGTATATTGCGTCGTCCTGTTATTAGGGTAGTACTTCATGCTGCTATTGCTAGGTAAAACTACAAAAAACTCGGTGTCGCTCATAGCGTCTACTTTTTCTTTCCCCACCTTTGGACTCTAGATAGCTCGGGTTCGTAAAAAATGCCGTCAATCTCCTCGTCGTTGAGATCATGCAGAACGTACACGATAGGTCGGCTGCTCACGGATATACGATGTATCTTAAACAGCTCACTGCTCCAGCCGCTCTCGTATCCTTTAGCAAAGGCAGCCTTCGCGCTACTGATGCGGACAATATCGCCCAGCTTATATTTAGGAGGTGACCGCTGTACAGGATGCTGTTGTTTATATCGCCGTATTAGATTATCGCGCGCTTTGGCAGATGTAAGCAACGTCACAGATGCGGGCGTCATTCTAATGCCACTATGTATCGTACGATTGTATGCGGAGACTATATTCTGCAAAACGTCGATATAACGTTTTTGGCGCGAATACGTGAAGTATCGCCACATTCTTTCTTTCAACGTTCGATTGAAGCGCTCTACAACAGCTGCTTTTACGTCAGGGTTGCGGCTCGCCCGAAACTGAATATTATGCTTCTGTAAGAAAGTCTGAAAAACTGACCCTGTAAATTCCCGACCCTTGTCCGATTGTAGGCAAACGGGAGATCGGCCGTTTGTGCTTTTTAGCGAGAGGATACGAGCCAGAGCGTTAGCCACTGTTAAAGCAGTCTTGTCGTACAACGGTTCAACCCACGCGTACTTACTGAGCACATCTATGACCACAAGAAGATAGGTATAGCCATCGTTATAACTTTTGAGTGAACGAAGGTCTACAAGATCAGCCTCCCAAACATCGTCAATGTTCTGCACATTGTAGATGCGCCGGGGAAATCGCCGGCGTATCGCTCTATGCCGTGTGAAAGCATCCTGTGCTTCGAGCCACTGTATCGTTTTTTCTGGGGAGATTTTCTTTTTACGACCTACGCGTAACAGTTTAGTAGCACCGGAAAAAGACGCCTCATTTGAAGGATCAAAGTAAATTTTTTCAAGTGTTTTCATACTGACAGTTTGAGAGAGGACCAGGTGAGTCGCCTTCTCTTACCCCTCCCGCTCTGCGCGGCTAATTTGTTGCTCTCGCTACCGCTGTAGAACTCGGAATGACTGGTATCGCTAAGGTCCTCGTCGTCACCGTCGTCATCAACGTCGGTGGTGCTGTTACCGTGGGGTGAGCGTAATGTTGAATTGGCTTGCGTTTCCAGCCATAGTTCGTCATTTCCGACAAATTCACGAGGTGCCTGTATAGCCCTTAAAAAATTTGCAAAGACTCTACGGCCCGTCGGTTTGGCCATCTTTCTCGCACGCATTGCGTCATTCACAAGATCAACAATATTTGAATGCTTGATTGTTTCTCCATTGACAGAAACCACGCCAGCTGCATCCCAAGAAAAATCTGAGGACGGCGCATCATGTAGGCGCCGCAATAAGAGTTTCGCTTTACTGCGGAATTTCGCAGGTACACTCTCAACGATAATGGAATCGTTCATTCGGGTTTCTGCTGCTACTGATGCTGATGTTTCCGTGGGGTGCGTGTCTTTTTTTTGTTCCTTCACAAGATCATGATACAGCTGTGCTCGTTCGCCATCGACGAAATGTAGATAACGCTGTAATACGCGCAAATACGCTAGCCATTTTTCTCGCTCGTCGCCATACTCGTTAGATTTCAAAATTTCGCTCATCTCCATATCAAGACGATTCAGAGTCGCCGTAATTGTTTTCTCCGCTTGGCTCATCGGTCGTGCCTCACTATCGCTGACGCTGCGTTTTTGGGAATCTAGTTGTAATAGACACTCCTCGGGCACCAGAACCATTTTCCTGGCATGCTCCATTATTTGACAATTAGATTTGACAATATGGTACCGAGGATTGGGGCAAGCAGCAGGGGTAAAAATCCGCCGCTTTGAATGACAAATTTCTTCTTACTTTTCCAGCAGCCTCTATTTGCCGCTAGGCGCCTGAGAAGAGGCACGTGGCGGCGCAATTTTTTCCGCTGGTTGGCTTTGAGAGGAATATTACCGCGAAGAACGTTTAAAGCGCACTCGCAAATGCAGCGTATTATACGAGAATCCGCTTTCCGCAAAATAGCCTCACGCTGTTCTTTGGTGAGATATTGAAGAGCGTTCAATATCGCAACGCTCTTCTTGCAAAGAGACGATCCGCTGCGTGCCATCACAGGCGTAGAACTGGCAATTCTCCATATGTGTCACCGCTTTTTAATTTCTTTCGCGGTACGTAAACGAAATGGCGTGTATCATCAGGGAAAATACATGTGCGGTATCGGCAATTATCGGGTGTTGATTGCTTCAGATCTAGTAACAAATAACCGTGCGGTTTAGATGTTGCGTCGTAATAAGCCTCCTGTAGAAATCGTGGATTTTCGGGACATATTTGGCGCGCCAAGTGCTGTATTTGAGCACGATCGCGAGGGTTTTTGAAGATAACGATATAATTAGCATTCAAAGAGATGTCCCGCTGGCCTTGGCCCTGATGAAACAAATTTTGCGTTATAAAAATAACGCTCAAGTTCTTATGATGACTGCCTTTGGTGAATAGATCGACAACGGCATTGCTCGATGCTTCACGCATTAGATCATCGATAATTAAGAGCTTCACGCGGGGGTCGTTTGAGTAATCGGCAGTCTGGGGTAATCCTTCGCGAAATTCTATAGCATCACCGTACCCCGTATATGCTGTCTGCCACTCGGAATAATAAAATATTATTCTCTCGAAACGTTCGCTGTTCATACGCGTGATACATTTCAGAAATTTTTTAACAAAATACGTTTTACCGCAGCCTGTCGGCCCGCAGATCATAGAAGTCCAGGGATGTTGCCACCTCGTGTCCATAGCGGTAAATGAGGAAATTTAGGCTCAGTGCAATATTAAATAAGATTTTCGGGTTTTTACGTAAAAAATATATTTCCAGTATATTTTACAAATGGCGATAACCGTAGGGAAGCGATCCATACCGGCCGTCACGTCTTCGCTTAATGCTCGACGGCTTGCACGTTTTTGTCTCACCTCGCGTGACAACATGGTGAAGTTCTGTACGTCTAATGGCGTCGTATCTCAGTACAATAGGATCCTCTCGCTCGTCCACGATGAAGGATCGTACGGACTCATAGTTTATTAACGCATTGTTTGCAAAATTAAGCGTGATACCCTTAACTTTGCAAACCTCGCTCTCTGTCCCGTCAGGCGCACGCACGATGAATGCATAAAATTTAGGGCCGCCGGAAATGAAACTTCTTATGTAGCTGCCCTCGCCATAGGTGGTTAGCTCGTTAGTTAAATCGCCAAGCAACTGGCCTATCGGGGGCTCGTAGGCTTCAGATTGTTCTCTCGTTACATAAATTACGGAGTCGGTATCGCAGTACAACGCACGTCTTCCCAGACGTTCCAGGTAACCATACAGTTTTAAACGCGCTTGTGCTGTGGTGTATGCAGCTATTACGGCGTTAGCTATACTTGAGGGTACCACAGCCTCATCGGTTTTAATATAATTGACGTAAAGAATTTCATTGTTCACCGGCAGCATACCTGTAATATCGTATTCTGGATTAGTTAATAACTCCATAAGTTTTTTGCGTGTTGATACTACGACTGTTTGCGGCAGGTTTTCGCGTTGCCCGAATTTTCCCCAGAACGAATTCAGACATAGTTTGGCGACTGAGCGTAGGCCGGGGTTTTTGGTTATCGACTGACGATTCAAACGAACCCCCTCTGATTGTTCAAAGCCAGCGATATAACGCTCCTGGGCTGATTCATCGCCCAAACAGTTCTCAGGCCAGCCGCTCGCCTCCTGCTTGATCTTCAAAAAGGTGTTAATGTACTCGACGAATAAACCTCCCGATTGCGTGTCACGGCTGAATTGCGTTACTTCGTATTGCCAGATTTCGGCAATGTGGAGTATCGTGTAACCGCATGAGACGGCTTTTCGCAATTCATCGGTAACCCAGGTACCTTCGAACACACGCTCGTCCGGATCGTCATGCATACACTCTTCCTCGTTCATCATCTCGCTGCATGTGCGGCACAGAGAGAACAACAGTCGCTGATGCATACGCACAGGCAAAACAGGGTGGTAGAGATCGCGTGGTGGTAGAACGGTACATTTCACCAGGCCTTCGACACGCGCTAGATCACTAGTGGGTCCTGTCAGCTCTAAGCATTCGTCGCCTATATATACTTTCGGATGTCCGATAGGGTATTTACCAAATTTGCAAATATACGGGTACAGAGAGCAGACGTCTACGTAGCGTATGCGCTCCGTCTCTTTAACATCGTAGAGCGTCACCATATTCTCCGTGCGACCACCGAAGAAAGCGTCACGAGGGTTTAAGGGTTCCGCAGCCGTCAACGGATGATCCCGTATGAGCCCGCGAATTTCGGCACTAGTTTCCAAAAGCCTGTCCCACTCGCATTCCCAGATTTCCGTTAACTGATAACCTCCCGAGCGAATTCTATTAGCTATAGCAAGAGTTCTTTCTAACCGCTCGTCCATTGATATATCACCGCGTTGTTTACAGTCTCTATTGAGGGAGAAGCATTGAGGGCAGCCGTGCCAATAGCAACCATGAAATTGTAATACGTACGCGGTATTCCCTGTTTCATAATAGCCGTCGACTAGTAAATTTTGAGGTAGTCTAAATTCGTGCGAACGGCCGGCGTGTATAATACGCTTTCCGAGGGTGTGCTCCATCCATACAAGCCATGAAATTGCCTTTTTTGATTGGGTATGCACCCACCTATAGCCGCCCAACGGTATAATACCGATCGTATTGTCTTTGAGGAAATTTTTCCGAAAGACACTGAAGCAGGCCGAGGCTATCGTTGTGCTCTCGTCAAACGGACAAACTCGGCCGTTGGCTATAAACATGTCACGAAAAGCCATACACGCGCGTCTCAAGATCGTGACATCGTCCGTGCAATAGCTTACGAGTTCCTTCGAAAAGTCAAACACGTAGTCTCTGCCTTTAGACTCGTGATACCAGGCTAAGAATTTTTCGCGCTCTGCGGGGCGCATCGTGTCGGGAGAATAATACTCTACGGCTGGTAGGGGACCCACATAATTTTGATTTTCCGGTCTGTTAAACAAATGAGGGAAAACACCTTTAACGATAGCGCCTGTGAGACCGAAGGCTTTAGGAAGCGCACTGAGAGGCATGTGAAAATAGTTTAGGCTGTCGAGAAAAACAAGTTTTTCAACACGCATCGAAATGATTTTCGTACCGTTCATAATTATACTCGGCAGCTGCACCTTTTTTTCTTCAATTAAATAGCGCAGAATGAACTGCGCGTCAAAGCCACCGGCATTATGAGCAATACAGATAGTACGCGAAAAATGCTCGACACGCTGCATAGCAAGTTCGACCAATTGTCCCACAGGCTGCTGTCGAAATACATACTGTCGAGAGTCGCAATACTCGCATGGCTCTGTCATCGAATCACGAGTGCAACAATACGTGCAAACTCGTTGAACTACGCACAAGTTGGGCTCGTGTAGAAAAGTATTCGCATCGCCTGGTACCTGTGTGCATTGCTGAGTCTCAAAATCATAGAATAAAAAAAGTATTTTCCCCGTGCTTTGACCGCCGCGAATAGGCTTCATAAAGCACATGTGATTATTGGGTCGATCCGCTCTGCATGCTTTACAAAAGGCCACGCCGCAAATGTGTTTTCGTCTTTTATCGAGGGGCCTGACAATTTTCAGGCATTCGCGGCACCGCTTGAGCGAGGCACACACGCTGTTTGATTTGCGTTTTCTGTACTGTTTAACAATTAAATGATTTTCGAAACATTGCAGCCCGTAAAAATCGCGCGCGCACGCTTCGCATCGAATAGCTACATTTACTTCGGGATCGCACGGTGGTGACGTCATGCAGCGAGGACACTTTTTTTTTAAACATCTATGGCCAAATCTGCGGTATTGCGAATTACACGAGGAGCAAAAATCGCGGCTTCCCACGGCGCCTCGTAAATTTAATATCGGCTGATAATGATGCGAACGCTCGTAATATAAAATGTGCAGCGTGTGTTCGATTTTGCCAAAAGTATTTGAGACTTGCTGCGAGCCGTCGAACAAAGGTGCATCCCCCCGCCCGAACGTCAGAAATTCATAAACTACTATGGCAATACCGTGCTGCGCGAGATAATTCTGGTAGAGAGCAATCTCACGGACCCCGCAGCCGTTTGGCGGTACTATAACTCCCGCTGCATTCGTTAATTCAAGAGCAGCATTTTTCTGCAATGAGCCGTTAGTCTGCCTCATGCGTTGCCAGTTTGCGTGTAAACTACCTGAGCGTATTTCACCCCGTTCGGCATACGCGCGCGCCGCCGTCAGTGACCGTGGTAAACACAGAGTATCGCTATTGCGTATCGTGAGAATGGATTTTTTTGCTACTCCCTCATGCGTTAAGCGCTTTCTGCCGGTGCCCTCAACACCCCTGACAATGCTGGCTTTGATTATACACGCATCGTCAATATTCAATGATGTAGCACTCTGAGCAACGCTCATTATTAACTGCCAAATATCATCGGATGCGCAATCTCTAACGGGCCGAAACGAGAGCCAAACGGGGCCGTGCGGTAAACAGCTCGAGGCAAACGATATACCTATGTAATCGCCAGCCTCGCAAGACGCTGTGATATACGTCAAAAGGTCACGAAACGCTCCTTCCAACCATGGTAATAAATGGCCACCAGGCGGGGGTTGACGAATGCGTACGGTGATTTCTCGGCCTCGTAGTTTAAAACGCTTGAAGTACCGACGAGCCTCCTCGATTATCTCAATACGCGCGCCTGGTGGCTGTACATCGTCGAAGGACTCATCACGCTGCCGTCTACGGCCGAAACCTTCTTGTACGCCTGTAAAAAAGAGTACGAATGCTTAAAATTGCTTAACTCTGCCAATAAGTAAGCTCAAAAGGTACCTGATGTTATTGCTACTTCTAACCATGGACGTCTACAAAGCGTCTTCATCAAACAGCAGAGATACTGATGCATAACCTGCCGTAAAATATAATAGCTCACTCTCTATTTTTGCAAACAAAATCTTTCAAGTTAATATTAACTTTGCAAAACCGATAACGTATATACCGATGCGAGTAATAAAGAGGGTTCGTTTACCTGAGTCGTCGCTCGAGCCTAAAAGACGATTTAGCCAATCGTCATCAACACCATCATCATCATCATCGTGCGGTAGATCGTTTTCACCCTGCTGCTGTGGCGAGTCACCTCCAAAAGGCCACATCCATAGCTGATTGTCCCTATGCTCGTATTCCTCAGCAGGGTGTTGCGCGTCGTTGACTATCTCGCGAGCCCATTGCTCCAGCATGATGTTGCCTCTCTCACTTGCAACCTGATCGGTGTCGTCGTCGTCGTCGTCGTCGTCGTCGCCGTCGTCGTTGCCACGCCCGGGGTTATTCTCGTTAAAACGAGGATTCAAATCTGCATGTGTTTTATTATTATTAATGCCTGATAAAAACGTATTGTTAATGTATGATAATGGGTTATTATTATTAATACTTACACTCGTTACTACCGGAAAATATTTCGGACGGGTGCCCCATACTGGATGTAGACGGGCGGGCAAGGGTCTCAGCGTCACTGAAACGAGATTGCTCGGTGGAAATATCCGCAAATATATCTACTGGACTTAGAATCGGCTGCTGTAGTGCCCCTTCTTCTTCTTCTTCAACATCTGATATGGGGGATAGCTGAAGGTAATCAGGAAGTCTATGAACAGTCTCCTCGTTGCTGGTCGCGGGGCGTAGATCAGGACCCATAAGCATTTCAGAGTCGGTGCAATTATTGCGCGATGGTCCTTCAATCACGGGATCTAAATGATCGCCATGCCGGCTTTCATCATCTCGCGCTGTTTCTTCCTCCACGGCTTGCGCCCCCTCGGCGAGTGCAGCTTCTTCATCGGAGCTCGCTTCATAGAGTCGGCGATAATCTGCGGGTACTTCTGCATTACCACGATATCACACTTAAAAAAAGATGCTCGCACGCTACGGAGCACAACTTACCGTTTATTTCATTGATGAGATTACGTGTGCACGAAGCAGCCTCGAGATTTCTGTGTTGTAATTCTTCAAACACACATAGGAGAACCCTGTAGCCTCTAAACAGACCTCTGTTATAGGCCGTCACAAGGGCTCGCAGCGGAGACCACCATAACACATATTTCAAACGAGTTATGAGAGAATTTTCCGGTAAATAGCGCAATTCGGTGCACCAGTTATTATTACATCTTCGGCGAAGTTGTGCATTCCGCGTTTTGACCAAGCGAAGAAGATCTAAAATGCACGTACGTATATTACGGCTATCCATAGCTGCTCCTGAGAAATGTATCGAACGCCGTCTAGATCACTACTGACAGCTTTTATTAATTGTTCAAATGCTCGCGTTGTCACGAACAATGTGTGTGTGTGTGTGTGTGTGTGTGTGTATGTTTTATCACACATACATGTATCACATCCGGAGACAATAGCCTTTTTGAAAATCTCGAGATTTATTTCTCCGAGCGTGTAAACCGATATTTCGCGTAGCTGCATTTTTGCTGACGCGCGAACATTCCTGAAAGTATCTTCATCAACGTCTCCGTCGAGCGTTTATTGCCGGAGAAGTTTTATGTTAAACCAAATCCAGAAAAATCATAGTCGAATTCAAATTCAACGTTCTCTAAGAGCCTGCGTTCTCTATTTAAAAAAGATAGAACGAGTATAAGTATGCTATGCTATATACAGGCTATCCCTCAGCTGCGATGTTCTCGAGGATGTAGGCTGAAATTCTGAATAAGCTGATATAAGGATGTATGGGGGTAACGTCAGTGAGTGCCGCGCGGGCGTGTGTGCAGTAGCAAGCGGTCCGGTGCCGCACACACGTATGCTCGTGCTCGTCGGTGTGCGCGCTCCATAGCAGGTACGAATATCCGCACAAAAAGGAGAGGCCGAGAATACGGCTTCTCCATTGCGTGCCTCTACACGGGCGTATGCATGTAGTAGCAAGAGGCCCGTTGCCACGACACACGTATACTCGTGCCCGTCGGTGTGCGCGCTCTATAGTAGGTACGAATATCCGCACAAAAAGGAGAGGCCGAGAATACGGCTTCTCCATTGCGAGCCACTACGCGGGCGTATGCATGTAGTAGCAAGAGGCCCGATTCCGCGACACACGTATGCTCGTGCCCGTCGGTGTGCACGCTCTATAGTAGATACGAATATCCGCACAAAGAGGAGAGGCCGAGAATACGGCTTCTCCCTTGCGGGCTGCTACGAGGGCGCGTGTGTGTGTGTATGGGCTGGCAAGCGGTCCGATGCTCGGGTCCGCCGGTGTGCGCGCTGTATAGTAAGCACGAATATCCGCACAAAGAGGAGAGGCCGAGAATACGGCTTCTCCCTTGCGGGCGCGTGTGTGTGTGTGTGTGTGCGAGTGTGAGCCTGCAAGCGGCCCGATGCATGGCACACGTATGCTCGTGTCCGTCGGTGTGCGCGCTCTATAGCGGGTATGAATAACTGCACAAAGAGGGGAGACCGAGAATACGGTTTCTCCCTTGCGGGTTGCTGCGCAAAAGATTTTGACAGTTGTCAGCATAATTCGCGAACTCGTGCGGTGAGCTCATTGCTTAGCTTGCATCTATGCTATCTAAACTCCGGGCTCGCCATCGGATGAGCTCATCGTAGAACGATCGCGCTCAACGTCGGGTGAGCTCATCGTAGAACGATGCATCGGCTACCTCGCACGCGTGCAATTATGCTGACCTGTCAAAATCTGCAAAAGATGCTCTTCATACGACGAGGAGCTTCAGTTGCTCTTCAGATTCCGTCGCGTGCGTCTCGTCTTCTTCTTTTACACCAGTTCGCCAAAAATGTACCCCGAGTGCCTCGAGCTCCCTGTGGCGCCGTTCGCGTGCCGTGTTTCCCGCGTCGACGGTTTGGCCGTATATATACGCACAGTGGCGACGGGCGAAACGCACGAGTGGTTGCGTGAAGCCCTGTACGCGTTTTACGTGCAGCGTCGGGCAGGAGTACGTCTCCCGTTCGACGATGTTGCGCCGGGTGCGTCGTGCGTGATAATCCCCGCGGGCGGCTGTGACGTACTCCGCGGGAACATAGTGTCGTGCGACTCCGAGGGATACAGTGAAGTTTTTTTCGTGGATGAGGGGTACAGCGGGTACGTAGACGCGGACTCGCTGTATACCCCCGCGCCCTTTTGCGCGTTTGTTGCGGGCCTCGTGGTTCAGTGCACGGTTTCGGGGATCGCGCATCTTGAAACCATCCCCTTCGTCTCGGACCTGCTCGCGGACCTCGTAGAGAACCGCGTCGTCGTGGCTGTGGCCGAAAGCGCCACCCCCCTCCCCCGTGTACGCATGTACAACGGGGTCGACGTCGCGACGGTACTCATCGCGGCGTTGAACGACGGGCCCGAACCCGTCGCATTTTACGACGTGGGGTGGCCCGACGACGGGTTTGACGACTCGTTCGAGCCGGAGGGGTGGGAGAACGAGCCGTGACACTCGTGCTCGTGTGGGCGTGTGTGTGTGTGTGTGTGTGTGTGTGTGTGTGTGTGTGTGTGTGTGTGTGTGTGTGTGTGTGTGTGTGTGTGTGTGTGTGTGTGTGTGTGTGTGTGTGTGCGTACCCTCGAAGTTCACCGTCACCAGGAGCAGCAACGGTGAGCAAACAAACTAAAAATGAATTTTCAGAAAGCAGAAAAAATGGGGCCACTATGGCGAAACCCCCACTCCGCACCCCTCTGGGGCGTGGGGGAGGGGATCAGCACGGTCATCCCCAGCAAAAAAAAAGGGCCACTATGGCGAAACCCCCACTCCGGCCTTCCCCCCCTCCGCTCCCCTCTGGGGCGCGGGGGAGGGGATAAGCACGCTCATCCCCACTCCATCCCCACCACCTCGGCTGCCGAGGAGTGGGGGTAGGAGTGGGGATGAGGAGTGGGGGTCGCCATAGTGGCCCCATACTACTCAGCTGATATCAGATTTTTGTCGAACTAAAGAATTCGCTCCACGAACCAACGAACGAAAAACAAATGCCGTTTGATTGCAATTTTTCTGAGTACACATTTTTTTTGCCTACGCGCGCGGATCCTCGCTTTCTATCTGGCACACTTCGACCTTCCTCCGAGCTCCAACTTTGCGGCAGTATATGCGCGAGCTCGCTCGTGCTTTAAATCCGCTCTTCCGGAAGAACGAGCGTACGGGGATGTAGAAGTCACAACTTTTGTCAGCATGTATATGCGAGGTTTACGCGTGTGCGTGCGTGGGTGTGGGTGTGTAGGAGGAATGGTCGTTCTCATGGAAAAGCTCGAGCGAGGAGACAATCGGCAGAGATCGCGGCTCGACACGTCAAAAAAGGCTTAAGCTCTCATCTCATTAAACAAGTCTTTGCTATCATAAACGTAAACGCAAAATTTCGTCTTTTTTCTTCTTTACAGAATATTGGTGGTATTTTGTGTGGGCAAAGAAAACGATAAGTCGTAAATTGTATTGTTGTGTAAAAAAATATACTTAAAACAAATTAAATCTGTATTTACATGTGCATGCACACACATGTAAATACAGATTTAATTAGTTTTAAGTATACTTAAATATATATAAAAAAATATATTTATATATATAATTATTAATTAATTTTATTGAATTTAATATATAATAATAATAATAAATATATATAAATAAAACGTATTATTTATCCAAAAACCAAAATTTTTGTTTAATATAAGGTACAATCGAGGTTATGTGTGGAACACAATGTCCGATAAGTGGCCGCCTCGTCTCTGTTTGCAAACGTTCACTCATTTGACGGAATTTTCAATAAAATTTTGGCATAATTTCTGACTAATTGCATTGTTTCGCCCGCATTGTGGCAGGTTGCGCCATCTTGTTGCGAGAATGTTTTCTAGGTCCATGCCGTTTATGCAATTTATCGGATATTGTGTTCGACACGTAACCTTCATATCTGTACCTTATATTAAAATTGAAATATTCGTACTTTTTAAATAAATAATACGTTTTATTGATGAATAAAAGTATCAGGTCATTTTGAGACACCCTTATGTTTATATGGGGAAAGGGGATTTTGAAACCGTTATATCCACGTAATGTTGATTTATACTCTATTTGGCTGTCATTGGAGGGGTTCTTGAATTGTCTTAAGGAAATCGTTGATTTTTGGAAAAGGGGTGTTCCTCGACCTAACATAAAAATTACTAACTTCCATCTAGACTACTGTGAGGACGGTCCTGGAAGTCGAATATCTTCAAAAACACCTTTTTCATACATGGTGTCTCCATAGATGTCTCCCATTGAAAGTGCAAGCTGCATTTCGGAAAATATTCATTTCAATAGAAAATGTGTCACCTGAAAGTCATTTGGGGCGGAGCGAGTCAGAAGACTTGCATTTCGACTTTGGGTGCAACTGCCAAGTTCATGTGAACGTCAATTTTCAAATTCCAACCTGGGCACCCATCTTTCACTGTACATTCTTATAGCTCAGCTTCATAGACTTTCGAAACGCTATGAACATGTATGTTTCGAACTGTGCGGCTCGAAAATGATTGATGATTTTTGTTGCTTCATTTTTAATGCTTCTTTGAAAAAAATCGTATCTAATGTTTTCAAACGTTTCGAAACTGTGGTGTGATCAACTACTAATGATTCTGCAAGTTCAGCTAGCGTCTGAAATGAAGTAATGCCTCCAATTTGACACATCAAAATCGTTATTTTTGGAATCTGTTGGAAAACAGCGAGAATTTATTCAACGTCCTAATATAAAAATGTGGAATAAAGGATGTTGGGTTGTGTAAAAACCTTTGGAATTGAGCTCCACATGGCTCTGGCAGTGACATGCACTGTCGAATTAAAAGTTCTGTTTTTTCGCTCGTTCAAAACGGGGCCACTATTATTTTGAACATTTTTCACTATTGTTTTCAAACCATCATTTGGAACCTTCGGAAACAGCGTTTCGACACTTTCAACGGGACACCCTCTATACGTATGTTTATATTGAGGATGCTTGGCTATTTCTCAATATCTTGGTTTTCCCACGGCTATGGGAGGTCGCGACGATCATAAATATACAGCGAATCTATGGGAGAGTAACATATAGAAGCCCCGAGGGCTTTAGGACGAACCTGATACTGTACCTACGAATATAGACTCCGCTGGACAAGTATACTTTCTTTATGTGTGTACGTACAAGTATGCGAGGAAGACTTCACTGTCCCTTGACCCAGGGCACCTTTCGTCTTAAGGTAGTCCTATCCACAGGCTTCAATTCATAGGATATTCATGACTTTTTTTATCTTCACTAATTATATTAATAATCGTCTCTGTAAAATTTGAGGGTCGGTTGTCGACCTTATTATCGAGAAAAAAAATATAAAAATTGCGTACTTTTGTGAAGGAATCCCGAGGCGACAAACAAAAACCCAATTTTCGGTCACTACAAAAGTGTATACAATAGTGAAAATCGGTCAGATTCTTAAAAATAATCAAATTTACATACTTAACACTTGTAGTAATCCAATGCTCTCGGATAAAAATACACTTATTAACCTGATTTTCATGTAATATCAAGTTTAATTTGAACTTCCGGTATTGGATTTATTACCACTTGCTACGATAAAGAGACGTGACAGCAAGGCAACGGCTGACCGTAGTCGTAACCTCACCTCACTCATCCGAATGTCCACACATATTTCATTTTTAAACGACATATTTCGCCGACACAAATATTCCACGCTTTTTTACCATTCGTGGCCCGAAAACAATGCTTCACATTTTCCGCACCTGGCATTGTTTTTACAGGTCGCCGTTGAAAAGCGTGGAGGTTAAAGTCGCCTGAATAAGTAAAAAGAAACGGAGATAGAACCAATGTTGCCAAATATGAAACCCAGAAATACTACGCGAATCGTTGGAATAGCTATTTTTTCATTTTTGTAATTAAATGTGAACATTTATTGAACAGTTTACAAATGGAAAATTTTAGTTATTCCAAATTATTTTTGTAGCTTATGTTAAAAATATAAGTTGTACAGGTCTCTAGTATGATCAGTGGTATGACTAGTGGAAAGCGATAGGATTACCTTAACCTCTATTTCGCGGTACGCTGGGCACCCAACAACTATTTTTATTATCCTGGGAATACTTGCGAGCTAAAAATTGCGGCAGAAAAATCCATGGATTCGACGGAGCGGAGTTTGGAAACTTTATTTCACGATCGTCCAATTCTTGAAATTTATTTTTCCACACAAACGAGTTGAGAAGTGGGGATTATTTTACAATATATGAAAGATATTTTTTTCGAGTGTCAATTACATGTTATAGGAAGAACAAACCAATGAAGCGAAGCTAAAGTGCAAAGTGCTTAACGGCTTATGCCTTGTTGTAACGGTCGAAAACAGCTCATTTTTGGAATTTTTTCAAAAGGAATTTGTAATGATAAATTTCTACAGAAATTACGTATTTAAAAAAGTATTATCTGTAGAGCACTCTGTGGTTTTTTGAGGGAAAAATATTTAACTCTAATCGATTTACAGCTGATGTCCGGGAAGCACAACCCAAAAACGTCTTCTGCAGTGAACAATGCCCTTCTGAACCAGCTTATTTAATACTAAAAAAATCAAATAGATTTCGATAGTATATTACCTTATCCTGTGATTAAGGGATCATCACAGTGTAAAATTTGAATTAAAAGCGATTTTTTTGCATTATCCGATATAATAGACGATTAGAAATCTGCTGTTCATTTTTTGGGGCGAAATTCGAATTATTCCGGCTGCCTTTCTCAGAAAAAGAGATTCGGTCGACTTCTTGAAATGTCGTTTTTCAAAACGGTGTTTCACGCTTAGAGGAAGAGTTTTCAAGCTATCCGTCTCAAATTTTGACACAACATTCTTCACGCCATTCTTTATCTTGCTATGAAAGCTTTTTTAAAAACTTTTCATATTGTTTTTAACGAAAAACTTTCGACAAAATGGACTAAATTTGATACTTTTTCCAAACCGCCGCCATTTTGTTACTTTTTATAAAAAAAACCTCCATAGCAAGATAACAGATTTCATACTGATTAATAATCTTTTTACAAGTTTTGTTTCGGTTAATATTTACGGCCGTGAACCCGTAGGCCGTGAGGGCTCCGTTTTTTCGATGACATTTTCAACCGTTAAAAAAAGTGTAAAAAATAAATAGAATAAACGTCTAAAAATCGACTTTCTGTTCTCCACGAGTACTTTGATTTGACATTAAAAAATTATACTAATTAGCGTATTTTAACCGTCGAAAAAAAATTGTGCGAATCGGCTATTTTTCGGCCCGGTACACTGTGATGTGTACCGAGGCCTGTGATGTGTACCCTAACCGAAGGAATTTCCGAAATGTTAAATTTTAAAAAATGGCGCGTGGTCAAAGTCGCAGCTATAATTTTTTGTGAAAAAAATGTGGTTTTTTTCGTCGATCAAATCGAACGTATTGTCGGAAAAAATCCTTCGATAGAATACTATATTTTGACATCCATAAAATACCCGAAAAATTTCAAAATGATCGATGCAGTAGTTCTTAAGATATCTTGCTCACCGGCTTTGAAAACGTACTTTCGTGAAAAAAAGCATTTAAAGTTTCGAACGACGCTTCGAGCGTACCGACGGGCGTCAACATAACAGCCAATAAATCTGTCAGTTTCGATCCGATCACCTTGACATTTTCAGGGAACTGTTATAAACTGGTATACTGTAAAATTTATTGGTTTTGCAAAAAGTGATTTTTCGACTTTTACAACTAGGTTTCTACAACTAGGCAACTTTTACAACCCCTTAATTGAGATGTTGAAAGTTTAATAGTCACGCACTTCCTTAGAATCTACGAATAGTTATAGCACAAAGGATTTTGAACTCTGGAGTCTGATGGATTCTTCAATACGTTAAGATTTATTACGCAATTGCTGACTTCGAGTAAGACCTGCAAGATAAGCTCGTCACAATTACGAGGCAACTCTAAAGTGCCGGAGATTGAAATTAAACGAAGAATCCCGTTGTTTCTTTCATTCGCATCAGCAACAAATACCTCACTGTCAAAAAAAGTCCATTGGAAATAATTCCGATTCTCTCCTAATCTGGAATAGTCATTCCCAAACAATTTAACTCTTTCACGCGTAACTCCGACCAGCAAGTGCTTCGTGAACTTCCGTTTTCTACCTTCTCATCAAACTCGAGTGAAAAAAAGCATCGATGCGACGGATCTCGATCCAGAAAGTAATGAGATTCTCGAGACTTTCGACGAGCTCAGATTCGGATTTCGGATGGCGAGCGATCCGGTGAGGTCTTGGACCAAGGGGAGAAAATATATTCCCCTATCCATGGAAATAAACGGAGGGTCAGTTTTCGGAGGAGGGGAGAGAGGATCCGAGGGCTTGACGACATGGTAGAGATCTCGTAAGTGGAGTAAGGGAAGCAGAAACTTTTGAGCCTAGGAATAGAAAGCAAGTTGGAGTTCAGATCTTGGACTGCCTATGAATGATATCAAGTATGTGTGGGTGTACACTTGGGCTTACAGGCTCGGCCAAACGTACACCTCCCCCTCCCCCAACTTTATAATTTTACTATCACCGAACAGGATGAGAACAAATATATCAAAAATACATTTATAAGCTCATCAATAATTACGAGGTTTCTCGTTTTTCTTTATATTCACGATGATTCATTACTGACCGAAAAAATCGAGTGTTTAAGGCCTTAGGCCACAGTAAAGGGTATAAAATCATGTGCGAATTTAACAATTTTTTCTCGTATGAAAAAGTTATTCACTCATAAAATTAATTACACATCTATTTAGTATCAATATCAAGCTGTTAGAAATTATATTTTTTTTTCGATCTACAAAGTGGCCGACTACTCGAAACTTCTCGAAACAGCTTTTTTTCAGTTGGCGTGACAAATAACTTCAACAATTTTCATTCGATTTACTTCAAATATAAAAGTTATGTTCCTAATTGCATTTCGCAAAGAAGTACGTACAGAGTTTCTGATTAATCGAAAACTTTTCATTTTATGAGCAGTTATTACGAAATTTTGTCACTGGAAATTCATTTCTCAAGTTCAAATACCTACAGCTTTTGAATAAAACAATATTTTTTAAATTCCGTACGTACTTCTCTAGGTATTCTAGTGTAGATTGAGGAGAATTTTTGTTTTTTGTTCTAGGTAAAAAATTGTGGATGCTAAATGTCACGCCGCGGAGCGCCTGAAAAAAGATAACAAAAGAAAATATTAGTAGTCGGCCATATTGTACATCGAACAAAAAAAAGTTTCTATCAGCTTGATATTCATACAAAATAGATGTGTAATTAATTTTATGAGTGAATCACTTTTTCATACGAAACAAATTTTCAAATTTCCACATAATTTCATACTCATTTAACTACGATCGAATATGCAGGGTGTCCTGTTACGAATGGATAAATCTGAAACTGTCGATAGGTCAGATCATGTCCTACTATGTGTTCGTATTTCAGTGTAGTAAAAGTCCCACGGTTTTCTAAATTTTGGGCTTTACATTATTTTTTGAAAAAAAAAAATCATCTGCTTTTGGTTTTTTGCATGCCATTTCTACAAATGATTTGAATCGACAACAACTAAGCATCGTTTTAAAGTAACCGGCACGATATGCGTGGTACACTTTTCTACACCGCAGGCTATCAAAGTCAGACGTTCTAATTGGTTTGTATGAAAATTCTGCATAAGATCTATGTTCATAAAGTTTCCTTAACATTTAAGGTTAAAAAGAAGACTTTGCTAGATAAACCAAACAGCCAAGGAGACTTTTTTTAACCCGGGTAAAAAAAGTGATCACTTGTAGAAATGGCATGCGAAAAAACCAAAGCAGATGATTTTTATCTCGAAAACCATGGGACTTTTACTAGACTGAAATTCCAGTATAGAGTAGGACATGTTTTGCCCTATCGACAGTTGCAGGATTATCCATTCATAACGGAACACCCTGTATATTGTATAAGGTGCTTATATCTGTCGTTATATCAGAATAGTACATCAGAAAGAAGGCTCCTCGAGTCTCTTGTACGAAAAAGGAACCTTCTCCTTTTATCGGTATATGCGTCTTTCGTACGGCGATCTCTCATAGTGTGCACACTATTCACCGGACGGCCTTTGGCCTCTTTCCAAAGGAAGCTTTTCTCTTCTTCCTATTTTTCTTTCTCCTCTTTATTTCTCTTTCTTTCTTTCTCTCTGTATGGACCGAAATGGGAAGACTTTACGATCGCCTTGCGCGAGATTCAACGACGAAATGTGGCGCGTGAAAGAAGTCGGAGAAACGGCCGGCGCAATCGGGCGAGCCGTTGCAATCGGGCAAGGTTTTCGTGACAACGAGTACGAAAAGACTAACGTACGCGAGAGAGAGAGAGAGAGAGAGAGAGAGAGAGAGAGAGAGAGGGAGAGAGAGGGAGAGTGAGGGCGGAATGGAGAAAACGGAAGCCCGGCTGATGTCAGACAACCTCGATGGCCAGCAAGGTATTTCAGAAGAGAAAAGGATCAGCAGAAACAGAGGAACTTATTTAGCTGCGTCATCTTCTCTCTCTCTCTCTCTCTCTCTCTCTCTCTCTCTCTCTTTCTCTCTATCTATCTATCTATCTATCTATCTATCTATCTATCTATCTATCTATCTATCTATCTATCTATCTATCTATATATATATATATATATATATATATATATATAGTGCTATGGCTCTTTAACACTTGATGTGCCTCACCATGTATATATATATATACAGGTGGTACATATTAAAAAGTGGAGTTGACCTTGACGTAGCTTCAGCACCTCCACCGGTAAAAAAATAGGGTGGTCCAGTATGACGGCCTTCTCAAACACTGAAACTTTTGTCTCAAACATTTTTGGATATGATCAATAGTTTAAGTGCTATTGCATTGTAACACTTTATGTGCCTCACCATGTGTATATATATATATCAGCCCCGTCTCTCTATCTACTCCTGAATTTTATCCGGAAGATATAGGAGACCGTTGGCAGTTCTGGCACGTCATCGATATACCCCGATACCACCACGATTTCGAGAAGAAAGTACGCCAAAGAATTCAAAGCATACCAGAATGGAGCGAACTTACCCTGGGTGACAGAACCGACGTTTTGCGGAGTCATGTCGCGTTGACACGTGTGGAGGTGAAAACAGTAACATCAATGGAATGAAGACATACATTTACATATATTTACTTTCTTCCATTTACCCCCCCCCCCCCCCCAATCTCTTGTCCCCTTTCCACATTGCGCAAGTTAGCAAGAGCACGAAGAGAACGACAAATGTTGGACTTTTTCGATAATCGGTATCCACTTCCGGCACTGGCCCGAATCCAAAGTCTTCCTCCCTCTATCTGTCTTTGCCGCCCAGAGGAAGATTTCTCTCTTCCGCGCTCTTTCTCTCTCTCTTTATGACGGTAAATCAAAGCTGAAAGCGCTGCGTCGATCCAACGAACTCGAGACGCACATAGGTACGACACAAACCTTTCAGAATATCGCAGTGCCGAGAAGGCGAATGTCGAAAGATCCATGGCTCCTTCTATATATATAATATATATATATATATTTATATGCACACACCGAACAAACCCAAACAATACACACACGTACATGAGAGAACGAAACATCCCTTGTGTACGATGGTGTCAAATTTTTTACTCGATCTACACGTACAATTTTATTGCGATTTGGATTCATAAAACATATTTTTGTTGCTCCTTATTGGAGTCAACTTATTGTTAGTAAGGGCGAAACTTTTGAGCGGAAGAGGCGAGATGGTTTTTTGTGCAAGATGTTACATGCAGCTAAAAGCTGTTTTCAGTTTACAGGCGTTTTCCCTAGTAAACACAAGTTCTTTGTAAATGGAATCGTTACAACTAGTTTTTCCTGGTAAAAACTAGAATCTACCAATAAGTAAATTTGAATGATAGCTGAATCGAGTGTTAACTAGGAAAAACTAGTTCTCAGACCGAAACAAATCCAAACAAACTCACACAAAATTTGCTTTCGATTTCCCATCAATTGTTGATTGTATTCCATAAAAGGATTTCGCTTATCTATAAAAGTTCTGCGTCCTCCGCCAGAGCTTCTGAAAAAATGTTCTTAGTGTAACTACAAATGAGCTGTCATTTTATAATTTTTTTCTCAGAACTTTTTTTTCTGTTCGTCAGCATATTCAGAATAAGCCCTCCGAGAGTGATTTTGATTTTTTTTTAGTATTCCCAAAAAAATCTCATTTTTCGGTGAGCCACATGCATGCACCTATGCTGTAACAGATCCATATGGTTAAAACTAGTTATTACTAGGTAAAACGCGCTTGAAATAGAAACGGGGTTCGGCTTTAATATATTAGGTGTAGTAAAATGAAATTCATTATTTTTGCATGAAATTGCAGGCAAAAATAATGGCTTTCTTTTCACTGCACTTAATACATATATACAGGGTGCGCTGTTATGAATTGATAATCCTGATATTGTCGATAGGTCGACCATGCCCTAGTATTGTATATGCTGGAATTTTAGTTTAGTAAAAGCCGTACGGTTTTCGCGATAAAAATCATCTGCTTTTGATTTTTCGCATGGCATTTCTACGAATGATAATTTTTTTGACCCAGTTAAAAAAAATACTCTTGGTTGTTTGTTTTATCTAGAAAAGTCGTTTTTTTAACCTCAAGTGTTACGGAAACTTTATGGAAAAAGAAACTTTATGATCTTATGCAGAATTTTCATACAAAGCAATTCGAACATCTGACTTCGACATCCTGCGGAGTAAAAAATATTTACTACCCATATCGTACCAATGACTTAAAAAAGTTGCTTAGTTATCGTCGATTTATATCATTTGTCGAAATGGCATGCGAAAAACCAAAGGCAGATGATTTTCTTCAAAAAGTAACACAAATTCCATCATATAGTAGGACGTCATCTGACCTATCGAGAGCTGCAGGATTATCCACTCATAACAGGACACCCTGTATATATATACTTTTGTTTTCATACATAAAACTTTAGTACACAAGATTCTTCGTTTCATGAAAAATACTTTGAAGAGAGTTTCACGTGTTCGCTGTCGTCACTCACGCCATTACAAGCGAGCAATACTTGAAAGAGATCGAGTCCATCTGCGCCGTGAGCGCGTATGCAAATTTGACTTCGAGCTCGAGGTGCAACAGAAGCGAAAATCGAAACGACGTCGACGATGACAGAGATGAGTGAGAGCAAAGGCAAACGATGCGCGATTGTTGAAACGCGTCCAAGAAAGCTTCGACGAACGAACGTTCTCGACAAAACGCTGGGTCGACTCGAACCTTCGAGGATAGTCTTACATTTTTCAGCACATATGACTGTACGTACGTTTGTACGAACACGGGTGTGTATATACGTTGGCAACGCGTATATCCGTATACTCGCGGATGACGCAGGTCGAATGTATTTCGGCTATGAGCGATGGGCTAAAAGATCTATCAGCGGAAAATTAAAATGGAGCGTGGACGAAAAAATTGTGGACTCTGTTGTGCATAAATGAAAAAGTGCGGGGGCGACTACAATAATTTATTATATTGATCGATATACTTTTGCCTGGTTCATTTTTCACCTTTTTTTCTTTCTTCCAAGTCTTTTTCAAGTGAAGGTTCTTTTTTTATTTCTTTTACTGATTAGATTATGACTGGAGGCGATTTTAATTACTATTCGGGTGACCTTGTGAATGTTGCTTAATTGAATATTCATGTCTATTTACGAATTTTACACGAAAGACCAAAACTCCGAAAATCTAAACACCGTCAAAATAATTCGGCAGCAGAAGTTTTGAAAGTTTCAAAATTTACAGTAAATCGACGAATTGTTTCAATAATTTTTTTTTATTACGAACTTCTTTTATGTCAATTTTGAAATTTGTCTAGACAATGTCATACGTTCTACACTATAGTTGACCGTCAATGATGTAGAATGTATAACATTGTCTAGACAAAGTTCAAAATTGACGTCAAAGCAATTCTTAATAAAAAAAATCTTGAAATAATTAATCGATTACCTGTAAATTTTGAAACTTTTAAAACTTTCGCTGCCGAATTATTTTGACGGTGATTAGATTTTCGGAGTTTTCGTCTTTCGTGTAAAATTCTTTCGTAGTTTTGATCTTTTGGGGTACGATTCTTTCGGAACTCTGAGCGATCTGATCATTCAAAGTTCGGAACTTCAAGCCGGCCCCGTTTGCATATATATATGAGGAGCAGGCGAACAAAACCGGTCTTGTTCATGTTACATCCTTTTTTTTGCCCCCCGAAACAACCTTTTTCTTCTGAATAAGCAGTTTTCAACAAATTTTGAGGTGTTTAAAGACTGATTTGCTTCAAAATATTTCGGGAGCTCATAAAGATCTGCTTGAAGAACGCGGTGAAAAAAATTGACTTGCTCACTCATCCTCAATAGATAGACAATAGGCTACTAAAATAGCTTAAGGCGGGATTCTACTTTGAAACTTTGAAAAGGCTAAATTGGATGAAAACACCCACCTGGAACACGTCGAAGGCATATTATATGGCCCAGGCATCGCTGATTGAGGGTAAGATAATTTTTTCTACGATTTATCACTCACCAAAACTTTAAACGCGTTTTTCTCGAAACGACATTTTCAAGTACCGTGGTCGTGATAACTCAAAAAGTACTGAACCGATCCTTATGAAATTTGGAACACATATTCTATATGTGTGTACCAACCGACCTAACTACAATCAACTTAAAATTTTGATTAGAACTATTTTTTTATTGCAAAAAAAGACCCAAACAAAACGCATTTTTTTTTTCGTATTTTAGCCGCCATTTTGTTAATTTTGCACGTATATAAAATATTCTAGTTAGGTCGGTTCCTGAAGACATACTGAACATGAAACTATTTGATTTTTTGTTTCAGACCATCCGCGGGAAGATTTCACGACCACGGCAACGGTACCTGCTTTTCGAAGCGTTGGCTTTAAACATATTTTACGTGTACAAAAAATTAATAAAATTCATTAAAATTTTTTTTTTATGTACTTAAAGAGTGTATTTATTGAACAGTTTAAACCCCATATCGATATATTTAATAGTATTCTCAGAAAAAATTCACGAAAATAGCGTTTTTTTCATGGTTTCAAAGTAGAATCCCGCCTTAATGTATGTCCATACTCAACATTATTTAAAGCTCAAGGTTTTCAAAATCACCTTCAGTTAAGTGTCGGCATATCCATATAGAGGTCGTTTTTTCAAAACCCGTTAAATTTTGCAAACCGACGACTCGTTCGAGAAAATTTAAAGGGCTACCTTCAAAAATCCAAAATGGTCACAGCCAACATTACGTAAATATTGTATATAAATATATCAAGTACAAATACTAATAAATAAACACATTAAATGAATTATAATAATTAAACATATTAAATCAATATAATAATAAATAAACTTTAAAGATAATCATTATTTAAATACAATTTAATATTATTCATAAATATTATTCAAATTCTACATGCACCCTACAATCTACGTGCATATCGCTTATTTCGTTTCTGGCTCAGTGCCGCACGCCGATGGTGACAAATTGGCAGGGCGCGCGCCGAGCGCTCAGATTTCTAGAAAAGAGAAAAATTTCGTCCACCCTGGTTCCCCCCGCGCTCGGAAAAAGTCGGAAACTTTCGAGTCGCGACTACGATACACGTATATCGGTCAAAGTCAAAGTAACCCGTGCGTTCATAATCTGCCGCGCGGCGAGCCCAGACGATCGCGATGCGAAACGAACTCGAGATAAATTCGCTGTTTCTCCTTGCACGCTCGAACGGCAAGATCGACCTAGTCCCGAGGATTTTTCATCCGCGCTCGCGCGCGAATAAAAAAACCAGCAAAAAAGCGCCTCGATGAAAAAAAAGGCAAAGAGAAAAAAAAATAAGAAAGTGGAAGCTTATTGCGTCGGTTCGTATTACTCGTTGTTCGTGAAATATGGTCGATCGATTTGACTGCGAGAGGCATTTTTTTTTCTCGAAACTAATCTCTTGATGAAAAAATGAAAATAAAATAACAGCTCAACGAGAAGTTTCGTTGCTCGCGACAATTCAAGTTTCGTTTTCCGTAAAAACGAGCTTTGCAGTTAACGATTCGCAAGAAGCGCGGCCTGACTTACCTATAAATGGGGAACGTTAACGACAAACGAGACGTGATTAATCGTGACTCGCCGCTACGCGCTTATATTCGTCGTTGACCAACGTTGAGACTTCCGCAGAACTTTGGGAGGTACGAGGGTATAACAAACCTAAACTGTGCGCGAAGGTCCGAGCAGATTTGCGCGCCAGAGGTCAGCGCTCATGAGAATAAACCGGCGAGAGGGAAAACCTAGGGAGTTGCTGGTTAACGCTCCCCTAATTACTTACGCCGTATCTGCGAGGGAACGAGAGAAGAGAGAGGCAAATCTCTCTCTCTCCCTCTCTCTGCCGGCTGGTTCTTGACAGAAGGTACTATAAATCTCGTTGGCAGGCAGGGGTGGCGCACCAAGACTAGCGGTATCAGCATGGAGCTAGTTTTCTATACATGTATAGATGTATCAGAAGCTACGCTTCCATCGGACTCACGGGTGCAAGAAACATGCAAGAACACCAGGAGGATCGAGTACCCTTCTACCAATGAATATCAAGGGGTGAAATCACAGTAGCACACAAAAAAATAGGCATATTTTCGGGAATTAATTTTGGCTGAATAAAAGTATCAATCGAAAATCTGTACAGTAGGTTTTATAGCAATACTAAAAAAGTACAAAATGTAATTTTTTCAATAAAAAATATTTAAAAATGGCGGCTGCGCAGCATATGCCCCAAGGCGCCTATTTTTGAAAGCGTGTCGATGGCCGAAGACGTAGACTTCATAATTTTTTACCTGGAAGAAAAAACCAAATTTTTTTAGTTTCCATATAACAACAGCTAGCGAGGTACGTAGGATTTTTTCGATATATTGATTTTTCGCAAAATGGTGCATGTTTGAAAATAAAGTTAAATTTTTAACAACAAAAAACGCCATAAGACCGTCGATAAAAAAAACTAAGCCATATAAAATAAAAAATCCTACGTAGCTCCGTGGAGAAAGATGTTTCGAAGCTACTGTCAAAATTTCAAGTCGATCGGTAAAGATTTGCTCGAGTTATGTCTTCGGCGAGCTCAAAAAAAGTGGTTTCGAGAAAAACGCGTTTAAAGTTTTAAGTACTGAGAAACCATATGAAAATTTCATATACCTCTAATCTGCAATGCCTGCACCCTACTGTCGATTTTCGTACGCAGTATCCTTTTTCGTCCCTTTTCTAACACGACTCGACGATGTGTCACTCATAATGACAATGATTTACAAATATCACTGTTTTTTATCACTATTTATGTTATATATGTATGAACGAAAGTGGAGCATCGTGAAAAAGCGTTGTATTCAACGCAAGAAATTTGGGCACTCGGACACTTTTGCCGTATTCCATCATTTGGTATTTTATTTTTAAGACCCTAAAGCACCTTTTAAGCGAAATGATTTTTTTTCGAAAGATTGAAAATTTGACTGTGATTTCCCCCCTTAAAGCGTACCAATTTTTTCTAAGCATAGATCCTAGTCAGGGCTCGACAAGACCGGAACATGTGGCATTTTTCATTTCTCGCTAAAATTGATTGGGCAGGCTCTTGTTCGACGCAAAATAGTTTGGTGGTCACGAATTTCCTAGTCCCAACCTCGTCCAGTCCTCATTTAGTCCGGAACAACGATTTTTGTCTATAATCGTCTCCCGGATCTAGAGTTTTGGTCCGATCGAGTTCTACGTGGAAAATTTGTAATCAGCGGGTGATTTTGCATCAACCAGGGTATCGACAATACGATTGGATCACTAGATTTAGATTGGTCTTGGTCGGTGCGACACAAGGCCCGAAAATGTGGCATTGTTCATTTCTCGGTAAAATCGATCGATCAGGCTCTTGTTCGATGCAGAAGCCCTTCATGATCACGAATTTCTTAGTCCCAACTTCGTCGAGGCCTTATTTAGCCGAGAGTAACGATTTTTCTTGTCAGTTAAATTTGTATTGTCAATGAGCTCAGCTCGAGGGGGTTGCCAGGGGGGAGGGAGGGGCAGTTGCCACCCCCCCCCCAATTCTAGAGATTCGAAAAAATGTATATACGAGTCTTAAATGTCTACAATTCATATTTCCCGGATGCTCTCATCTTGCCCTCTCCCGCCCAGTCCGCGAGCTGGCGGGGCCTTTGGATCAGCGACAGATATTGAATAATGGAAAGTTCATTATTTCTTGTTAGGAACAGTGCTAATTTGCTTATATTTTCATAAGCTATTCTTGAAACCGATATGTCATGGTAGAATACCACAGGAACTGTCAAAATGAACTTTTATTAAGGTTAAAAATAATCGAAATCTTATCAATGAGGGGCTCGCTCCTCCGGCAGACAAACGACAGCAATATGGCATAGTGTCGGCTGCATATCATGTATGGTATACACACTCGTGGAATTAATTTTGGACACTTTAGATATTTTTTTAAATTTCGCATTTGTTGATGATTTTTTTTTTTTTTTATATTCATTTTTATTGTATATTTTCATCAAAGTAAGCGTATCGTGGCTAACATGAAGTAGAAACATAATAGATTTAAACTAAAACATTACAATCTCATTTCGTGGTAGCAGAGTATACATTTTCTATTTTAATATCAAAAAAGCTAATTTCTATTAACCCTTTCTTGATACGCTTATATTTGGCCACGGCTTTGACTCACTGGGTCAATTTGACTCGGATAGTACTTCATCCACCTGCCCTTAACAAACCTTCAGGTGGTTTAAAACAAAAAAAAATCCGGGATACACTTTAAACATTTTTTAATGTGGTGGGATTATTAAAATTAGGAAAATACAAGATTGAAATGTAGAAAATTATTCAATATTCCCGACTCTGGGGGAGTGAGCATTTTATTTCAAATGCGTCCGGATCAAAATGACCCAGTGTGTCAAGGAAGGGTTCAAAGTGTCTAGAATTAATTCCATCAGTGTATGTGGATGTATATGTATTTTGGAAAAAGGTATGGGAGGTTTTTTAAAAATTCAATAGGTGACCCCTACCGTATATATTATAGATCGTAAGTTTGAATTACGATTAATTACCTTACTATATATATATTACATCGTAAAGGTCACTTATTTGATTTTTTTTAAACCCTCGACCCAATTTTCCAGAATCACTAGACTCAAACAAGAATTTTTCCGATAATATTAATAAAAATAATGGTTTTTTCAAATTCCACAGCGCTTTCCACTGTCGTGGTACAAACTCTTTTATTATTCCGCCGTTTTCACTCCATGAATTATATAATGTCAGTATATATATTCAGTATATATATATATATATATATAGATGAAACAGTAATTATCAGAAATTCAATCATGGAAGTAGTATTTGCAGAGCACAATTTTCCGCTGGTGTGAATATTTCCATTTTATTGCAGTATATATTTCTGTTAATCTGTGCTTTCGTCGAAAGTAAAGTGCTTTTTTTACTATCGAATGGGTTGATAAAAGCGCGACATAAGTGAAGATTAGTAAAATAAGCTTACAAGAGTATTGATCGTTCTATATACAAAAATATATATAAATATTACTTTTTACGTACCATTTAAATTGACAGAGCCTCGATGTACACTTTAGTACGATTCGGCTACGACGTCCTCTATGTCTATATTTTGAATATTTCCATTGTGTTTTATGTTTCCGTTCATTTACGTTTATGTGGAAGATAATGGATATTTTTATTATCAAAGGGAGTGATGCACGGGCGAGATTAAATTCAGAGGATTGGTAGCCAAACTAACAAGCATTATATATATATATACATACATAACTTTTTATTTTTCCTTTTATGGTACCATTTTAATCGGTTGAGCCTTTATGGGAGTAAGTACGATATACTTATAACGTGTTGTGTGTCATATACATATTTACGAGAGCAGTAGTTCTGGCGGACTAAGTTGTGGCTTGAAAGTTAAACACTGGCCTGCCCGGGTGTAATTAATCTATCCCCGAGAGTCCACAACCTTCTGACATATAACATCTACACACACAAGTACAGGCATTCACTTTCAAATATATATATATAGTGTATTTACGGCAGAAAACGTTAACGTGTACCAGGTCCAAAAACCTCCCACTGGTCACGCAGTCTCCCTTCGAGTGTGTCTTCGGGAGTCCCTTTTCTCCTCAACTTAAACTCGTACCAAAACCTTGGCGTGGCAAAAGAAATCCTACCGGATATCAGTGTGCTCGAACCGTACTAGAACTTTTCTCCCCCATAGTTCTCGACAGCTAAACCAACAAGTTCGTTCTCACCGATAAACCGAACGTTGGGAAACAAAAACAGAGACCGCGGACAAAAGAAACAGTCCTCTGTGAACGATTACTCACTCGTTAACGGGTCTCCGTAAGCTCGGTCGATAAACAGGTGATTTTCAGAATTTTTTTCTGGCGAGGGTATTCGGATGATGCGCTTGCCATTTCACACAAAATTGACAAATAGTGCTGGCAAGGTTGATTTTTTTTTAAATTAAAAAATATTAACGAACAATGAAGTTATTATTTTAACAACGTTTCACCGGTACTGCATTGGCAATCGGTGTTGGTGGCTCTGGCGACTAGGGGGATCTGACATTAAAAATAGAAAGATGTATTTTTAGCGTAATAATAAACGTTTCGTATGACCAGATACTTTTTCAAAACGGTGAAAACAAAACAACAATTTCGACAAAAAAAATAATTTAAATCATTGGTGATTTATGAATGGATAAACATATCGAAAAATCATCTCCAACAGAAAAAAGGTAAATGGCAGTGGGGCGGTTCACATGAATCGTTATAATTCGTTCAATTTTTGAAATCTTTACAAAATCTTTGTCGCAAATTAAAATTAAGCCCCTAGGCTATAAAACTATGCAATACAACGGTGCGTAGAATCGTTAGAGATATTTGGACAGTAAGACATTTATTTTTGAACAACGAAAGGTCAATGAACAATCTACCGATAGACCCAAAAGGCTTGAGGGTTGGGAATAAAGAACGTAGACAGTACTAAAGTATTTTACGGGTCTTTAAACCTTTACTCCATTGGCTATTCTTGCTCTACGATCTTAAAAGATTCAGGAGATTCGTGGTCGACACTCAGGAGGGCGCAGGATACATCAGCCGATGTGCTGAAACTCAGATATGTAATCGAGCATTGAAAACTATTAGACATGTATTTTTTTACCAGCGGAGATACAGTTTCAGGGGGGAAACCACTCCTCAAAAAGGCGCATCACCCCTTAATTCGATTTTTTTCAATACCTGGACAGTTGATTTTCATCCCTTTACATTAGAAGAATTTTGGTTTTTTTTCATTCAGATCAGTGGACTGCTTGCGGGTGAAACTGCAAAATCACCCTTCGATACGTCTATCTTCGAGGGGTGGTTTCCCCTCTTAAAATCGTTTTTTCCGCTGGTAAAAAAAATACGTGTCTAATAGTTTTTAATGTTTTATCACATATATGAGTTTAAAAAAAAATGGGAGGCGGACACTTAAGTGATATTCCTTGTTGGACCAGGAGTGTAGAGTTCGAGGGGTGGAAACGTAAATCGGGCATCCCTCGAGTATCGTCAGGTAGGTCGAGAGCGCTCCGGGTCACCGTTTTCTCATTCATATACATGTGCACGTATGTATATAATATATCTACATAGACACACGCACACACACACACATACATACATACATATATATATATATATATATATATATATATATATATATATATATATGTGTGTGTGTATATATATCTAAATGTTTATATATGCATATATTTGTATACATGAAGCCGAGTGCACAAAGTCTGAGATGGATAGAGAGGGAGCAAATGTCAATTGTATCGCGTTCCAAACGATATGTTACCTTGAACATTTACCCTGCACCTTCTCGTATGTATACTGCATATACTGCATCTTCAATGAATTCCGAGCTACACAGGTTGGCTTTGCATAACATTATTGGGAAAATTGGCGTGTGGAACATGTGGCAGTCATTGAGCATGGGTATTATTCGTTTACGCTGAATGGCAAAACACCGAGCCAAGGGAATGAACACATTGAAAAACGGGCACTCGCGTATTTATTGTCGTAACAAATATTTTGAGAATGCTGAGGAGCAATTAAAAAAAAATAATGATTCGGCGTATTCGCTACTGTTTTTATTTATCTTGGTGCTTTATTAAAATTTCAATTATAGTAGAAAATTACTTTGCGGAAGTTAAATATATAGTAAACAAATTATATTTTAACAATGCTTTATTAGGGAAAGTCGTTATTGTAAATTGTTTATTAGCAGGATTATTTTTTATGAATTGTTCGACGGGAATTTATAAAGAGCTTACTATAAAAATAACTGTTCATATAATAAAAATAATATTTTATAAATTGGTTACGGAGAATTTTTGTAAAAATAAATCCTCCATCGGCAAAATTATTTTTTAAGAATATTTTAGTGTGGATATAACTTTTTACGGAATAAACTTAATATTTTAAAACACTTTTTACTAACGAAATAATTTTTCATGAATTGTTCACTAGAACATTATTTTTCATTAATTGTTTACTGGGAAAAGCAGGAGATCTAACATTGAAAAATGGACAATCGAGTATTTATTGTCGAAACAAATGTTGTATGGATGGTTGCGGAATGATGGGAAAAAACAATAATTCGACGAATCTACTACTATTTTTATTGGTGCTTTATTTAAAAAATTAATTACAATGTGATATCGCTTTGTGTAAGTTAAATAAGCGGTACAAAAATTCTATTTCATTAATGGTTTAATAGGGTAAGCGTTTTTTGTAATAAATTGTTTGCGGGGGAAAATTATTTGTTATAAATTGTTCACCGGGAACGAAAAGCTCATCATCAAAATAACTTTTTATATAATAAAAGTAATATTTTACAAATTGTTACCTATGAAAATCATTTTTTTATAAATCGTTTGCTAGGGTTTTTTTTACAAATTGTTCACTAGACAAACTATTTATTGTAAATTGTTTACTGAGAAAATAATTTTCCATGAAGGCTTTACTATAAAGATATTTTTTTTAACCTAATATTCGCTTAATCGTTTACTAGGACAATTATTTTTCATAAATTGTTCACTGGGAATATCATTTTTTTACAGAGTTTTTTTTATAAACAGGGACTATAAGGATAACTTTGTATAATGTGTTTACCATGCAAATAAATTTTGACAAGCTTTCATTTGACTTGCTTCGTTCGCATGTCTGACCTTCTGGTTCAAAATTTGTAATCCATTTTTCAAGCACTTGCTGGCATCCAATTGAGCTGAAATTTGGAATACTTCTGTAATTTCGGCGACAATACGATAATATGGTACCATGGACCTGGTCTGATGATGGAGGTGGGAGGTGGGCCATGCAACTCCTCAATAGCATATACCAGGACAGTCGAGCTTGTGCTTATTTATTTTGCTATCACGAGTACTTTTCATTACACATGATAACGAGAGTCTGATAATGGTGGTGGGAGGTGGGAACTGAAATTCCCTAATGGCAAATGGTAGAATAATCGAGTTTGGGTTCATTAACTTTGTTGACTTGAGCACTATTTGTAATTACACTATTACAAAGTTTCTCGCGAAATCTTTAGAATGTAAGGCAAGTTTTTTTATTACGCTGATGTCTGAATTGCATGGGGGTCTGGCATAGCATATAAATAAACAAATTCTAATACTAAAAAGTATAAAATAAAATAAACGTAAAAAACATTTTCACAAGACATTTCAACAAGCTTTTATTTAAAATGTACTGTACTAAAAAGTAAAAAAATAATGTTCCGTAGAATTGAAAATCACAACAGTATAACTACAAAAAAGTCTCATCCTTGGTCACTCATGTAGGTGCAAGTATTTAAGGATGTTGGTCCCAAATCGCAAATGATGATAAAATTCTGAAAATTTGGTATGTTTTTGTATGAAGTATTTCAGAGGTCGTGTAAAAATTTCGCGACAATTAGGAAGCTCGTTATTGAACAATTAACATTCACAAATTAAATGTTGTTTTATGGAAACTGATGTAACTTTGCAATAAGTTTTTTTTTGACCTCTCAATTTTATAATATCTACAATATACTTAAAGTAACGGAAACAAAACGAAGTTTATTGATACATTTTTTTTAATTTCTTTTAACAATTGTTCTTAACAAAATGTTAATTTTTTAATAACGAGCTTCCTAATCGTCGTGAAATTTTAACACGACCTCTTAAATACTTCATACAAAAACATAGCAAATTTTCCGAATTTTCTTATCATTTTTTATTTCAACTCTTAAGGAGGTTGAAGTAATGATGATAGAATTCTGAAAATTTGGTATGTTCTTACATGAAGTATTCAGGAGGTCGTGTAAAAATTTCATGACGATTAAGAAGCTATTTATTGAACAATTAACATTAACATGTTTCATAGGGACTCAACATCCTTAAAAGGTACATAAACATAGGTATTTTCAAAATATGAAATAAAAATTTGAAAATCTTGCGGCGTCAAAAGCCACAACTACTAATACTACTTTAAAATGTATAAGGCTTTACTAAAGGCTTATAAATATAAATATAAAATAAATAAAGAAATAGAATAAAGATAAATATAAATATAAAAGGCTTGTAAAGCTAAAAAAACCTTTACTGGTTTAAAATTTATGAAAAAATATTTAATCCTCATTCTTGAAGCGAAAATATTTTTAATTCTCATACTTTTTTTCTGCGATCCTCGAGTACGGCACAAATTTTGGTCTTCTCACAAGTCTTGGAAATTCAATTCGTCGGTGGCCAGCTACCATAAATCAATCGGTATTACGTCTACGCGCGATACAGGTACTATTTCCGTTTTAGCCTCGTTATTGCGATATGCATCGCAGAAGGCCAGCGTTGACGCGAAATAAAGCTAGACCGGGGCACAGCGGAGGTTCGAGCACACGAGGTCGCAACAGCCGCGCGTGCATTCTACCGATAAACGATTGCTCGTGTGTAGAGCGCGAGGCGAGATGAGTGGGCACACCTGGCTGATGGTAACGAGAGGGCCTTTTACGAGGGTGCAAGGGGGCGCGAGGCTGTAAAATGAGCGACATTACGCCCCTCCATCTTTGTCTTGGCTTGCACACTCCATTGGCGAACGTTTCCTCCAACTTCGATGCTCTCATTTATCTTTCTATTTTGAGGGGAAAATTGTGGGCCGTTGGGTCAATCGCAGGAAAGAAATCTTTTTGAGTAGCATATTATTTGGAGCGCACCCTGGCTTTACATACAGGGTGTCCTGTTATGAATCGATAATCCTGCAACTGTCAACAAATGCTCTTGGTTATTTGTTTCATCCAGAAAAGTCTTCTTTTAAACCTTAAATGTTAAGGAAACTTTATGAGAAAAGATCTTATGATGTATTTTCATACAAATCAATTCGAACATCTGCCTTTGATCAGCGGTGTAAAAAACACAAGTACGACGCATATCCTGTGAATTATTTTGAAAAGTTGCCTAGTTATTGTCGATTCGTATCATTTGTAGAAATGGCATGTGAAAAACGGAAATCCGGTGATTTTTTTCAATCGTGGGATTTTTACTTAACTGAAATTCCAGCATATAGTAGGATCTGACCTAACGACAGTTGCAGGATTATCCATTCGTAACAAGACACCCTGAATATTGTTTTGAATGTTTGGCGACAGCACTATTCAATATAATAATTGTATATTAATGAATAAACATTTCTGTCTAATTGCTGAGCGAGAGGACGATACAGGGATATGAAAAATGATCTGTACAATAAATGAACAAGGATAACATCTGGTTTTCACGAAGAGGATGTCGTCATTTAATTGATAAAGCAGCTAATTAAATATTTGTGAATATTTATTTTTCTACCGCTCCCAAAATTTAGGCGCCGCCTTTTTCAATCAAATTGAATAATTGTGTGGTTTTTCAAATGAGTTTACATACAATATTATTCATTATATTATTATATAATATAATTATATTAATTTACATAATAATATGTAGTAATTTGTAGCTTGAACATAAATTGAAATATTAGTTCCCATCAACGATGCAGATTAATCATTAGTATTAAACTATTTACATACAATATTATTGATTATATTATTATAGCAATTTATATAATAATATTTTAACGGACACTGGCGGATCGGCTATCGGGGTTTGGCGCCGGGGGAAGGTCGATACTTCTGAAACTCTTGGGTATAGATACTTGAGTAAAACGTCTGTGCACCAGCGAATCAGAAGAATGTGTGGCCGTCTATACGGGTATGGCTTGTCCACAGTCTCCCCGTACCCTTGGAAAATGCAGAATAATGTAGCTCAAGACGTGGACGCAACGGAACGTTAGGATAGATTAGCCAAGTGTGGGCAGGGAGTGATAGGAAAGGGTCCAACTGGGAAGGGTAATACGTAAAAACCCACAAAGGTATCCGTTTGAAGTCAGTATTTTTTTTTTATTATAAATATGTAATATTGAATGTCAAATATTATAATTATTAACTTATATAATGGTCTTATATAAATATTACTATTTAATAATATTTTAATGTGAAAGTTTCACAAAATGTGTATATCTTATGTTTTTTAAAAGAAATTTCCAATATTATTTTATTTATATATTTTTATATATTGGGTATTTGAAAATAAATAATATCCAACTTTAGCCAAGCTTGAAAGACTTCTTTTGAAGGAGCGAATTCTTTTGATGTTGTGGAAAAATAGGGTTGCTCCTTGCACTATTTTCATTGGCGAAAGGAAAAGGATATCGATTCTACTATCAATAGCAGTTTGATAGATTGCAACAATTTTGAACCAAGAAGAAGCTCGAAAGGACAGGGAGAGACAGAAAAAGGAGAGCGAGGGAGAGAGAGAGAGAGAGAGAGAGAGAGAGCGCTAGACTCGGAAAAATTATAATCTTTTTAAGAAAAAGTCACCATTCATCCATTTTGAGATTTATTCAGTTTTTTAAGTTTTTGTTTATTGTATTGTGTAATCGTTAATTGTTTTTCCATTTTTTTTCGACTACCCTCTTGATTTTTCTCTCTCAAAACAATAACCTCAAAATAAAAACGAAACGATGCAGAGCATTGAGAAAGTTCGCTTGTTTGACGTTCACGAGGTCGTAAATAATCGACTACTTTTCCGTCTCACGACCACCCTCGAATAATTCGAACGACTGGGGTAAAATAAATTTGGAAGAAGTTGAGCACGAGGCAAGAGCGCTAACGATATGAAAAAGTTCGGCGACATTTTTATCCTTCTTTTTGCGCACTTGCTCGCACTTTTTTCTCGTACATATTTTTTACCTGCTTTTTGATCCCCGTGGCGCGTATACGAAAGAAAAAAAGACGTTGCCATCGCTACAGGAGTTTGCACGCCTCTATCATCATAATCTTAACTGACAACACGTACAAAAGTTCGCATCTTCGAAATTCATTTATCTTCTATCTCGCGCACTTTTTTGCACCCCAATTTTACCGCGTTGTACATATTCGTCGTCGTGCGATTCACCCTAATTGTTTTACGCCAAACGAGGGTTGGGCGACTCGTGAGAAGGAAAAAAAGTGCAAACTTGCGTCTTAAGGGCGACGACGAAGGCGTTAATAAATCGACGAAGTTTTTGTCTTGGAAGTCTCTCTCTCTCTTTCTCTCTCTCTAACTGTAACTCTAACTCTAACTCTAATTCTCACTCTAACTCTAACTCTAACTCTAACTCTAACTCTAACTCTAACTCTAACTCTAACGCTAACTCTAACTCTAACGCTAACTCTAACTCTAACTCTAACCCTAACTCTAACTCTAACTCTCACTCTAACTCTAACTCTAACGCTAACACTAACGCTAACGCTAACTCTAACTCTAACTCTAACTCTAACTCCAACGTTAACGCTAACCCTAACTCTAAGTGTAACTCTAACTCTAACTCTAATTCTAACTCTAACTCTAACTCTAACTCTAACGCTAACTCCAACGTTAACGCTAACCCTAACTCTAAGTGTAACTCTAACTCTAACTCTCACTCTAACTCTAACTCTAACTCTAACTCTAACTCTAACTCTAACTCTAACTCTAACTCTAACTCTAACTCTAACTCTAACGCTAACGCTAACTCTCACTCTAACTCTAACTCTAACTCTAACTCTAACTCTAACTCTAACTCTAACTCTAACTCTAACTCTAACTCTAACTCTAACTCTAACTCTAACTCTAACTCTAACTCTAACTCTAACTCTAACTGTAACTCTAACTCTAACTCTAACTCTAACTCTAACTCTAACTCTAACTCTAACTCTAACTCTAACTCTAACTCTCTCTCGCTCTCTCTCTCTCTCTCACTCTCTCTCTCTCTCTTTTCTCCTTCGCCTGTCTATTCTTGAATGCACGCGAACAATTGCTTCGTATCTGACGTCGGAAATTCATGACTGCTTAATAATCTTCAAACGCTGAAGCAGCATGACGGAATTTCAACTCGTGCTTCTCGTCATTTCTTTTTTTTTCTTTTTCGCGCACACGACGAAAGATTAATTAGCGAGCAGTTAAACACCGATGCATGCCTTGGTGGCTGCAATTTTCTGATTAATGAAATTGCGGAAATCGACGGGGATGAAAGCGACGAGAGGAGATTACCGATTGATGCTTCCCACCAACGCGACGACCCCTCATCTTTTCCCTTGTCACGCTTTATCGTATACCGTGATATCACGAAGGTGAATCGAGCACGGAATTTCCTTGAGGATAATTAGTCCCGGATCAGAATCGCAATGGGAGGATGTTCCAATAAGTCGATGGCAATGGACCTTCGGGCCATCGAAATTGGAATTCCATTCTCCATATATCGTTACGTGTATATATAACGCTCGGTCTTCTTAAATACGCTCTCCGTGATGGCATTTCAATAACTTCCCGGATTCGATTCCCGTTAGGGTCCAACCGATCGCGATAGGGAGAATGCTTATAGAATCGTCTTTTTATATTCCTGCATATACAGGGTGTCCTGTTATGAATGGAGAGTCCAGCAACTGTCGATAGGTCAGATCATGTCCTACTGTATGCCGGAATTTCAGTTTCAAAATTACGTATACGGTTTGTTAATTATGAAGCATTATCCAGGAAATTAATTAAATTACATATTCAATTAATCGAATTTATTAATTAAATTACAAATTAAATGTATGGATTAAAATACGAATTTAATTTATTAGTTACATTACTAATTTTACTTACCAGTTACAATATATATAGAAAAAAGATACAGATTTAATGTATTAATTAAATTACAAATTTAATTGTTCAGTTACATTACAAATTCAAGTAATTTTGTTTGAATCGTTGAGCTCTATTTAGCTTTTCTTTTCTATCTCTCGCTCTTCCTCCTTCTCTTCATCGCTATCAGAACGTTCGTATAAATAAGGGCTTATCTCGACTCGCCGCCACCCCCGCATTGCGGATGACCCATTGAACTCGACGAGCCGGTAAAAAAGAAAATAGAACCAAAGCCGGCGTGTAACGCGTCGGATGCATCAACGAGAAATAAAAGTAATAAAAAAACCAAGATCGAGAACGCTTTTCTAGAGTGGCGAAAATTCTCGTCGAGGGGTGTACGAGGCAAAAATGAAAAAAAAAAGGAAAAAAAAACTAAACAAAACGGAAGGGAAAAAACGCGAGTTTTACGAACGTTCTGTTTCCATGTGTCCATATATGTAGGTCGCTATCGTATGTATAAGAGGCGGAATGTTGCACAAGGGTCTTTATGACTATGAGGCGGTAAAGGTGCAGTTATTACAAGTCTATATCCCGCGTGCCTCGTTCGAGGCCAAGGAGCGAATGAGGCGGTCGCTACGTACGTGAGCTGCAATTCCACTCACATTTACGCTACGGAACAAAAATGAGAAAAAAAAATACATACACGTCAGACTATTCCAAATTTTTTCCCACACTACGAGAGTTCGGACTTTGAATTTAAAGTGTACTTCGCGATACGAGGGCGCTGGCAAAAAAATTCTAAGTGGCGTCCCATTCGCACCGTTCGTACCGAAAACACTTCCGCAGCTGTTAAACCAAATTACCAGCCTCTGAACCCCCCGAAGATTTTCCCACGTGTTAAACGTAATCGTGTACGAGACTTGATTTTTGCCACATTTTCACATTCGGACAATAATCCCGTCGCTTAAAAACGAGTTTTTTCCTTCGATACAGGATTCGCACGAAATAAATCAAAGTGTAGACGAAAACATGAAATGAAAAAAATTATTTTGATGGACATGCATTAATGCACAAATTGAAGAATTTTCCAAAACATTTTTCACATAAAATTGCAGTACTGTTTTAAAAAAAATAAAAATGTAAACTTTCTTACAAGCACCCTCTGGTAAATTGGACGAAAACACAACGTAACATGAGCGACGAAACATAAAATTTTAAAAATTCTTTAGAGACAGGAACACCGGTTCTAGGAACCGGAAAAAAGGTCATTTTTGTGAATTTTTTCAAGGAAAACTATTTGAAATTTCGGATTGGGGTTTTAATTATCGAAAAGTATATACAATCAAAAATATGTTTAATTTTCTTTATTTAAAAATATCAAAAATATACAAGGATATTGTATGATCCTTGGAGCGTCGTAAAAAAATCGGTACCCAACATTTCTCGCAAACCAATAAACTGATTTCTTGAAGTTTTTTGTGGTTATTTTATACACCATTATCTAGTACTTGTCATAGGATTTTTTTCCGTTACTTAGTTTTTGTTTTATAGGCAAACTAATAACTAATTTTTGGCCCAAAAATCACTATTTATGTTCAAACGTCCGCCATTTTGTCATAAATCGATATTTTCAAAATGCGCTATGACCAGTACTAGATAATGCTGTATAGAATAACCACAAAACCACCTAAAGGCAATCGGTTCATTGGTTTGCGAGAAATTTTGGGTACCGATTTTTTTACGACACTCCGAGGATCGTACAATATCCTTGTATATTTTTGATATTTTTAAATAAAGAAAATTAAACATATTTTTGAATGTATAGACTTTTAGATAATTAGAACCTCAATCTGAAATTTCAAATAGTTTTCCTTGAAAAAATCCACAAAAGTGACCTTTTTTCCGGCTCCTAGGTGTATATCTGCCCTTAGTTTTGATGGGATTCATGAATACAAGAGCATTTAAAAGAATTTTATATAATTTTTTTTTATAGGGGGAAATACGGTTTCAGGTGGTGAAATCATCCCTTGGACTGAAGTATGTCAAGGGACTTGTGGGACTTTGACGATTTCAATAGTGGCCGAAAAAAAGTTTCGACTTTCAAACCATTTCAAAATCGTATCCATTAGAAAATTTTCCGCCGATTACAAATCTCACCTAGTTTTTGTCGGGAGCTCAAAATTATGCGAGCCAAACGCGAAAAACGTCTTCAAAAATACGATATTTTTTAAAATTGTGTTTTCTAGAAAATGAATGGAGAATTCGTGTTCAGGGGCTGAAAATACATTGATATACACACAGAAAAAAAACTAAATATCCAAAAAAATGCCCATCTCGGTCAACAATAAATGGCTTCACGGAATCGTGAATAATTAATTTACAATTTGGATTTGCAGCTCCGCTTTGTGCGTATTCTCTTCGCAATCATTTCCCCTTCAAAACGCCGTTGACTTTATTCAGCTCCGTTTATTTTTCGATCTTTGACAGAATTTCAAAGACGGAGCATCGATTTTCGCAAATTTTTTCATCCATACCCCTTTGGCTCTTTTTGAGTCACTTTTTGAGCGCTCTTTCCAGGAAAACACATTGAGATTCTCGAAGTCTCCAAAAATCGTTTTTTGACCGCCCCCCCCATTAAGGTTATGTTACTGAAAACGACGCTATATATATATCTGCGTATGTATTATTCATAGATCGTAAAACACGCGTTTATTCACCCCGAAATCCCGAAAGCTTTACGTATCCACACCGTGACGTGTCTTAAAAAAATAAAATTCACGTACACATACACAAACATACTGGTGTGCTATTTCCCCCAAATGGTTTTTTTGTAGCGTTCGACAAGTGCCCACAATCCGGGCAATCTCGATCTCGACCTTCCTATCTCATTTTATCTCGATAACCCCGCTTTTTTCATGTACTTGATACCGTTCTGTGAGCCACCGCGATACACATGTACACACACGTGTCCGCGTATCTCGCGGCGAATTTTTGTTCGGTCCACCGTGTAATTACGATAAGGTCATCGCGCAAACGTCGTTTTCCCGTAGCATATACGAGTTCGATTCGTGCCCCTAGCCGAGCGTAACATAAAAGAAGGAAAAAGATAAATGACAAGGAAAGAAAGGTTTTTCCTCGCCCTCTTCGCGTATAGACCATTGCGGAGCGAAGTGCTCGTTCCCACGTACACGTGGAGACCCATTCTCGTGGATGCACGATTCGCCACTGTTGATCTTACGGATCTTTGATACTCGCTGAAAAAAAGATTAAAAAAAAACAGGAATACAACCGAGGACTGAATGTTTCTCGATGTATCGAACGTCCTTGCATTCAGCTTGTTTCATCCTTCGATCTTTTATGGACAAAACGATCAAGACTCGTTTCCCATTGCAATGACGAAGTGAATAAAAGTCATCCCGTGTAGAAATTATCGTAGGAGTCCAATTGGATTATCATACCTGTCCTCACTTCCTGATAGGAATTCAAATTCCTGATAGGATCCAACCAGAATTGTATTGGATTTTCTTCGACAATGTGGGGATTCTTTAGGATTCAAATTGGATTCGAACATTGGAATCCAATGTGGAATCCCGAGTAGAATTCAATGACCCATTGGATTCCTATCAGGTAGTGAGGACAAGTACGATAATCCAATTGGATCCCTACGATGAAGATGTTAGATACACAAAGCGAGTGGACCTCAAAAAAGGGTGAAACTTGTCTTAAAAAGTATAGCTTAAAAATCGGTTTGAATATCACTCAAAATTCATTGCAGTTATCGTTATTTTTTTTATTTTCCTGCACGTTGACATAACATCCCGAAGCGTGCAGGTGATGTTTCAACACGCCGAGCTTTTTTCTCGTGACTTTTCACATATTTTCGATTCGAACGTGGCACTTGAATACGAGGTTGAAATTTACATCGTTGGAAGCCAATGAAAATTAATATTTCTGTCAAGGAACTTCCCTCAGGTGTCCGCCTCCGATTTTGTTGAAACTCATATATGTGATAGAGCATCAAAAATTTTGAGACACGTATTTTTTTTTATCGGCGGAAAAGCGGTTTTGAGGGGTGAAACGCACTCTCGAAAATGGGGATGTTTTTTCGGTTTTCGTCGATAACGTTTTAACGGTATGAGATATAAAAAAAATTCAAATTGCAACAATGTTTATTTTTTCATGTACTATACATTGGACATGAGAACGATACCATTATCGACGAAAAACGAAAAATACCCCTATTTTCGAGGGCGCGTTTCACCCCTTAAAACCGTTTTTCCGCCGATAAAAAAAATACGTATCGCTTACTTTTCGGTGCTTTATAACATATCCAAATTTCAACAAAATCGAAGGGTGTCACCTGAGGGATGTTCCTTGTGAGTTCCTTTAATTTCTTTTGACAGATTTCGCCTACCAAAAATCGTTGACCATTGTTAAAGCAATTGATTTTGGTATCTGCGACATAAATCTAAAAAAGATCTATAATAATAAAAATATACAAAGTTTAATGTCAAAAAGAAGTTTCGTTGCGTTCCAACAATGCAAACTTCAACACCATACTTGGATTCCAATGTGGACTACGTGCGGCCTCTGCCAAATCCATATAGGCATTTTATTCATAGTTACATATAGACTTGGTAGAAAAAATTATTTTTTATCTATTAATACATTAAATAAAAGCTTGCTTGTCAACGATATTTTTTTATACATAAATTACTTTGTACTTTTTTAGTTTTCATATGATTTTACTAGCTGGTTGTTACTAGTACTTTACTAGTTTACGAGTCTACGTTAGAAACATGGAATGCTTGTAAAAAAAAAAGACTAATTGGGATTGAACTTATGACTAATCATTGCATATAAACTTTTCACATACACAGTCATTTTCTACACGAAAAGTTGAACATTTCATGGACATTTTTTTCACGTTGAATCCTGCCAAGTCTCTATGTGGGAACTCCGCTGCAAATGTCTGCACGGGATATTGAATTACCGATTTTCCATTGCAAATTACTCCTCTTGGTCTCCCGATCAGCCCCTCCATCCCTGTACTAATTCTTTTTTCTCACACCTTCTCCCTGATGTTCGCAAGCTCGCCGATAATTCCCGTTGTTCTTCTAACTCGCGACTTGCAATTCGTGCCCCTCTACCTGGACGAGAATTGACTCGTTGACGAATCTCGAATACGATAATGGGGGCCCGAGATTTCTCGTAAATCGTGCGGGGCATTGGCGTTATCGACACGCGGAGATAACGGCCCGGAAACTACCCCGGTAATTTCCTGCACGGAACCGTTACGGTATTCGGCCATCTTTTGCTAAAATACTGACACACACACACACACACACACACACACACACGGGCCGGTTGAATGCGCAACCACGATCACCAGGTACATCCAATACATGTGCATCGACGTTGAGTGGATCGCTCGTATACGCAGGCTCGATGTCAATAGAGTGTGGGCTTCGTACAAAAGCCCTTTTGGCCGACGGCCAAAGGGCTGCCGATTACTTACTGTAAGAAGGGCGTATCGAGTTTGTTTGGTGCCAGGCCACGCATGTACACGTGCGTTTTCATTTGCTGTCTGTACTGCGTTGGTTTTGTACAGCCAAAGGGAGGGAGAGCAGGTGGAGATGAAAAGACAAATAGGGTGAAAAGAGAGCCAAAGAATGAAGGGGGACAGAGAGAGGAGAGAGAGAGAGAGAGAGAGAGAGAGAGAGAGAGAGAGAGAGAGAGAGAGAGAGAGAGAGAGAGAGAGAGAGAGAGAGGCAGAGAGAGAGAGAGAAAAGCGCGCATAACGAACAAGGGGTAGATAGCAGCGCAAGGGGGTAAATAAGGGGGGTTGGTCCACTCGATCCGCGAGAGGGTTTCCCGGGATTCCGTAATGCAATTAGGCCGGGCTACGTGTCGCGTGACCATCCTCTTGTGTGGATTTTACTCCAATACTCTCAAAGCATCACCCTCGGCCCTGTACCACCCTCGACACACTCTTTCCCAACGCTTGCTACGCTATACCTACACACAGATGTGTACGTGTATAGAGATATAGACAACTATCCGCACCGCGATATAGAGAAGTATGCAAATCGACGATCGACTTTGTCCTGCTCACCATTCCAGCTTCCAGTCTTCCTATACGCGGGAATACGTACGGGGCTTTTCACCCTGAAACTACCATCGTCTAAAAATGGATTTGCGCTCGAAGAAAAGACGACAAAAGCGCTAGGCCCGTGAACGCAATTCAAAATGTTCGAGTATCCACATGTCTGTTAGGTAACACAAAAACATTATTTGTTTCGTTTGATTGGGATTTTTTTAACGTTCTGCTTGTACCTTTCTGTGGCACAGGGAAAAGTATACTATTGCATTTGAAGTGGGGGAAATATTTTTCTGATAAAATTCTCGGGATTGCTATTTTAAGGAGATTTTTATTGGTTGGAATTGGAGAAAGTGAGATCTCGATGGAAACGACTTGGCCTGGAATTGTGAAATTAATGTTCGGAGTGAGGAAGATGAACTTTTTTTTGTGGTGTATGTAAAAAAAAGAAGAGGATGAATTTTTTAATTTTTAGTCTTCTTTCGTATGTCCTTGCGACCCTTTCGCCTTTACACATTTGCCTCCCCACTTTTTTTTAGTCCAAACAGACCCGAGTCACATTTGCACAAGGGCACAGGGAAACTGCGGAAAACCTGTGCGGATATAGGCGGCTATATTTTACTGAAATTTAGTTTTGTTGCCATCAGAAACTCGCAAGGAATCACTTGAGGGTCCTTCCATTTTGTTGAAACTCGTACATGTGATAAAGCAATGAAAACCATTCGACACGTGTTTTTTTTATCGCCGGTAAGACGGTTTTATGAGGGGAAACCAACCTTCAAAAAAGGCACGTCGAGGGATCATTTTTAGCAGTTTAATCCATAAGCAATGCGCCGACCTCAATCAAACAGAAACCAAAAATCTTCCTATGTAAACCGATGAAAAATTCAGTATAGATGTATCGAACAAAAATGAAATTTAGGGATGACACCCCTTCCTTAAAGAGTGGTTTCTCCCCTTAAAAGCGTTTTTCCGCCGATAAAAGAAATACGTGTCTAATAGTTTTCGCTGCTTTATCACATATATGAGTTTCAACAAAATCGGACACGTAAGTTATTGTCCTTGTCAGTATGGCTGCCTTTCGCTCCGCACTGAATACGCGAGCTCGTGCGTGACTGAGTGGTCACCCATCCTAGTATTGCCGCAGGTTATCGCAGCCTACGCACACTTAACGTACGTTACTACTGTCGATCAGAACAAACACTTTGATCGTTATTCGTAGAGATATTTCACAAATATTAGCACCCAAAAGTGCCTACGGAAAATCACAAAAAAAAGTAGTGGCTCTTCAAGGAGGGGAGGCACCTTTAGGCGAGGAAAGAAATGCCAATTTCCATGATTTATTTTTGGAAGGAAATATTTCGTCACCATGTTTAAGACTTAGGCTATGCTTGATCAATAAATTTCGCTGTTACGTAATATTTTGTTTGTTCGTTATTAACCTTCAAATTCTATTTGTAAGCGGGTTGCGCTGGATGTTGTCAGTTGGTGTGACACGTAGCGTCGGCGGGATTGATCTGACAAAAACCCAACGAAGATTTTTTTTTACTACCACTCATACACAGAATATGAACCAAGAAAAAGTGAGAAATATTGAAAATCGATTAAATGATGCGCTTCGAAACAAAAAAATTCAATTTTACGGTAAAAATGGCTATAGTTCTCAATTTAAAAAAATTGTTTTTTTTCATTTCCAAAAAAATGTAGAGTCATGTTTTGGACGATGAGGTTAGGAACATCTAATTCAAATTTCATCCAAATTGGTCGATTAATTGCTTAGCTATAAGTCACACCAGTTTTGAAAACGCAGTTTGGAAGCCGATACCACCATCATTCTTAAAGATGAAAAAATGCAAATCCCATGTAACAGCAAATAGTAGTAAAAAAATGCCCCAAATATAAAAAGAAGTGGAGAAATCTTTCCTTAAAAAAAAATCAAGAAAATCAGTTAATTTTTTTCTCGCTTAACGGTATCTTCCCCCTTAAGGTCGGGAATAAAAATTATTTGCAGCCCAGATTGCAGGTAGACTGTACGTAGAGAGTCCTATACACGAGTATTAAGTGTACCGTGTATCCGTACAAGTGCATGGGAAATGGGAAAGCTGTCGACTCTGCAGGGTCCTCAACTCGTTAGCCGGATAAGCAATTATATAGAGAAACGGGTAGAATTATTATAGCCAAGAGACACGTAAATGTGCACATACATCTGGATGCGACATGGGACGTGCTCGTATTTATCGCCAATACATGAGGCAACCCGATGATGTAGTAGCTTTTTTTTCTCTACTCTCGTGTAGTACACCTTTGTTTTTTTTTGCCCGTTACCAATCGAATTACGATGGAATGGGCGTCCATTTCGTGGCGTCGACTTAATCGGCTTAATAGTTAACATTCCCTCGTTCGCTATAGATCCCCCCCCTCCTATTCGTTCCCCGATGAATGCGGACGATCGCGGTGAAAGGACGTTTGTTTTAGTCGAGGATCCTCCAATATCGAGTGTACAGTGGGAAAGAGAGCTTCTCGCTGACAGAACCAACGAAAAGCTCAAATATACGTATATCAATTCCGCACAACATACTCGCGTGTACGCACGTGGCTTCCAATGGCGTTCAACATTATTCAGGATTTTCTTCGTACAATGCGATGGAACTTTCGACAAGTGACTCTATTGTAACGAAGTACGAGGTTGAAGTTTGCATCGTTGGAATGTAATGAAAATTAATATTTCTAAATTTCTTTCCAATTTCTTTCGGCAGATTTTGCCTATAATAATCCTTCAACTATTTTCGAAGAAATTTATTTAGCAATCTACAATATAAATGTTTGAAAAAATATCTGGTATAATAATAGAAATATAGAAAATGAAATGTAAAAAAAAGTTTTGGTGCGTGCCAACGATGCAAACTTCAACATCGTAACGAAGTTTTATTTCTCCCATATTTTCACTAATCAATGACCATTCGTAATATACGAAAAATTAGGAGACGCGAAGAGGATATGGAAAATTTCGCCAACTGACTTCGACACTTTGATCCACGTTGCTACATTTTTTTGGGCGAAGAATTTGTGCTCTTTCGTCCTGCAGTCTAGACAAACATGATTTCCCCACTTCTTGAAAGCAGGAAAAAAATTCGAAACGAGATTTTTTTTAAATAAAAAATGTTATACTATAACATTATATACTGTTGACTTTTTTAAACTTAAGACGCAACACCACTGTGATGGGGAGAACATCGATATTTTTTTCTTTATTTTCTCAAAGTATACATATTTAAGAAGAGGATAAAAAAATGTCAAGTTATTCGAAATTTTTGAAAAAAATAATGCCTTTTTCCGACCTGGCTTTATTTGACCGGATTTTTCCGACCAGGTTTAATTGGCCCATTTTAAATTTAAAGAAAAACAATTTTTCGTAATCGCAGTAGCTATCGTTGTAGGCAGGCTTTTTGTAATTTATGATTTTTCATGCCCCCGAATATATGAAAAATTCCGCCAAAATTACCCTTTTTTTAAACCCGCCATTTTGTGATTGTTTTTTCTCGAGAAACGGTTTCGAACACCGAGAAGTCTATTTATATAGATTATACAACATTTGTATTATTATTTTTCAGACGAATCATCGTCAAATTGTCGTTCCGGGCATTGGACCACATTTTTAATACAGACTATTATACCTCCATACCGTAGTAATTTTTTATTTCTCAAAATATAAATTTACACGCAACAAGTTCAATATACGCTTGATAACATGGTTTTTTTCTTCAAAATTCCAAATGTATAATCTAGTAGACAAAAAATCGGAAAAAATAACCTTTTTCGGCCCGTCCCAGTGATGTCCTCCATTAAAACTGTCATCTTCGTGTTTTAGAATTTTCTTCTATCATGACATAATGAAAGAATGCGTTATTCAAATATCCCATAGCGAAAATAATTGGCCCTTTTATTATCGCTCGTCTGCTTCATTGCGACAATATTTTTTCAACTTATTCAAGTCAAATAAAAAAGAAGAACGTGATTCATCGTTTTCCTTTTCACTTCGGCAGCATGATGCCTAGCTAACCGAGTAAACAACAGCAATAACAATATCAACAAAGTTAGTGATAATATTAACAATAACAATTTAACGTCAACAACTTTAACACACCACAAATAGACGGCTAAGAATAAAAACTGTAATAAAAATGGTGACGAAAATAATTATCATTGCCAGCAATAATGGTAATAATAATCAAAATGGTGAGAATGAAAGGTCTACAAAGTTGATCTGGAATGTCTCATACATGAATTAGCGAAGAAGAGAGGTCTGAGTGTACGTATTGCCTAGCCGACCAATTTCTCCAAGGTAATCTGAAATTAACACGGCATGGCTAATTACCCTCCCCAAGGGTTGCGAGCGATCGAGCTGTGTGGCGCACGTCACAGAGAGCTTAGCAATTAATGCGTCTTGGGGGTTTCAACCCGGTGCCCTGAAATCTCGTCCTGCCCTTCCAGTCGGTGCGGAACTTAAGCCTGAACATTATTGTGTGACTTGCTGTAGGTTGGTAGTGGTAGGTCTTTGAGGTACTCCATCAAAAGCTCCGATCATTCGCATAATAGTGCAGGTCCAAATATGCAGCGAAAATTCTCACTCGCTATAACTCACTCTAATGCACGTTATTCCCGTAACAAATTTATTGGGCATTTGATCGACAGCTGAAGAACATAAGCAGGACATCAATCAAAATTATCAAAAATTTATAATGAACTAGTATGCATATTTAATGTGGACGTGTATTTTATCGCGCTATACATAATCGCGATTTCAGCGTAGTTACTTTTATTCTGGCAAGTTTTTTTATGGTACTTTTATTTCCTCTGTTTGATATTGCGAATTTATTAACGGTTTATATCTGGTTGTGAAAGTTGAAAACAAGGGCTTTTGGGATTTTTAAATAGAAAATTGTGATGATAAATTTCTACAAAAATTAGGTTTTTTAAAAAGGAATACCCGAAGAACACTGTATTTTTTTAGTGTAAAAATATTTGATTGCCCTTAGTAATGCCCTTCTGTAATGGCCCTCTGAACCAGCAGGTTATCTACTATAAAAAATCAAGCAGATTTCTTTAGTATATTGGTTTATCCGATCATTAATCGAAAGAATTTCCGGAATATCAAATTGAAACAAATGGCGCCTGTTTGAAGTGACAATCTTGAACTTTGCGAAAAATGATCATTTTTATTCCATTGAATCGAAAGTATACATATCAAATACTACATTTTTACAACGAGATAAGGAGAAGGAACCTGTACGAATAGAAACTACAATAAAAAAAATATATACTACATTTTTACATCTAAAAAAGCCCTAACAATTTCGAAAATATCGATGCAGTAGTTTTTTAGATATTTTGCTCACCGAATTGGAAAACGTACTTTCGAGAAAAAAGCGTTTAAATTTTTGAACAACGTCTCGAGCGTTTCGACCGGCGTCAACATGACAGCTTATAAATCTGTCAATTTGTATCCAATCATCTTGAAATTTTCAGGGAACATTTATAAGATACTGCCAAAATACATTGATTTTGAAAAAAGTGAGTTTTCGTCTCTTACGACTAGGCATAACCCCTCAATTTTATTTTTCTTCCTTCGCGGAAAGCTCCATCTTATTATTATTATTATTATTCCATAATTTATTTGCCAATATACTTGTTTTATGTATCGCTATAATTTGTTTATACAATTCAAAAAAAATTTCATGATAATATTACAGTATCATATTAAAATTGTTCTATTTATTGTTATAATTTGGTTACTATTTGAGAAAGTATTTGAATTTCATAAAGCAATTCTAAAGATTAAAAATTATGCGGATCGTTAAATTAATAATGCAATATGATCGTTAATAATAATGCAAATGCAAAAATGCATAATGATCGTTAATAATAATGCAAATAAATTATCAAAGCTTCGACTTTTTCATGTTTCCATTTTTTCCAATCAAACGTCCGAAGCGTTGGAATGGTATACCGAAAACTTTTCGAAAATAGAAAAATCTTCCAATGCTACGAAAGCCCTGGTTGTGCTTCGTCGATTATCGTAAAATCCGGTGTCGGATATTCGATAGAACCCTATATCCGTCGTCGTCGAACGACATTCTATCAATTACGGGAGACATCGACGAGTATTACAGAAAATGGAATTACGCGATCCGTCGCGGAAGCGCGACGGACACTGCTGTGACGTTGGTGGACTTGATAGCCGACCGATAGTGGCAAATGTCATCCTCATAACTTTAACCATCCTTGATCGATCATTAATTAAAGTGTCGAAGGCTTTTGTCGTTTCTCATTAGTTGCGATTATTATCATCGTAATTGTTACGAAGATAAACAGCGTAAATGATTCGTTGAATGCTCGTACAATACTGTTACAACGAAAGAAATTACAATTCATTACTGGAACAATTTGTTTTCTGTCCCACTTTACTCCATCAAATATTTCCTTTGGCACTTCGAAATAAAAGTAAAAAATCCGCAACATAATGAAGAGGGAAAAACGTAGATGAGCGATTTCGTCTGCTCGTCTCATATTTCACGCCTCAAAAAGAACCAATCGCAAATTGAATTCTACATACAGATTTCAAGACCCTCGAGAGGCTGACATTTTTTTAAGGGAGGAGATATCTTCAGGCGAAGAAAACATTGATTGATGCTGATTTTTATGATTTTTTTAGAGGAAAGATTTTTTCACCATTTTTGAGATTTAGGGTATATTTGATTACTATTTTTCCATGTTGCACGGTATTTTTCAAATTCATTAATCTTTAAAACTGGCGGAAGTAGGGCACGGTCTTTCTAAACTGCATCGCCAAAACTGGCGTAACGTATAGTTAAAAAACTAATCGTTCGATTCTATTAGAATTCAGTATAAATCTTTCTAACCTTGCTGTCTAATACATACCCTGACATACCCTGACAAAAATGGACACACACATACACAAATATCCATTTCTCGCTTAAAGGTACCCCCCCCCCCCCCCCCAAATGGAATTTCTTTTCTCTTTCTCTCTTTTCTCTCTCTCTCTCTCTCTCTCTCTCTCTCTCTTTCTTTCTCTCTCACACACACACTACTATCCATATATTCACTTTTTGAACAACTTGGTCTAATCTTCAGGTCAACGAGGCAACAAAGCTATTCAAAGGAGTACAAAGTACAGGAAATAAAAATAAAGGTGTAAGCCCGGGGTGAAAAGCAGTATGCTTACGCGTATTCTTGTTTTATGTGTTTAAACAGTCGTAATTATTATTATTGCTCGGGAAATGTGGCATACGTGCTTTGCTACATGGGTAATGTTTGCAGGGATCTCGGTAATGTGCCATACTTATACCCACGTCCATTCCCATACACATACACCCACGCGCGCGCACACACACACACACACACACACACACGGGCGCGCACATGTAAATATATATATATATATCCACGCAGGCAAGTAGAACCGGAATTAGAGGTTTAGAAACACATTCGAGGTAAAATCGCAATTGGATTACCGTCGCGATAAGAGCATCTCTCGTGGACTGCAAGCGAGGCACTCCCACGATCGGTGCTATTATCATCACGGTACAATTACTTCAGTTACTCCTATTGTAATGCTTTTGTGATTTTGCCATTCTGTATATTATATGTATTATATGTATTGTACGGGGAAATTGTCACTTAAATCCGTTTTTTTTGCAATGCTGGTTATCAGTCAATCTGGCGATTTTTGGTTTTTTTTTCTGGGTATACGTGTGCAAGTTTCCGAATCATGTATTACATTGAAGAGTATGGCTTGAAGTTTTTTTAACCATTTTTGTTTTGGAGAATATTTATGAATGTGATAAATACAATGATTTGCACAAATTGTCACGCGGAAACAAATTATCTGAAAGAGAAAAAATCGAACGCATTTAGTTTTTGCATGAAATTATATAGTGATTGGACGAAGGCTTTAATAAAGTATTGATTTTTTTTAAATGGCCGCATTCCAAAGTGAACGTATCGATTTTCGGTGAAAAAACGCTGTGTTTTCGTTGATAAGAAAAAAACGATGCATCGAAAAAAGAATTCCTCCGTTTAAGGATGTTGAGTCTCAAATCGCAAATGATGATAAAATTCTGAAAATTTGGTATGTTTTTGTATAAAGTATTTCAGAGGTCGTGTAAAAATTTCACGACAATTAGGAAGCTCGTTATTGAAAAATTAACATTCACAAATTAAATGTTGTTTTATGGAAACTGATGTAATTTTGCAATAAGTTTTTTTTTTGACCTCTCAATTTTATAATATCTACAATATACTGAAAGCAATGGAAACAAAACGAAGTTTATTGATAAATTTTTTTTTATTTCTTTTAAAAATTGTTCTTAACAAAATGTTAATTTTTTAATAACGAGCTTCCTAATCGTCGTGAAATTTTAACACGACCTCTTAAATACTTCATACAAAAACATACCATATTTTCAGAATTTTCTTATCATTTTTTATTTGAACCCTTAAGGAGGTTGAAGTAATGATGATAGAATTCTGAAAATTTGGTATGTTTTTACATGAAGTATTCAGGAGGCCGTGTAAAAATTTCATGACCATTAAGAAGATATTTATTGAACAATTAACATTAACATGTTTCATAGGGACTCAACATCCTTAAGCACTGCTTTTTGATGTGTAAAAGAAGCTTGTAAAATTTGACTTTGATCGGTGCAGTGATTTTTAAGATATCTTGGTCAACGATTTTTTTAAACTCATTTTGAGAAAAGCGCGTTTGAAGTTTGTCAGTTTGCGTATAAACGCCCATAATCCCCGGAATTATGAACGAATCGACTTGAAATTTTCGGAGAACGTTTTTGAAATGTTACATTTTAAGAATCCATCAAAAACCAAAAAACGACAGTTTCAAAAATACCATCTAGGTTACAGCTCTTCGAATATCGTAAAACGTGTATCTTCAGTTTCGAGGCCAGCCGTTCCTAGGAATGATCTTTAGGTAAATGTATTTACGTATAACTAATGGCCACCTTAACAGCAAAATACTGTAAAAAAAGAAATAAAATCGCAATCGAAAGAATTACTTGCCCTCAATCTTTAGTACTGTCTTTTCTCAGCTATTAAAATGTTTCAAGATAATCGCATTGCAATAGGGTGCCTAAGGCGTCAGGCCCAGTGGTTGAGTCAAGTGCAATATAGGATGACGATAAATCGTACTTATTCATGCGAATTAAATATGTGTGTTCCACCAACGTTAAAAGTAAAAATCTTGGCGAGCAAAGAATGTGTCGCAGATTCATGTGATTCTTCAGTCGAGAAGACTCGTTACAGTTTTCGCTGTGCTCTAGTTCCGGGAGCAATCGATCGCTGACTCAGCCTCCCGTTCTTCTGCGCTTTTTTTCTCGGTGGTCTCAGGGACCGTGTATTATCGTTGAAAAGTGCTAGCATTATCGAGAAGAAGACATTTTTTCTCTCGAGCGAGCAGAAAATAATTGAGCTGCTGGACCACGATCTTCTGCAGAGTTTCCCCCGTTCTCCCTTTCTCGAATTGGAGTACATATATATATATATATATATATATATATATATATAATAGTAAATGGGATATGCACACGCTGCCAATTGCAATAAGTAACTGGGAGCTTCGCTTCTGCCACGGTCGAACGATTTATATAATGCAATTTGTGTAAACGGATTATGCCCTAATTTTATTCGCGATAATTCACCTGGCCGCGAACAAAAAAAATTAAGCGCGTTCAGTGGACCATCGATCCATTTTTAATCTCGGAGAGGGCCGGCGTTTGATTACGTCGAGATTTTGTCGAACAGTCGGAGCGGACAGAAAATTCATGTCGAATTTTCAAACACGAGGGACCCGCGCATAAATTGCCATAGGTGTCCAATTGGATTCCCATGCTTGTCCGTACTTTTTGGGTCATGCTCGTACATTGGATTCTAATAGGAATTCCCCATTAAAATCCAATGTACACGGAGAGAAATTTATAGTAACATCAACAATATTTTATTTTACCTTGAGGGGACAATAATGTTTCATATTCATGGTTACTGCCGAAAATATAGTACTGCTTATGATATTTTAGCAGTGGTGTTAACTATGATCATATGTTAACCGCAACCAACAATCTTTCAAGCATACGTTGTTTGTCAATGCTATATAATATAGTACGTTTTCATAAAATAGATGATTCCTTACACTATCCATTTTTACCATATTGAATGGTATGTCTACTAAATGTATATGATATTTCAAAAATTCAAAAATTTTCAATTGCGAGTACTACCTTTATGATTGTTTATCATGATTTGTTATTCCCTAACCTCCTGAAATGATTCCTATCGAAGAAAGTATTTCACCTACATGGAGATTCGAACCTACGATCTACCTATCTATATTCAGGCACGCTGCCACTACGCTACCGGGTACTTATGGTATTTTAATCGTAGATTTGGCATAATGGATAAAAGTGATTCCAGCTGGATTTGCGAATAGCTGCTACCTCTGATATAGGCGGAATTTCGCACACATTGCTTTTTTTAATAATATATGTCACTGCTTAAATAGATTTTTGGCGCAGCCCAATAATTTTCGAAATATCGGATTCTAAAAACTGATAAATGTATTCACTAATATATCTATATCGATCATAGCGTGCCACCGCTGTTTCTACTTTATTGACAAATGATTTTCGTCTTCACTATACGATTACCATAATGTTGTTCGTATAGTCACTTTTCGTAAGATCTTGGAACAGTTTATACGCAACGAGTGTCAACTATATAAATAGTACAATCTTGCACTGAGAAAAATGTCCATAGTATTTATAATATAAAAAAAAACGCCCATGGTGAAAGTAGGCATAGTAAATCTACCATAGCTTATTGCTATCGCAATCATAATATGGTTGACACAACTATAAGCGTCTATCTAATCATGCCGTTTTGGTAGTGTGTTTTTTTATTTAGTATCCCTGAAATAACTATTAACTACTGCGAAAGACTTCACAATATCGATATAGTTAATTCAGTTAATATTTTCACAATAGTTAGCAGTTTTTTTCGGGTTAATAGATAGTCGAGCACGCCACCAAAGTTGCATGTTTAGATATATTTTTCACTTATAGTCGTGTTAAGACGGAATGATACCTCATCGCGGTCGGTATGGTAGAACAATTATAGATACCCAACAATTTCTGAAACGGCTCTTCAGATCCCGTTAAAACTTTGCCAAACGACGTCAAATAGATAGACGAACAGCTGTCTACCCCTCAAATTTTCTAAATTTGAGAAAAAAACGTAGATTGGCTTATCATCAGCTGATCTACATTTTTTTTCTCAAATTCAGAAAATTTGAGGGGAAGACAGCTGGTCGTCTATCTATTTGACGTCGTTTGGCAAAGTTTCGACGGGATCTGAAGAGCCGTTTCAGAGATTTTTTGGTATCTACCTATAATTGTTCTACCATACCGACCGCGATGAGGTGTCATTCCGTCTTAACGATATTATGATTGCGTTGACAATAAACTATAGGGGATTCGACTATACTCTCTTTTACCATGCGCGTTTGTTGTAAATACCATGCACTTTTCTCTCAGTGTACGAATCCAACTTGAATCCTAAAGGATTCAAATTCCTAAAATTCCTACATTATCGAACAGAATCCAATACGATGGTTCATGGATCTCATCGGATTCTGTACGTCGAATTTTCCAAATAGAATACACAGATGTACAAATTGGGTAGATCTTAAAAAAAGTGTAAATGTTATCTGAAAAATATATAACGTTGTATAAACGTTATAACAATTAAAAAAAATATATATGTTTAGGAGCTTTTCCTTCGTTTCTAGAGAAATAGCGTTCCGGAAAGGTTTTTCGTAACTGAATAAATTATCATTCGGATCAGAAGAAAGTGCAATGAGGCAGGAGCATAACTAAAACAACGAAAAGCCCAAGAGAGAGAGAGAGAGAGAGATAGAGATAGAGAGAGAGATAGAGAGAGAGAGAGAGGCGGAGAGAGACAGACTTTGAGAGTTCTCTGAGCGCACAGGAAACTTTACGAAGCGATAAAAAAATTATCATTTTTCCTTCAGCAACTGAATCCCGGCGCGCCGGAAGGCGAAGCAAGACGATCCCGCCACGATATAGAAAAAAATCGACAACACGGGAAACTGAGAAACTTTATCTTTGAATCGAGGTTAACGACGTTCGGGATCGCACGCAGGAAAGATCGCGGTACGATAGAATTTCCGAATCTCCGCGCAACGGACATTGCCGTTGCACGGATGACCACACGACGATTACAAAGAAAAAAAATCCCCAAAACGTTTGTTTTTTTCTTTATCGTGATGGGGTCAAGTGTCGGGGAGAAATAAATGCGCGTGCGATTCTCACCAGAAAATTCCCCGGCGAGTTATCGCGGTGAGAGTGGAATTTTCGAGGTTAAAAAACGGCTGCCTACCATTTGGGAACCCCGTAGTTTGTCGTTATAGCGCGGCTGAAGGAAATTTAAAAAATCCCACCTCAAAGAAGAAGCGCGATACAGGGGCGAAACAAAGAAATGGACAAAAAAAACGCATTAAAAAAAAAGATAAAAACAGGTAAAATAGGGCATTCAGCTGGAAGCGAAGAAGAGAAAGTCCAGTTGGAATATAATACATCTCCGTGGCCTCGCCGCTATTCCATTCGTGTGTTCAACCCTTTCTCCCTATATGTATGGAGGAATGTTGGAAGCACGAGTGGTGGCCTGGATACCGAATTGCAGTGGCTCGCCCGTAGGTGCAGCTAACGTATGAAAGGGCGGAACACCCAGGACTAGCATTCAATGCGAATACGTATGATACGCCCTTTTGTCTTTTATAGGCATCGATATATGTGCATCCGCAAAACGCATGATTGTAAAAAGCTCAAGGAACGTATGTCCTCTTTTTCGGGCACAATGTATATATATACATATATTGTTTTTTAAATTCAAGATCTTCTTTTTCGTTAAATGCAGCACAAATAAAAAATAAATCGTTTCACACCTGTCGAAGCCGAATTGTACATCACAAAATCATTAATAGCATTATGGACATTAAAATGATAAAAAATATGATTAATCCGAAAAAAATCGAAGAAAAAATGGGCCCATGATGAGACTAATCTTTTTTTTTGTATTTTTTAAGGAAAGTATGCTTCCAAATGGATAAAAATAATATATTGACATTTGTCGATATCTCAATGCTTCCGAAATCGATATTTTTGGAAAATTATAACTCCTAAAGGAGAAGAGATAAAAATCAAAAATTGGTGTAGATATTCTTTTTATGGGGTACAATTTTACAACAACAAAAAATCAGGAAAAACGAAAATGGTCGGGGAAACGGGCTAGGTGAAATGGCGTGGAATTGACCATATATAATATATATATATATTCTGCCAAACGGACTAGGTATCCCCATTATCATCCCATCGTCTTGAAAATGAGTAGAAATTGATATTTGAAAAAATGCATGTATAAGCAATTTATCAATATCTTGCAGGCTCCCTTTTTTCTCCATGACTATGGAAATCTTCTTCCAGCTGACAAAAATTCGATTACTCGGCACAATGGTTTTTTTTTAGAGCGTGGCATTGGTCTCCATTGACGACTGTTCACGTCGATTTTTATCAAAATTAACCAACTTATACTCAAATTGAAGTTCCTAAGAATAAGAAGGGCCAACCTGCTGTGAGTGGGCGAGACGTCGTGGATTTTATTGCGGAATAGTTATTACCATGAGATACACTACAGTTTTTGTCAATTGTCCGTGTGCTCGATACACACGAGGCCGCAATTGTGAAGCGGCGGGTGTATGGTGTAAGAGTACACCTGAGAAATTGAGTCCACAGCTATGCGCCATTTTAATATTATGAAACATTTTGATACGACTCCTCTGGTGATCGTGGATTTATTGATGTGAAATCGCCAATTATAGACGCAGCTTTACATTTTCAGTGAGAAGTGTTTTTTTTTAATAATTGATTCATCTCTTTTATGATAGTTTCGAAAAAGTTTCTTTCGTGCCTAAGTTAATAACTCAGAAAATCTAAACTATTCCGTATCATTTTTCCATCAGGTATGTCTTTTCTTATCATAACTAATAAGTATAACAACGTCCCTGATAAGAATGCACGTAAAAGTAGTGAAAATGAACAGTGCTTTTATTCAACATAAAAAACAGAAAAATGGTAAGTCAATCAATTTACAAATAGGAGAAAATTAAAAGAAAATTGAAATTGAAACTAAACTAAGATTAAAAGTGAATTAAAACAAAATCAAGATTAAACGATGTTTTCAACAGCTGCAAAGTAAAAATGCATCCAATTTTTGTTGCCGTTGTAGTATTTTCGTGAGACTCCCATAAAATGTTCGCCCTTCATATCACCGTGTGACAGTTCTGTAACAAACCTTCCGAGTCCTCACAAAATCCCATCTTGACATTTAGTCCTTTTTTCAAGCAATGTTACACGACAGCTACAAACCATTCTAGGGTTTTTTTTTGGGGTCAAAGTTCACTTATCCCGAGATTGCAAGATCCAAGTTGGCGTAAAGTTTGCCAAAATTGAAACAAATATCAAAACCCAAACAAACCCAAATGGTGGGTAAAAAATGTAGCGTTGCTTTGTGCTCCAGTGCAAAACAGCTGCTTCAAAGCACTCCATACATTACAAATAAATGTTACGACACATGCCTGCCACACTCTCTTAATTGCTTTATTAGACCCCTGATTAAATTTTCCGAAAGCTAGACAATACGTATTTTTTTAAAATTTATTGAAACTTACCATAAAGTTAAGTAATTTTTATTTTTACGTTGTTGAGTTATGAAGGGTTAATGGGAGTTCACGATCAACGCGAAACGGGTCGATTGCGTTTTCTCATATCGAGATGAATTCCGCGATGGTCACTTTCACACGAGTATTCCGGGCGATGATTAATGCCATATCGCGCGCGGATGAAAAAAGTGCCAAGTTTATTTTTGCCTCACCGCGTTCGCTTGAGAGCATATATGCGCTTCACACGGACTTGGATTTTTCGAAGTAAATAAGTTGCGGGAGCGTTTTATACCCGCGACATTAATTTCGCTTGAGTTAAATTCAATTGGGGCGATAAATCCACGTACGCGGAAATGCAATACGCTCTCACCAACATCGCGCACATGTTGATTAACGCTTGAATGTATCTTTGAAGCTGGAAAGAAAATTAATTGCCTTCAAAGCTCTATAATCCAGGCTTTCGGAGCTTTACGATCGAGAGAGAGAGCATGAGAAAAAGAAGAAAGAGAGAGAGAGAGAGAGGTGGTTTTTACGCTATATGCATCACAAGCACATTTAGGGATATGTGTGGTACATACGAAATTTACTCTTTCGATAGTTAAGGGGGAATATTCCTTCGTGAGGGCAAAACCAAGGGACATTTTTGACAATTAATTTAAGAAAAACAAAACAATATTTTTCAATTCGGTTTTTTATACACGTTAGTACAAGTCTTAAAGTAAAAGAATTTTTTTATTATTATTTTGAAACGAAATGGCTTTAAACGCGTTTTTTTCGAAACTATGTTTTTAGACACGGGCGTGTGCGTAGCGCCTCGAGTTTTCAATCGTTTGACTTGAAATTTTAACTGCAGCTTCTTAACAACGTTTTCTAGTCCAGTACGTAGGATTTTTTCGATACGTTCAAATTTGAAAATTTTATGATCGATATTCGACCGATTTTTTTACGATTTTTTTTCGTTTTTTTATATTAACGCCATTTTTGTTTAAATCGATATTTTGAAAAACCCCTGCGTACTGGACTAGTTTTTTATATCTACTTTCAAAATACTTTTCGTTTTTTGTTGCAGCTTGAAAATTATGACCTGTGCGAATACGCCCGTAGAGGACTATGAAAAAAATGAGTTTTCTTTTCTCGACTACTGCGCCGCCATTGTGTTTCAAAATAATAAAAAAAAAAGTTTTTTCTTTTACTTTAAGACTTGTATTAACATGTATAAAAAACCGAATTTGAAATTATTGTTTTGTTTTTCTTGAATAAATTGTGAAAAATGGCCCTTGATTTTGCTCTCGCAAAGGTATATTCCCCCTTAAGGGAGGACACGACTGAAACGTCCCATTTTCGACCGTTTCCTTTTCAATTTTTTTTTAAGAAAGGAATAAAATACATGGTCAAAAGAACTTTTAGGCTTTATTAGGTATATATTGAAGTATGTGCGAAAAATGTTTTTGTCCAAAAAATACAAAATGGCGGTGCAACATTCGCTATAGCACTACGGGTTTTCAGCCAATCCTCTCCGCGGCACGCCGTAGAACTGTCGTATATTTAATCCTGCAACGAAGAGTGAAATATTTTCGTTAATTATATTAGTTTTAGCAGTCAAGGACGGGGGAAATAAAAAAAAAATGAAAAAAAATTGCGACGAGTATGAAAACAAGTTCATTTTTTCGACCATAATTTTCATTCGACAACAATTTTCAAAATTTGAAATCGATTGGACGAAAATGGTTCGAGTTCTGCTGCGTGACGATCTGAAAAACATGGTTTTGAGAAAAACGTTTTTGGAGTCAACGGTTTTATGGAGGCAACAGCTAATGATTTTCTCCCCCGTAATCTAATGCCAGCTAGCGGCAGAAAATAAAATTATTTTCAGTCGGTAACTTTTCCAGAAAGATAATTGGCTTACAAGAGTCGGGAACTGCGTCTACCGGTGTGGCAGTGCCGGAGGCGCTTTCCAGCACTCGGAGACTTCCCTAAAAAATAGCTCGAAAACCACTTTAAAACTTTTTTTTCAGATATAAAATGAATGTGCATAATATTTTTGAAGATTCAAAGAATTTTTTTAAAGTGTTTCCACAAAAAAAAAACGATTTTCCGAAAAATTTAGTCGTGTCCTTTAACAGGTCCGCATAAGCTCGAGGCCCAAAAAACCGGTCGATTTTCATTATTCTTTTTCTAAAGAGAATATAGGGATGACGAAATCGGGATTTCACACTGAATAAATACATAGTCTTGCTAAGCTTAACATTTTTTTGTTTAAAAATATCGACAACGAATGAAATTATTATTATTAAAACAAAATGACACCGTTGCTTCATGGACCCCCTAATTCAGGATTTATTTTTTCTTTCAGGGAAGGTTTCCTTTCCAAAATAAATCGAGTGTTTCCCCCATCTAAATAATATAGTGTTTTGTCATTCACAAATATATGTCTAATTGAACTTATATATAGATCATATTACAATATTATTTTAGATCGTATCTTTTGAATTTCGATTACTTATTATTAACATTAAAATCTAGGGAGTTCAGCACAGTGCCTCGTGAATAATCATCAGGCACATTAACTACGATAATTAGAATTAAAACTGCGCCGCAATTTATGATTTTCCATAAAATATGCCAAGTTTCCCAGATTGTAATTTATTTCCCCCTGAAAACAACCCAACCAACCCAAACGAAGCAGCAAACTGAAACAAGCCCAAATGAACATCTTTGTTGAAATATTCGGTCGAAAAAAAGTCCTTTTCGCCTCAACAGAGATCGAGTGCTTTGCACGCACAGCAATTTTACAACCGTATTGTTGGAATGATTTTTTGTCCCCCCCCACCCGCATCCAAACGCGAGTTCAACGAGAAAGAAAATGATCGATTCGAGACGAAGAGAATTTTCTGTAATCTGCTGCAGTGGGTGCAGCGGGTATGTTGGATAGTTATATGTAAAGGCGAGCAAGGGAGAAGAGGGAAATACGAGATGAATCCCTCGGGAGGCCGGAGGGAATTGAACTTTTGCCAACAAGGGATGCAGCAGAGTTCCTGAATCATTTTGGAATGAGTGAGCGCCTGGCGAAAATACCTGCGAGGCTCGTATATGTGTTTTACGACGTTACGCGAATTCAACCCTTGCACCCTCTGTTCCTACGACCCCCTTTCCCACTCGCTCCCTCTCCCATTCCTGCGGTCGAAAATGCATTAGTGCATCTTGCTATATGCATGCATAACTATGATCCGATCCCCAAGCTCACGAAGGGCGCAACTCGCGTTCCCTGAAGCGACAAATTACGAGACTCTTGTGCCCTTGCACTTGTGGATATGAAAGCTTTCGTGCACACGAATCACGTCCATTCGCGGATGCGTTATCGCACCTCGCGTTATAAAACGTACCGAATCCTCGTACCCAAGTAACGCCACCGTTTCCAAATGGAAAAATTCACCACTGATCCCTTCGCCTCTCTGCACTTTTCATTTTACGTTTTTCTACACTATGATCTCTAGGTAAAATATTAGCTAGGTTTTTGCATAGTTTTTAAATATTGGATATCCTCCGATCCAGAAATATATTGAGTTCTTTCGATTTTTGGCTTTCGATAGTGAATTTTTATGGTGGCACTGTTACAAATGAAACAATTAATCCCTTTGTCCATTAATTAATCCCCCTGCTCTTTTCATTATTCTTTTTTCTTCATATGCTCTCTATGTAAAATATTAGTTAGGTTTTTGCATACTTTTCAAATATTGGAAAATTTCCAATTCAGATATCGATTGAGTTCTTTCGATTTCTGGATTTCAATATGGAATTTGATTGCTTAATAGTTAATGGTTGTAACGTTTCAAGTGGAAAAATTTACCATAAATCCCTTCGCCCCTCTGCTCTTCACATTTTCCTTTTTTTCTACGCCATGCTCTCTACCGTAGAGTCAATGGGCTACATCTACCTAGATGGGAAAAAGTGGCATTTTCAAAAAAAAATATTTTGATTTGGTAGTATCACCCTTTTATTTTATTTATATTTCAGGCAAACTTCATTGAAAGATACCTCAAGTTAATTGAGCTACAGCTTCTGAAAGCGTTTTTCTGGAAAGATTATTTTTCAAGTTGGTGGACGTGATATCTCGAGAACCACTCGATGAACTGTTTCCAAATTGACAAAAAATGCGATGAGAAACATTCAAAGGTCGTTGACGATCTCACTTTTTTAACGTCGATCTTCATTTTTTAATACATACGTACGAACGTCGACCTTTGTTTAATATATTTTGTATCCTCGAGTTTCAATGCGTCGCGTCGTTGTTAAAAAAACGATTATAGCCCTAAAAGTCATTTATTTTTTTTTACCTTTATACGCATGACTTGGGTCTGAACACACCCCACGCTTTTCGCGATCATCAAATCGATCTTATGCTGATAAACATACTTTCTCATTCATGCTTTTCTTCCATTTTCATAAGGAAGAGAACGGTGTACGAAAAGTCTGATTTCATTCAAATTTAGTTGATGAAAAAGCCATCCAAAGACTGAAAAACAAAGAAAAAGGAAAAAGCTCATTTTTTAAATAAAAATTGGTAACTTGTCAACTGTTTAAACAATCTTAAAATCTCAAACGGTGTTTTGAAGGGGAGACTATTGAAAAAAAATTCCTGTCGCTTTATGCAGTTGAAAAAGTACATTTATTTGGGCCATTGGAAATGACGAAAATTCAAAAACCAAAAATTGCGTTTTAAGAGTTTTTTAAATTATAAATTCATAAAAAAAGTTTTTTGTATTTACATAACAAATTATAAATTCGTACAAAAA